>VZRS01008813.1:77351-103171 GCA_013398055.1 Ifrita kowaldi
GGGCAGTGCGCTTGGTGCCCCGGGCGAGTCGCTTGGAATCCGGGGAGGCGGCTCCCGCATCCCGGACAGCGGCTCCAGCCCCGCGGACAGCGGCTCCAGCCCCGCGGACAGCGGCTCCAGCACCGCGGACAGCGGCTCCAGCCCCGGACAGCGGCTCCAGCCCCGCGGACATCGCTCGCCACCAACATGGCTCCGATCGCGGACAGCCGCCAGCAGTTTGGTAAGCGCGTCCCGGCTCCCCGCACCCACGGCCGGGCGATGCTCCCCTCCCCTCCCCGGGAGAAGAGCAGCCTCTGCTGAGCCTCCCGGTGCCTCCCAGCACGCAGCTTGTTGGGAGGGACCTGGTTTCCCCCCAGTTCTCTTCAGGTCTCAGAAGTTGTGTGAATTTGCTTTCTGTCCCTAATTTCTCTACCTTCTTCCCTCCCCGTTTCTTCTCCCTGGTAAAGTACCAGAAGAGATAAAGAGATTTTTTTGTAGGTGCGGTTTTGGATGAGAGAGATTTGGGGTTGTTTTCTGTGTCTCTGTTCAAGTAACCTGCATCAAGAGTTAGCTGATGTAAATGCATTTTGTGCCACAGAGAAAATCTTTGTTCAAGTCATTCTCGGAATAATTGCCATTCCCTTTATTCTTGTTGTAGGTCAATCGTTAGTTAAAGTGAAAGGACATTGCTAGGAAGATAAAAATTTCAGCATTTTTAGCTGAACAGCTGCATCTTAACTAGCCCGGTTTCACTGAGAATAACAAAGATGACAATGAACTTTTCAGTTTTGTCATTTTTATGCACTGGATGTAGTGTAGTACCGAAGTTTCAGAAACAGTCATGTATGTGCACTTATAAAATGCATACATAAGTTGCTTTAGTCAGAAAATCAGTAAGTGGGAATGTTTCTGAACTCTGCTTCACAAATATTGAGTCTAGTCTATATTACACTTGCTTTAGCAGTGGTTTGATTCAAGGATCATTCCACTGACTTAGGTGAAGAGACTCCAGATTTATATCACATAACTGGAATAACAACTTCTCCCAGAATCAGTAGGTGATGTTTTCTATTAATGCACTGCCTTGAATGTTAACAGATTGATTTACATTATGACAAAAGCAAGAAATTAATGTTGTGACACAATTAGTTGTAAATGTAAAACCATTCTGGTTACCATTTCATCTTCTTTCCTATTCCATCCACTTGAGGTTTCTAACCACACTTGTGACGTCATGCTTGTCTAATTACTTATTTAAGAAAGATAATTAATATTTTAAATGTCAAATTGATTCTACCACTACTTTCAGTAGCTGTAGAATTAAAGTAGAACGTAATATCCATTACCATAAAAAGTCTATTATCTCATGAGAAAGTATTGTAAATGTACAAACCATTCTTAAAAGATATTAAGTATTCTGATTAGTTTTCAATTACTTTTAGCTCTCTATTTTTATACCATATATATTTAAATTTCTGCAGCCCAGGGAATTCTTGAAACTCAAAGCCACGTGCTTAAGTTAGGAAAAACAGTTTTTGGTTATGTATGTGGTTTTCAGTCAATTCATTAAGTTCTTGAAATTACGTATATAGACTAGTAGAGCTTGTAGGTGTCAGGAAAGTGACATGAATGTTGTCATAAAAAATTAATAGCCAGGTCTGATCCTCTCTGTGCTGGAACATTCTGTCCTACTTTGCTCTGATAGTATTGTTGTTGATTTTTTTTTTTTTCCTGAATCATGCCACTAAAAAGCAAAGGTATATGGGCAGCACATTTATCTGCCCAGCCTTTCCCTGGATGAAGCTGATTTAGTAATACAGGGGAATAGTTTTCCTTTACTCATCCAGAACGACCAGAGAGAAACAGAACTGTTACATAATTGCCTTTATGCATAAACAATGTCATGACATTAATATTCTATTGGACATCCGCAGTTGCAGGGAATAAAGATTAAGCTCTGATTGTTACACTGTGGGAGGTTTAAACTCACTTAGTAATGTTACTTATGGGCAAAATTGGATTTCCAATTAGTTGTGCTCATTTACCCTTCAATGCATGCTTTGAAGGGCTAATGATGCTCCATATGTAAATAATATATCCACATGGCAATGGAGGTTGTAACACTTACTCAGGTTTCTCTTTATTCAGTGTGAGTATAGGATTCATATTAAAATTGTAGAGAATTTTGTTTTAATGTTTTTTCTTATACACTCCTAAGAAGTACTGACCCTTTCTGTAAACTCCCCATAAGCTTTGCTTCAGTGTCTTAAATGTAAAGTTTAGTGGTTGTCAGTGTTAAACTTAACACGATTTTTTCAGCTTTGAACTCACATGTGACTACCTAATGTCACATCCATCTGGAAAAGACACTTTGTATATAATTATTCTAAGTTTTCTTGATAGACTTCCTCCTGCAAAGTATCGAAAATCCCAGTGAAACTGTTGAGTGCTATAACCTCCAATTAAACTCACTTCTTTCAAGAGATACCTCCAGGCAATTATGGGATCAGACCATAAAAAATTAGTTAATTGAGTGTACAGAGTATTCTAGGAAACCCTATGAAAAGCAGATGATGTATCTATAAGTAATGCATATTTCAGTGTGTGTTTTGGCTAACCAACAAACCTCCATAAACCCAAAGCTGAAACCAGCTGAGAGCTGATATTATTCACAGACATATAAGCTCAGAAACTACACACAGAGGGTTGAGACAGTAGAGAAATTACGAACAGTGATTATTATTAGGATGGGAATAGTGTTTTCCTCCCTAACTCTCCGTGTATGGAAAAATACTAGCATAACAAGCGTGCCTTAATTTGGGACTGCACACTGGTGCCTGCAGGTGGCGAGCAATGTGTACAATGCAGAGCACTTCCAGTCTGTCAACCCTGCTGATATCACCATCTCGTATCAGTTTGTTTTACTAAATTACTGCTTTATTAAATATCACACAGAATTCAAGGTACTGCTGCTTATGTGCTTGTTGCTATTTATTTGATTTGCAGATGAAATTCCTGCAGTGGTTGGGATCTTTAGTGCATTTGGCCTTGTCTTCTCTGTCTCCCTCTTTGCATGGATCTGCTGCCAACGCAAATCTTCCAAGTCCAATAAGACCCCTCCATACAAGTTTGTCCATGTTCTGAAGGGGGTTGATATTTACCCTGAGAATCTCAACAGCAAGAAAAAGTTTGGAGCAGACGATAAAAGTGAAGCAAAGAACAAATCAGCCATGCCAAAGAATTCTCTCCATCTTGACCTGGAGAAGAGAGATCTAAATGGCAATTTTCCCAAAACGACCACAAAAATGCAGAGCTCTCCAGATCTTGAAAATTCGTCTCCTAAGCACTTTGCAGAAAGGAAGAAAGATTCAGTATCCCCTGATAGCTTAAAATCCATCACTTCCCTGTCATCTGAAGATAAACAAGACAAGCTAGGAACTCTCTTTTTCTCCTTAGAGTACAACTTTGAGAAAAAAGCATTTGTAGTGAACATCAAAGAAGCTCGTGGGCTGCCAGCAATGGATGAACAGTCAATGACTTCTGATCCCTACATCAAAATGACAATTCTGCCTGAGAAAAAGCACAAGGTGAAAACCAGAGTGCTGAGAAAAACCTTAGATCCGGCTTTCGATGAGACTTTCACGTTTTATGGGATCCCCTACAGCCAAATTCAAGACTTAACACTTCACTTCATGGTCTTGAGCTTCGACAGATTTTCCAGAGATGATGTCATTGGAGAAGTCCTCATCCCTCTCGCTGGAATTGAACTCTCAGAAGGAAGGCTGCTAATGGACAGAGAGATCATCAAAAGAAATGTTAGGGTAACATATTTTTTACTCAAAGTTTGAAAATGTTGTGCTAGGGTTAGCGGTGATTCTTGTGTAATGCTGCTGCCATCTTGGAAAGAAAAGCAGAAAAGCTCACCATGCAATTCCTGAGATGCTTTCCTAATGGCAGTGCGAGGAAGCCATTACACAAATGCAACAAAAAAAACATTACAACAAGCATGTTGAAAGAAATTGCTAATGACATAAGCTCTAATTTCTTATTCATCTGGTCCAGCAGGTTTGAGTGGACCCATTCCAGTCAGGTCAAGCAGATTCAATCCACACTGATTTGCTTTTAATTGCTTTTAAACGAGAGAATAAAAATATTTATATATTATTCCCTTTCTCCTCACTCCCCTTTCCTATTTGACATCCTTCTTTCTTAAATCTCACTGAAGTCAATGGAGATGTCAACTACATGGGTTGTTCAGCACATTCTTAAGCAAGTCTTTAGTTACGGAAGTGGGGCCTGCTAGAGATCATATTGGTGATGTTGTAGCATCACACTGGTGCTGTCACCACCTTGTCTCTCATGAATTGTGATACAGCCTGCAACTTTACTAAAGGTAGTGAGGGAGAAGCCATAGACTTGCTGGAGTCACCGGCAAAACGCTGACTTCACTGGGACAAAAATATTTCATACCCTGTTGTCTCAGTTCAGAATGCAATGGTCATTTACAGCCACCCCAGATGAACCACAGAAATGCACAGGCATCACACACACGTCTCTTAAATCTCTGCTAAGGAAGTGGAATGTGCATTGACGTTCAACACGATTGTTTTCAAATGACAAGCATGCTGCCAAATAAAATAAATGTCTACTAGACAACATACCTATAGCTAATACTGTTACTTTGCAATCCTATCACAATATGGCAACAAATATAACTATGCCACTGATCTTTTGTTGACAACTTATAGGATTTTCTGGTATATAAGGTACTATCTTCTCCTGTTTCCCTTGCCTCCCTTCTCCCTTTGAAATAAACTGCTCCTGCAAATTCAAATCAAATAATCATAGAGAAAATCTTTGATCTCACCTTTATTTCATGTATATGATAGTGCTTTAGAAAGTGTCAGGAGATAAGATTTCACTGGCAGTTTGAATCCTTCCTGTTTAAAATACTTTACTGAGTTTTTTTTCTTTACCCACACTAGAATTTTTTCCACCCCAATATATCTTTATGGAATTTTGTTTTGCTTAAGATAATTTTCTTTTTAACTGAGATTATTTTTTTCTCAGGATTTCACTTCTACTCTCTGAAGATAGTGATGTCACGTCAACATATATTTTCCATTTATTTATTATTTATTTTTGGTCAGTCTAATAACCAATTATAAGAAAAGTTATATAACTACTATAGAGGGAAATTATATTCACTATATAAATCAGAATAACACCATATGTTATATCCTTTTACACAGTTTTTGAAATACACTTCTGTGACATTTCATAAATCTTCTTGATTCTGGTTTAAAGCTTGGTCAATGCAATTGCTTATAAAGAGTATGTTGTCTTTTTTTTTCCCCTTTAATTTCCTCAGAAATCATCTGGGCGTGGAGAATTACTGGTCTCTCTCTGTTATCAGTCTACAACAAACACACTCACTGTCGTTGTTCTAAAAGCCAGGCATCTACCTAAATCTGATGTGTCAGGATTATCAGGTAATGGTTTTAATAATGAATATGCCCTAAGACTATAAAACAGAATGACAAAAGACAGCTGAAATGCAGCATTTCAAAGACTAAAAATATTCCATAAATGCAGAAATGTTGTTTCTATTATTTACAACCTATTCATTTTATTCATATCTAGGTCAATGCTTTATTTCCAGGGTATGTATTTTGCAAATTTGTTCTTCAATCTCATCAAAAAAAGGTGACATCTGTTAGCAGTGGAAACCAATGAGTTTTATGATTGTCTTGAACAGAACCCATCTGCCATAAGCATGGGATGTTGTTTGCAGATACTAAAAGCTTTTATTTATGACAAAAAATGAGTTTATTTGTAGAAGAACAGTATTGAGTGAGATCATCATATGATTTATCTCAGAAGAAAAGCAGCCACTTACCTCTGTGTTGAATTTGGCCCGCTGAGCCCTAACATTTATTTGGCAAGGTGAAAAGGTGAGCTGTGCCAGGGCTGGGAGGAGGCTGCAGCATGACACCCGTGCTTTATCGTGAGCCAAACTTGGGGTGCACCAAGAGGGATCAGGTTTTATCCTCTCTTCTCCTTGTCTGCTGCCATTTCTCATTCATTGGAACCTCCTCTGAAGCCAATTCTAGAACTGCATATAGAAGACATGTTAGAAGGCTATGTAACATAGTAACAGTATAAAGTTTAATGTCCTATATTTGTTCGACTGTCACACAAAGCCAACAGTACACAACAAAGGGCTGCAGTACCACATCCACTGCCGCTTCTTTATGGAACTGATAGTCTTTCATTTCACTGGATATCTTGAAAGAAGCAGAAGATGAGGTAGTTTTGGGAAATGCTGAATAATTATCACTGCAGCCAATGATACAGTTTTTCTATTTCTCATACTGCAATTTACCTAGAAAACTAACCCACCCTGAACCCAATGTAACAAAGCTATAGATAACTCCCATCAAGTTCCATTTAAATCTTCCTTTGGATCTAAATTTTGTTCACGTATCAGGAGGAGAAAGGATATAAATGGAGCCCAACAATTTGCTTGACTAAAAGACAGGATATGTACTTTTAAAAATTGAGCCCAAAGTCACAGGAGACAGTAGTGGTTTCATGAAGCCAGCATGACAGCAAGCTGATCTCAACAGACCTGCCTGGTGTTTACCCAGGTGGGAAAATAACTTGGTAAAAAAAGCCCTCCTGCTCACAGCATCCACCTGGACCCTACAGAACATCCAAACTACACACTTGTTTACTGCACCACTTATGAGTAAAGCTATAAAATTTGTTTTCTTTTCCTGCTTCCCCCAGGAGAGTCTTGCTAACTATAATGGGAATGCAGTATTTCTACAGGCAGCCATGTTGCATCTGGACCCCTACTTCATTTAAACAGTTCTTCATTATTTTCTGTTCATCAATAAGGCCAGGTTCAATAGATATTTGTGTGTCAGTAGCATACTGCACTCAGGACAGTCATCATTTGCGTTGTGGCTTTCCCCTCACCCCGAGAGTAGTCTTGGAAAAGGAGGAGGGTGAAATGGTGCTTCTGTGGGATAAAACAAAAAATTGCACAATTCAACCTCCTTGAGAAGAGGGGAATATTTTCATACTCAGAAGATGTTCCATTTTCGCAATCTCCTTTATTTCCTTGGTCACTGATGATGAGGTCTCCTAACAGACCTAAAAAATCAAGTGGAGCTCTCTAGCCTTGTCTAGTAGCTGGTCAAAGGTAAGAGTCATAAAACTTCCTCTAAAAAGAAAAGAAAATCAGTATGAATCCACTGATTGATATTGATTTTGAAATTTCTGATGCTTGCATGGCATACAATAATTTAAAAGCCAGTGAGTGTTTTCATTAAGCCCTGTTTTTGAAATGTTCATTATGGCAGTAGAATATGAAAGCAAAGAGGTACTCTATTACATCCCACTTCTGTTAGACTATAGTCAGTTCAAGAAAAAATATAACTTTTACTCATCTAACCATTTCAGTCTGAGAACTGTGACATAACATGTATAAATACTGTTCAGTTTTAGTAGTACTTCTTTTAAAAAAGTATCCAAGTGTTCTTGATGATTAACTTGGCTGATTGTTTACATAAACCATCATGTTTGACTGGGTTCAGCAGAAAAGATTTTGTACTACATCACTGCACCATGAGAACCTGGAAACAGGCCCACAATTTCACTGAATAAATGCCAAGGTAATTGAAAGGGTTCAGTTTTAAAATGTTCCCTCTGAAAGAATAAATATGGCCAGTATTGAAGACAATAGCAAGGGAATCTCACAACAATTAAATAATTATGAGGAATGCAAACACTCAAAGTTGGTAGACAGCTGAAAATATGAACATTTTCCCTTCCCATATTCAACAATAGTGCAGCACAGATGTAAAGTCAGACACACATTCCAATAGCAAACATACCCTTACATTTAAAGTTTAGTGTCGAATTTGTTCAATAACAATTGGTGGCCTCAATTTGATCAGGTTAATTGACTTCAATAGAACCCCATCAGAAATATCACATCCATTCTCTCAGCCCAAGTTTATTCACTGCTTTCTGAAGCTTTTGTTTTCATGAGTCTGATTAATGCTGATGAGCATACCCCAGTAGAATGTGTTAAAAGCAAATTTCTGTTAAAAGAAACATGTAATGATACATATTTTTCAGAGACAACTAGAATTTTGTGCACTTTCAGACCATCTTTGAAAGTGGTAGATATGTTGTTAGGTTTAACGGACTGCAGTACAGTACAGGATGTATCTCATGAAGCAAACACCTGTATTTGATCATGGTATAATCTTGCCTTCCTGCCTTGAACACTATCTTGGTGACTATAAAGAGAAATCAAAGGGGGCTAATTCAGATGTAAAAAAAAAAAAAAAAAAAAAAAATTGGATTAGATGAATCATCTTTAATAACTTGAAATGTCTGCTCATTGTGATGTAATTATATTGGATAATTATGGAATTTACCATAAACTAGAACCCAGAATTTCTAAACAACACTGTTTAATGGCTGATGTGTGCTCTTTCTTTTCATTGCAGACCCTTATGTCAAAGTGAACCTGTACCATGCCAAGAAGAGAATTTCTAAAAAGAAAACCCATGTGAAGAAATGCACCCCCAATGCAGTGTTCAATGAATTGTTTGTCTTTGACATTCCTTGTGAGGGCCTTGATGATATCAGCATTGAATTTCTGGTTTTGGATTCAGATAGGGGGTCAAGGAATGAGGTCATTGGCCGGTTAACCTTGGGATCTTCAGCAGAAGGAACAGGTGGAGAGCACTGGAAAGAAATTTGTGAATATCCGAGGAGACAAATTGCCAAATGGCATATGTTATGTGATGGTTAGCAGCTTAGAGAGGGGTTGGATCTTAAAAAACTATATATATTTCCATGGGCAAGGAGCAGATTTTTTTCTTTGCTATGTATAATTACAAGCTTTTAACGACAAATTTTTTTTTTTTTTTCAAGGGGGGCAGGGGATTTGAAATAAAATTGGATTGAATTATCAGAACAGAAGGTAACTTAATTTTCACAGTAAATAACGAAATTTCTATTTCATTAAACTTTAACATAATTAGTTCAGATTCATATTCTTCTAGAGTTTAAGTAGCCTGTAAATTCTGAAGCACTATAAACCTCAAGAAGAACAAACCATGTTTTGAAAAAGTCACTCATTAGTGGCTCATATACAGAAGAAGAAAACCTTATTACAATGTATCCAAAAAAAAACCCACCTGTGGCTTATTAGGGAAGGGGATGGATCTAGAAAAGCCATGGGGATTGAGGGTGAGTGGGAGGGGAGGATTTCCTTCTATCCCTCCACCAAAACACCTTCTTTTATGAAAATTCAATCATTATTTGTAACTTTTGGTTACTTATACTTTGATCATCCCAAAGAATGAACATGTTTTTAGCATTTTGCTTTACATATCTTTACATATCATGTCGTGTAAAACTTTTTTTTTTAAGTGTCGAAACATTATATAATTATTTACACTTGGATTTTTTAAATAAGTTTATATACATAATTTGTTTTATTACAGTGACCAAAATAGATACATATTTCAAATTGATGATCAAATTAACATACTTTTTTTGTTAAAAGGGCTCCTTTACGGGTGACTGTATGTGTTACAGTATATCTAGAATTTGGGGTTAGATATGGCTTGCATTTTTTTCCTCTAGGTAGGATTACACTTTAAACATTTCAAGCCATACAAAATAATTTCTGTTGAGATGAGGTAACATACAGGATATTACAATCAATGACTTTTCACCGTTTATATTTTAACCATTCACTAACCATTCATTAAAGAAAAGGTGGGGTTTTTTTGGTTTTTTGTTTTTGCTTTTTTTTTGTTGTTGTTGTTGTTGTTTTTGGTTTTTCCGTAGTTTTACTAAAGAATAAACAAAATAGTGAGACAGAGAAGAAAACCTTATTCTGCTATTTAATTTCCTGTGTTTAACTTCCTGGACTGTAATGAATGCCATTACAGTCAGTACCAATATATAAACTTCAATGCATTTTTAAAATTGTGCAGGAGAAGAAACCAAATTCACCCTATAATTTCTCCAATATTATGTAGAAAAAGCACTTGGAAGGTGCATTTCACTTCGACTATATGAATTAATGTACATTACTGACTCTACTGAAAATGGTGGTGGCAAGGGAAAATAACTTTCTGATTTCATGTCAGTGTGACACGTGTCTATTTAAACTTAAATTGTGTCAGGCTGAGGAAATATCAAGTATAACAATAACATGTGTACAAATAAAGCATTTAGACCTGTGAAATTTAGTGTTGGTCACACCAGATAGGTTTTTAGGCCGTCAGAACTATAGCACAACTATAAGCAGATTATTTCCTGGTTTGTGCACTAATTTCTGATACAGAATTGTTTGCAAGTATTAGTCCTACTTCATTTTCAAGTACAATATGTATAAAGAAGATGATGATGCTAGTTGTTGACACAAGAAGGGTTAAAAAAGTGGAAAACCATTTTCAGTATTTTTGCATACGCCATTTGTCACGTGTAATCCCACTGAAGTGAACGAGACTACTTGGAAATTAAGGTACTGCTCATTGCCAGTAAAGGTAGCAGAATGGGCATGCCAGGTTAGAACGAACCAAACATACATTGAATGTCAATCTACTTTCATTAAACAACAGACCTAGGTCCTACTTAAAACTGTTGGGGATTTGTTGTCTACTTTACCTGTTCTCATATGGCCAAATTATGTTTGCAGGAAAGGACACTGAAATATGAAATATGCAAGTAGACAAATAGTACTGGAAGAATTCCATTGAGGCTCTTCCAGGTTTTGTGTCAGTATTTTCTCCAGTTTTTGAGAATGTGTTTGATACAACAGTGTTTGTAGATTTCTGTAAAAATACATTTTCAAAATAACATAAACATGCTTTTTATGATAATGCTAAATGTAAAAATATTGCGTATTGTATGTATAAAGGAGAGGAATCTTTTTTGATTATTTCTTTAGAAAGCTGATTAACTGCTTAAGGGCTAGAGTTTGCCAGCCACATTCAGGAAGAGCTAATCCAAAGCCACCAAGGGAAAGGAAAGATGCCCGCAGGCTTCAGTGGGGTTTGAAGTGCAATCATGGAGCAAAACTCTTCTGAGTCAACATAGAAATGTCACTGGAACCATGGATATGGGGAGACATTGTTTTATCCAAAGGAGACTGGGAGAGTTTAGGTCAGTATAACGCAATCAGAGTTGTTAAAACTTCTAGAAAGGAAAGAATTGAGCTGAAAATGATTGCTTCAAAGAGAGTGGGGCATCTTGCAAATACAAAAGGTGGAGGCTTTTGTATGCTGGCCCATAAGTAGTTCATTATCTCTAGAAATCAGATGGCAGGCATCATCTGTCTCCAATGAACACAAACTATTACATTAGGGGATAACAATTCATCTTTTTGAATTAATGCTGGGCTGTGATCATCTTTCATTTTGCATCCAACAAGTCGTCGTCAGTTTTTTGTTTTTTAGTTTTTATAGCAGCTTCAGGGTTAATATTTCTACCAGCTAAATGGCAGTTTTTGTTGGGGGCGGGGGGGTTGGAATGGGAAAGGGAAGCAAAGACATTTTTATTAAATCTAAAAAACCCTGTAAATAGATTTGCTTTTTTTTTTCTTTCATTTCAAGCAATGCTTAGCTTGGAAAGTTGAGTAAAGACGACTTGTAACACATTTTAAATCAGAAAGAGGCAGGAGAGCGAATGTAGGCCTGTACTGAGGTGAGAAATTCTGCTGTTTTATAAAGTGTTCAATTCTCATTGTGAATATCTTGAACTCTGTTAAGGATACTGTACTGTATTAAACATGTAAAAAAAAAAAAAGATGTTTGTCTAAGTAGCTTACAAAAATAATAACTCCTTGAATGGGAGACTATCCATGTCTGGAGATCTGTCGTAACTAAATACCTGATTCGTTATGGTGTTGTAACTTAATAGAAGCTATTCAAGAGGAAGCATGGTGTATGAGATTTTGTAAGTTATTTGTGCTGGTTCTGTATGTCGTGCCATGTGTGTAAGACAAGAATAAACTGCTGCTTTTGTTCATCCCATCCCAAAATAATTATCTCACCTATGTATCTTTCTTTTTCCCGAAGATTTCTGCTATTGTTTGTTTTCATGGTCTACTCTCTCATGCTTCTATCAAAAACACATTTGACTTGCAAAGCCTTCCTCTTCTCACAGAGGTGGATTGGATTTGTTCTGCCAAATACTACCCAGGTGCATCACATGTTCTTTATTCCCAGCTGCTTGCTGCATACCACTCCTGAATTGTACTCTGCACTCTGGCTAGAACTTGGAACACGGCCCATGACAGAAAATATCTGGCCTTATAGGGACAGATATACAGATGCAAACGAGAAAGAATACTAATATATGAGGGTGAAGGAGCAAAATTCAAGTCACATTATCCTGCTGTCATTCTAGTCATTTTCTGGAAGCCAAACATATCCCCTGGCCAACCATGCTGTACCACTTCCTTGTAGACAAGGAAGCTGTGTCAGGCACCAGGTTTCCAGGTGAGTTTGGACGTTGAGGTAGAGAAAACATTCATTCAAATGCTACACACAAATACAAGTTTTGCTGTTGTGGTCTCTAAGACAATTGGAGTATTTGCTAGCACAGAAACATAAGTCAGGGAAGGAAGAAGGCAGCTGCAGCTGGGATACATGCTGCCGTTTAACGACTCCCATTGTGAGCTCCAACACCTGGAAGGGATCCCTGATCCTTGTAGCAGAAATCAATTACAGGGTTCACTAGCCAGATGTATAAAACAGAACATCTTCCACGGTTATAAGCTGGTATATTCTCTCTGACAAATCTCCTGTCCCCAGGAGACAGGCACCAAGTGTGAGACTGCTCTGCTCCATCCCATGCAGGCACTTCTTTTCTCTTCCTTGCATTGCACAGTTCTCCTAAAACAATGGTGATTCACATGGTTCACATTCTGGACACATTTCTTCAGGACAGAGATCAAGAATGTGTTCAGGTTTTCCAAGTAGAATGCAGGTGAGCCTCAGGGGGAGTCTCAATGCTAATGTTCTGATTGCTATTTGTATCTCAAATTGCTGCAACAGACCACTGAGACAGCCCTTGCAGATGTCCTCCTCTTTATAGGACAAATCCCTGAGGTCTAACACTATTCTGTAAGCCCTTTATATTTCACAGCATCATGGATAGCAACACACTTAACACATGGTAAAAATATATAACCACAGATGGCTATAAACAACACTTTTTTTTTCCCCTGAAACAAGACTCAAATATGGTCTGTGTAAGCTGCTACCTTTTCATCTGCTCTCTCCTTCACAATGTCTCATGGAGATGCTGAACAACTCACAGCATTTTTGTGACTGCTATAACCGGCACTGGCACTTACTTGCTTTGCTGCTGGTGACTCCTGAGCAATCAGCTTAATTCAAAAGGTCCTACCCAATTCTCACAGGCTTTTTCTATGTCTTTAACCCTCCACTACTGAACAGCTGTTGTAACCCAGCTTTGGTCCAGAAGCATCATTGGAGTACTGACTACAGTTGCAGCATGAAAGAACTTTATAGTTAAGTAGAAACAAAGGATCAAAATCAGTAAGAAGAGAAATGAAAACATAGCTTTACTATGTTTTTGCTATGTCTGCATTGTTATGCCAGTTTTGACATTGTGGGCCTCTTTGCATGACCAGAGAGCATCCTGAAGTCACAAGTGTGAATGCTCTGATTGCACCACCAGCAATAAAATCAGGTGTTGTCCTGAAAGATCTGTCGGCTTCCGCTTGAGCCCCTCAGTCTCACTTGCAGCAGGAGACACCACTTAGGCCCCCACACCTCTCCCTTCCCCCCAGTGCTCTGCAGTCACCCTTGGCATGCTCCGAATAAACCCTGGCAGTACTGTTCATGCCCACATGGAAGAGCTGAAATAGTCCAAGGGCTGGAAAAGCTTTGGCAACACTCCTGGTCCTGGTCTCATGGCAAGGACCAGACGTCACCCAAGACATCACCAGGGCAGGTTGGCAGACTGGGCATCCCTCCCCATGTGGAGGGTGTCTCCAGTATCTCTCACCCTCCCTTCCTCCTCTGTGAACACACACAGCCTGTTGCTCCACGCTGAGGCTTGCTCCCATGTCCCATCTCTGGACACTGAAAATCTCACCAGTTTCTGTCATGTGCCACTGCCCACCCTCGCTACTCACTGCTCCTGAAGCTGCAGCAGCCCCAGCCACGTAACTCCCACATATTTTAAAGTTTCTATAATTGTGTAACTGCTTCTCTTTTAAAAAGAGGCATGTCATTCCCCCTGCAGATCCAGTGGGATTTCTTGCTGTGAATCTTTCTGACAGCAACCTACTCTTAGGTCAGTCAAGAACAGGTTGGGTCTGACTGGAAGATGCCTAGCCTCCTCTCATCCTGACAAAGGAAATTTGACTCGTTACTGAATCTTATTCTTCCTCTTTGGACGGTCTCTCAAGAGGGCTTTTATAGGTGTCTGAGCTGTAAGAAGACACGTGGGTTTGAGTTCTTGTAAGCAAACCTTGTGGCATGGAATTTGGGGTTAAGTGAAATGTGCAGGAATGTCGGGTCCCACTGGGTGACAGGGAAGTGCTGTGCTACTGAAAGCAGCTTTGCTGGGGCTGTGCTTGTACACAAGGCTGAGGTAGCAGTCACATGCAGGAGTTCTGAGCCATAGCATTTTGGATTGTGACTTAAACTAGAATAGATTGTCTGCAATATAAGTTAATGTTGCAAAAAGTGCCCTGTCTTTCTTCCACGTAAGAAATACTCTGTTATGAAAGGCTCTAGTTCTAAAAAAAAAAAAAAACGCAGACCAAAAAACCAAAAAAAAGAAGGACAAAATCCAAGATGCAGAAGTTCAAAATACACAATGAAACACATTAAGGCTATTTTCTTTAGAAATTGCAGGTAAAAAAGTATCATTGAAAAACAATATTGTTTCTGTTACAGTTCTCCAGTTCTCTTTTCTAACAAGCTAAGGGTGTTGTATGGTGACTGTGATATTTAATTTAGTCTTGAAGACAACCCCAGGGATAGCCATGAATTTTCTCTGACAGATGCTGTAAATATTTTACATGGCTCAGAAAACACAACTGTTTTTATGGAAACAAGTAAGAAGTATTTCACAGTATCACTTGCCATATTGATTGCATCTCCATAATACACTCTCAATGAAATAGCCTTTAGGACTGTGTGAATGAAAGTTTCTAGCTGAAGAGGGAAACCTCTGCATGCCTGCATCTGTGCCTCTGTACATTGATTTGTGGGGCAAATAAACAGTTTTCTAGCCTCAATTTTCCTTTCAGTATCATGGGATAAAGCATCAATAGCAGATACTAACTGCATGACTTTTGATATGAATTATTATTTTTGCTGTTCTCTGGGGTTGTAATGCTGATTTGGGGACTGCATTTTCTTGAGATAAATCCCTCAGAGCTGTATGCTGCAATGGATATCTACGGAGAAGAAAGTAGATGTGAATCACAAATAGGCATGTAACAATAGAGAATTATCCCAGGCTAAAATCAGAAGTTACAGTAAACAGCAATAAAAGGTGCAGATAAGTAAATCAGTTTGAAGTGCAGATGAGTCAAATGCTACCAGCAGAGAGAAGGAGGTAGAAGTCTGATACTTTTACAGAACAAGCAAAACCAAACTGCAGTTGGGCTCTGATACACATTTATAACTCCTGTGAGGACCAGCTGAGGGAGCTGGGAAAGGGGCTCAGCCTGGAGAAAAGGAGGCTCAGGGAGGACCTTGTGGCTCTGCACAACTCCCTGACAGGAGGGGGCAGCCGGGGGGGGTCGGGCTCTGCTCCCAGGGAACAGGGACAGGAGGAGAGGGAACGGCCTCAAGCTGTGCCAGAGGAAGTTCAGGTTGGACATCAGAAAAAATATCCTCACGGAAAAGGTTGTTAAGCACTGGAAGTGGCTGCCCAGGGAGTGGTGGAGTCACCACCCCCGGAGGTCTTTAAGAACCGACTGGACGTGGCACTCAGTGCTCTGGTCTGGGTGACAAGGTGGAGATCAGTCACAGGTTGAACTCGATGATCTTGGAGATCTTTTCCAACCTGAATGATTCTGTGATTCTGTGATTTGTGTTGGTTGTTTTTCGCCTTACTTACTCAGTGAAAGCAACATACCCTTATTTCAGCCTGCTTTGATACATGCTACATTCACTGTGTGTGACTGCTGTTGCCTTTCCTTTGAACAAAGGCTGCAAGGGTTGAGTATTGCACTTCTTTTTATGTACAATAATTGCCTAAGGAACGGTCGAGGTTTCACTGTTAGGAAGTGCTGGGCCAAGGCTGATGCTGTCAGGTCTGGACTGATACAGTGATACCAGGGAGTTCTGTTTGTCTCAGATGCTCCTCTAGTGTCCAGGAAAAGCCCTTTTATTTCATTCCTTATTAGGATACTCAAAGAGGGAAATTTTGACCAGGAGTATGTTCAGAACAAAAGGTTTGGTTTACTGCTCTACTCCAGCCTTTTTGAATCACTGCATTACTCGCTACTTTTTTTAGTAGCTACTAAAACTACCTCAGTTTTGCTGCCTTGATCTTTCCATTTCATGGGTGTGAACTGATCAAGAGCAGCCCTGTCGAGAAGGACTTGGGGTGCTAGTGGATGAGAGGCTGGACCTGCCCTGACCATGTGCACTCACAGCCCAGAAAATCATATCCCAGGGTGCATCCAAAGCACCATAGGTGACAGGTCGAGGGAGGTGATTTTGTCTCTCTGCTTTCATGAGACCCCACCTTGAACGCTGCATCCAGCTCTGGGGCTCTCAGCGCAAGAAACACATCGACCTGTTGGATTGAGTCCAGAGAAAAGACATCAGGATGATCAGAGAGATGGAGCACGTCTGCTTTGAGGAAAGGCTGAGAAAAATGGGATTGTTCAGCCTGGAGAAAAAAAAAAGGCTCTGAGGTGACCCAATTGCAGCCTCTCACTACCTGAAGGGAGCCTAAAAGAAAGCTGGAGAGAGACTATTTGCTGAGTAATGTAGTGAAAGCACAAGGGGAATGGTTTTAAATGGAAACAGAGCAGGTTTAGATTAGATATTAGGAAAAAATTCTTTACTGTGAGGATGCTGAGGCTGTGGCAAAGGCTGCCCAGAGAAGCTGTGGCTGCCCCATCTCTGGAAGTGCTCAAGGCCAGGCTGGATGAAGATCTGAGCAATTCTGTGGAGTGGAAGGTGTCCCCACCCGTGACAGTGGAGTTGGAATGAGATGATCTTTAAAGTCCCTTCCAACCCTCACATTTAATTATTCACCCAAACAGACAACCTACATTTGTTACTCCCCCTGCACCCATTTCCAATAGTTATGGTTCTGCTACATCCATAGCCAAATTTTGAATTTCTGATACAGTTACCTCGGTAACCACATCCTCACAGGCTTTCACTGAGACCTTTTCTTGGACACTGCCAACCTGACTCCCACAAAAGTCTCCAGTGCTTCTCTCTGTGAAAGTATGCCTTTTCTGGCTCTGACTGTCCCTTAATCATTTGTGATAGCCAACCCTCCCCCATAATGCTTTCTGGGACTTTTTTGCATCTTCTTGCATTACAGTTGGTCACACTGAGCAATTTCTTACACCAGCTTCAGTAGTTTTCTTGTTAAGTTGGCTGAACTTCAGGCCGATGCCTACTCACTGGTTAACTATTTGTCTCAGGTCTAACATAAACTGAACACGGGTTCCTCACGTGTTCCTGTGCTTTTGTGGAATAGAAACTAAGCCTCAAGAACTGGGCTTGGATTGTTGATGTCCAATTTATCTGTGTTAAAAAAAAATAGCTAATTCATTTTGCCTTTGTCCCATTGGATGACATTTTAGCTCTGGCCTAAATCATTAAGATGTGGAACACTGTGATGCCTCTTAACACTTCATTTAAGTGAGTCAAACTGTGTCTGTCTTGAAGCTTCCTTAAGTCTTTCCTTGTTGAATTATGTATGTTCCTTTATTGCTAATTTAAATGAACTCTGTTGCTTCACATTTAATGCACAGATCCTGAAAAAATGCATCCCTTACTGTAATAGAGTCAACAGAAAACTTCTCTTTTCTTCCTCTCTCGGTACAGCCAACATTACAAAGCCAGAGATTGAGATAGAAATGATCCTTAAATACTCAGTGGAAAACTCTGATGCACAAAGCTGGAGCAGCTCTGAGGTTCCACAAACTAAAGTTTGTCCATCTCTGGTAAAAAATAAAAAAATGCAATTAAGGTGAAAGGAAATTTGTGCCTAATCTCAAAGTTAGGCAGCTTTAAGTGACCCCTGAATAATAATATAAGACTATTCTTCATGGAGAGGCACTTCCTTGCCCCTCAGTTTTGTTGGGGACTTAATGTTTTAATTGATTTTTTTTTATTATTCACATTTACACAGGATAAAAGGATCTTGTCACACATTGTCCCTGCTGGACCTGCCTCTCTCCCAAGGGATTGTGTTCTTTGACCATGGAGGCAAGCTTCACACAGCATTCCACTGGAGACAAGCTTCTGAGTGGAAATTGTTACCAAAACTGTATGGAGCTCAGAAAATATCTTCTAGGGACAGAAATTTTATTGTGATTGGGTTTTTTTCCTCTTTAGAAGATCAGTATAAATTTTGGAAAGGAAACAGTTTTCACAGACTTTTCATGGTCTATAACAGTTATTTAGAAACAAATTGAAGCTGTAAAGTTAGTATTTTAATGTCTGTTACATTAATTGAGTCATTAATGCATTTATGACTTGAAGAATGCTGGTTCTAGCAATTGAGGCTTGCTGCTCTGCCCCAATTTCAGGTAAATGTTCTACTTCTGAGATCACTGCATACTTAAAGAGCCATCTCTTTCCATCACCCCCTTTTTTAAGTCTAATAGTAACTGATAAGAATTAGAAGTAGGCATAGATATGACTCTCAGGGAGAATGTTTAGTTGAGGACTTGACAGTCCTGGGGTAATGGTTAGACCTGATGATCTTAAAGGCCTTTTCTGAGCTAAATGATTCTACAATTCTGAAATGAATGCTTTGGTGCAGAAACGCAATATAGTTGCCGTGAGCTAAGAAAATAGTTAATTCACAGCAAGTAAAAAAAACAAAACGCAACCCAAACCAAAAAAATGCCATGAACAAACAAACAAGCAAGCAAACAAAAAGCCCCCCCAACCAATAAAACCCACAAAACCTATGAAAAAACCCCAAACATAATGAAAAAAAACAAAACACACAAAAAAAGAAATAGCCCCACAACCCAAAACATTCAAGCAACTTTCTTAGTTCAGAATGGAAAGTAAAATCAGATTATGTTCAAGATTGTCACTACACTCTTTAGAAATCAGAGCAACAAAAACATCATATGGCTTTGGAGTTTCTTCTTCAGAAAACTGAATATCTGAGCGTTTGAAGGTAGATGTGACATAAAGGGGCTGTTATAAATGTGTTACACAACGTGTAAATTAACAGATGACACATCTCCAGGGTCAAGAATGGTACTGACCCAAAATACCTTAGTATTTTACCCTTGTTTATGTTTGGGTGTATGCTTAATCCGTAGGGAAAAGAGCACAAGTAAATGGTGGGGACGTATCCGCAGCACTCATATACGGGCAGAGTGCATGCTTCTGATTGTTTCTGTTTCACTCTGACCATAACACACAGTTTTCCAGAGGGAAGATGGGCCAATCTGCTCTCGATAGGAAGAAGGTGTTAATGCTTTATACTTCTCAGGGTGATTTTAAACCTCAGAGAAAGCACATTTGCAAGCCCTATGTAGATGAGTATCGCTAAGAATTGTTGTGAAAGTGATCAAATTGGAGCTTGTGCTTGCCTGGCATTTTTTGCCCTCTCAATGATAATTTGCAACTCAGAAATGTAAGAGAGTTATGATACCCAGAGCTAAGAAATATCTGCAAAAAGATTATACTGTCAGCCAACATCAATTATTATGATTAAAATCTGATGCAATAATAATGCCTGTCCTAGAATCCCCTTGACAATAACTTTGTTATATATACATGGCACTGCAAAATAGCATTCACACAGACACTTAACTGAATTTGCCCTTTGCATAAATCTACAATATATAGTACCTATATAAAGCAGGCAATGTTTGATATGAATCCTCTCTGAAATATGGTCCATAAAACTGATACAAAACAGGAACAAAGTCAATGCAACTAAAATACACAGTAAGTTATTTAGGTCTATAATATGAATTTCCTATTTTTTTTCCCTCATACTTTTGTGTTAAATGCCAAAACTGGCCTGTAATGGTGAATGAATGAGAGAATTATGATACGGTGTACAGCAATCATGTCACTTTTATTCTGTGCAATAAATTTACATGAAATACACATTATCTGAAGTGGTGTTTGCTATCTGAGCTGAAAACAGACGTTCTCCGGCAATCTTCATGTTATATTACCCCAATTGTGCTTCACACTTGTAATTTTTTTCCTCACTTCTGATTAAAAACATCTAAAAATTTTATCTCCCACAGCCTCTTCTGGAACCCCATCAGTCAGCCTGTGTTCTTAATTCCTGGTGGCTTCAGGGTACAGGAATTGCTCTGAACTCAAGAAAACTTGATGAGAGGTAATTCCCTCTAAAGCAGCCACGTGGATGTCAGACTGTGAGTGGGGCAGTTAACTTTTGCCCACTGCAACCAGCTCCCAGGACAGGTGCTGTTACCTGGGTCATTTCCTGAACAAACATAGAGAGAGTCGTGCTCAGCCAGACCGCACAGTCAGCAGCAGCTGAAGAGACTGGAGCACAAGTCTGTTGAGGAGATCTGGGGGGGCTCAGCCTGGAGAAAAGGAGGCTCAGGGGGCACCTTGTGACTCTGCACAACTCTCTGACAGGAGGGGGCAGCCAGGGTTCGGCAGGCTCTGCTCCCAGGGAACAAAGGACAGGACAAGAGGATTTAGCCTGTCTGTGCCAGGGGAAGTTCAGATTGGACCAGGAAGAATTTCTTTACTGGAAGAGTGGTCAAGCATTAGAAGAGGCTACCCAGGAAAGTGGTGGAATCACCATCCTGGAAGATTTCAAGAGAGGACTGAATATGGCACTTCAGTGCTATGGTTTCATTGAAAAGGTGGTAATGATCAGTCAAAGGTTGGACTCTATGAACCTGGAAGTCTTTTCCAAACTAATTGATTCTATTATCTCCCTTTAACAATATGTGTGTGCATCTTTGGATCATCACCTCTGTCTGTGTAGTAGCAATATCCCCGACCAGTGCAGCAAACCCATATCCTGTTACTCGTCATTGGAATGTGATCATGGAGTGTTCACCCCTGTGGTTTGTTAGCTTTGGCCAATGGTTTTGCTAACAAATTAAAGTTCAGGTTTGTTTCCTGCACACAGCTGTTTTCATGCACCTCCAAGACAGCCTTCTCCAGTGATTTCCAGGTGATCTGTGTTCAGAGAGTGCTGAGCAGCTCTGAATAATGTCAGAGAAGGGAAGAGATCTCACGTTAGCATTGTGCTGCGTGAGAGAGTGGGAGGTTTTGCTTGAAAAGCTGAATTACAGCAGAATCTATCTATGGAGCTAGTCAAAACAAATAGCGATGGAATTCTGTCAGGTGAAAAGGAAAAAGAAATCGTTTTTGAGGAACAATTCATTCTCCTATGAAGATATTTTCAAAAGTGGATTTTTTTTTAAGTATTGTTGAAACAATTTTATTTGTCAAAAATGAGGATTATCTGAGGCAGTATTGGTGTTTGACTACAGCTTTGTTACTTTGATTCATTTATTAAAGTTTTACACCATTTTCAATGTTGCATTTGCATACCACAGTAAGTAGGAAATAAACCTTGATATATTGTCACTATAAAAACATTGGTTCAGAGATTCTGAATAAAAATACTATGTATTTATCTTAACAATGATGCAGATGCAATGATTTCAAAATTTGGATGGTTTTCTAGTTTCAAATTATAACAGTTTGAAATAGTGTTTTTCCTGTAAAATTGAAGTTATATTTTCTGAATAACTTTGTTGTTAGGAATTTGATTCTGCAGCTTTAACACATTTAAAGTGAGACAGATTAACTGCAACCTGCAGGAATGAAGAAGCCTGAAGGAATCTTTTAGTTTCCAGGGCTTTTTCAAGAGCATTTTTTTCATGTCAATGCATTCTACCGTGTTGTAGAAGGGAAAAAAACAGCATCCAAATCAAAGCCTTTTTATCTGTTGTAATAAAGAGAGCAATAGAGAAATTGTGGGCAAGTTCAAGTTTTTTAGGGTGGTTACAACCCTATCCTTCACAGACCACCCTTCTAATGGATATGTTTCCTAGGGGCACACAGAAATCTCTTGCAGGGTTTGGAGATGGAACTCTGCTATTTGTTTGTGCCTTTGAATTCAGGCTTGGGTTGCTACCATGGTTAAGAGACTTAACTGTGCCTCTATCTTCTCCTTAAAGGCAAAGGGGTTTGAGACATGAAGTATTCCCCCAAGTTTTCAGGGAGGCCTGAACACAAGCTATGCTCTGTTGGAAGTCCAGTGGTTTAACAACGAGATTTACGCTGTTCTTGTGTTCAGCCCAGTGATGAAATAGGACTCTGAGCCTCAGGGGCTGCAAGATAAGAGTTAACATGAAATTTTTACACAACTTTCCTCAGTGTAATAGAGCTGTAATTCATGTCCATTTCCAGTAATATATCATGAAGGAGATGATTAGAAGCCAGCAGAGCCATACCAGATGGGTATCCAAAAAATTAACTGCAAACTTTCCGGTTGATGCTTTTGGGTTTTCGGGAGTGTTCCACATTTTAGAGCCCAAGATGAAGGACTGTGGTTCATTTTCTCAGAATTGCACTTTAACAATGTAGTGTGTGTTATCACCGGTTGCCAGGAAGAAACATTGTGTACACAGGGTTAAGCTGTTGCTTCTGATAAAATTGGATTCCCAGATTGCTGCATCAATGTTTTTGATTTTGACACAATACTCCAAACTTTACACGAGGAAGGAAATGTAAGGACTCTTGATTGCCAGGCTCAAGGATTTAATAACTTGAGCTGAACAGAAGAAAGGAAATGTCCTTCAGAACAAGCTAAGCAATGTAAACGATGTGTTTACCTGGACTTTCTGCCTGAAAACTTTAAACTTTATTAGTCCTTATTTATTAAAAGGCAACATCAGTGAATTTTACCACAAATAAATGGACACTGCTCTCCCTTACTATCGTCAGAACAGATCATCAGAAAGAATAACACATTAGCTTGAAAGTTGCTGCATATTGGAGGCAAATAGTGTAGGAAACCTCCTATTTTTCTGAACTTTAAAAAAATGATCCTAATACCCTTACTCACCCTCTTAGCTCATTATCACTTAAGCACAAATACAGTATTGAAAAAAATTTGCAAACTCCTCAACTTCCTCTGCTGGTTTTCTTCCTGAATTTATCAGAGTCTCTGTTTCAAGTGCTCCCAGTAGTCACAGAGCACTAGGCCAATGCCTATGTGGAAGTGAAGTTCTCTTTACAAACTCATTCATTCTTTTCTCCCTGCTCAGAGAAGGAATTTGGCTATCACCCAGTCTCCAACATCAGACAGAATAGTCAGGGTACTTGTTTACCTAATGAATCGGAAAAGACAAAATCTGGTCACTTTTGCATCGTGGATGAAACTTCTTTCTCATTTGCTATGCAGACTACAAATAAATTGGGTGTTATTCAGTATGAAAAACAGCTATTGATATCTTCATTTAATAGAAAACAACATTTTCCTGACTTTAAAATGTAGCTATTGATGATCTCTGAAAACAATATTACATTAAATTTCCAGAATAATATATTGAAAAGGAAATTAAAGACAGCATTAAAAAAGACAGAAAGCAATAAAAGGATTATATTCTAAGTTATCATGTTTTTGAGAACAGTTTAATTTTTTCTACCAGATAAAAAAATAATGTAGAAAAAGATGCCTGTTTGGAATGGTATTCTAATGGAAAAGAAGGCTGAAAGGACAAATGTTGTTATTGATATTATTGTCGTTGTGGTCAAGTGAATCCTCCATAAAGATGCCCAAAACATATAATTGTTAATTCAGTGAAAATATAGGAGCCAGAGCAGTTATTTTTGAAAATATCAAGCAAGTACAATATAGGAGTATTATGGACTATAGGAATATGTTACAATATTATAGTGTGATAATTTGCATCTTAAAATTAATATACAAGATTATGGGTATTAAAAGAGTTTAAAATTTCATTGGAACAGCTAGATTCAAGTGGAAATATATGTTGATCAAGGATGTTTCAGAATAAAGGGAAGGGCCTTATCTGGAAGTTTTTACTTTCCTTTTAATGAGTGTGTGATCTGGATCCCCTTTAAGGATTCCCTTTATCAAGACTCAGTTTTTTATAGAAGAGTCATGAGAGATTTTACAAGGTCACGCTTAGCCATCTTCCTCTTAGCAGAGAGGGGACATTACAGTCATTAATGAAATAGAGACTTGGGTTTCCTCGGGACTTTCCTCTCAGTGCGACTGTGAAACAAATAGGTGTCTGATACTAGAAGACAAAAATATTGAGGATAATCTGACAAAGAAGGTTTTTATGGAAATGCTGCTAGCTAATCTTTTAATCAAAGAGGAGGGTATCTCACTTTTTATGCCTTCCTGTGGACAACCCAAGACGCCACTTTTCCAGGTCGGCTGTGTCCAACTTTCATGGCATTGCTTGGTGAACTGGGAGAAGCAAGGTTAAAAAGCTCCTTGTTTTCCACTCTGGTTTTGCTGGAAAGGAAAAAATGGTACTGTAGTAGCAATAGTTTAGAGGTGTCAATCTGTCTGCCTTTTGTTAACTAGAAGGCACATAGGCACTGCACTCTCACAAGAATGAGTAGATGCTCTTTTTGCGAGTGGAACTGGGATGACAAAGGAAAAGATGCAGTTCAAATGTTCCTCTAATATAACTGTCTGTCATTTTTCCCACTGGACAGGGTCAGTCTCTACCTCTAGCCTCGTGTTGCTCCCCTTCCATGTTGCACAAGCTAGATGAAATAGCAGTAAAAGCAGAGCTTGAAGGTTTTCAAGCTTATATGGAGGGACATTCAGAAACTATGTAGCAATAAAAGTTATCTCGTGTTCTCCAGGTGTCTGACAGGAAATTACAACAGATAAAGTAATCTGTGTAAAGGCGAAAACCTATATTTACCTATAACCTAGAATTATATTAGAGTTCCCTGCTTTGAACAGTTGTGTTGGTTTGGCACGGCCTGGTTTTGGGTAGCAGGGGGGCCACAGAGATGGCTCCTTTGAGGAAGCTGCTGGAAGATTCCCACCATGTCTGGCAGAGCCAGTGGCTGATGGCTCTGAAGATGGACGTGCTGCTGGCCAAAACTGGGCCAATGAGAGAGGTTGGTAATGCCTCTGTGATGACATATTTAAGAAGAAAATCAAAACAAAGTCGCAAGATTTTGAGATTCTAGTCAGAGAAGAGGAGGAGGTGAGAACACGTGAGGGGAAACCACATGGAGACACCAAGGTCAGTGGAGAAGGAGGGGCAGGAGGTGCTTCAGGCACCAGAGCCGAGATTCCTCTGCAGGCCGTGGTGAGGACCGTGGGGGAGCAGCTGTGCCGCTGCAGCCCCTGGGGATCCACGGGGGATGCAGAGATCCATCCACAGCCCATGGGGATCCACGGGGAATGCAGAGATCCACCCGCTGCCCCTGGGGATCCACGGGGGATGCAGAGATCCATCCACAGCGCATGGGGATCCACGGGGAATGCAGAGATCCACCCGCAGCCCATGGGGATCCCCGGGGAATGCAGAGATCCACCCGCAGCCCATGGGGATCCACGGGGGATGCAGAGATCCA
>VZRS01008813.1:115818-161110 GCA_013398055.1 Ifrita kowaldi
AAAAAAAGCTTTTGTGTTCAGGAAAAGTGCCTATGCCAAGTTGTGTAGAAGCAAGGAAAGGCTTTTAAAGACTTGTGACGAAGAGAGCCTTTGTGTTCAGGCCAAAATAACTCATCCTTAAAAAAGATTAATAACCCCATGTGATGAACTGTGAAATTTTTTTTCAAAGAAGAGATGTTCTACACCACAGCAAATTGTTTCTTTCCAGGCGGATTTTGCTGCTGGTGGCAGTTTGGGAACCACGTAAAGCAAAGGAAAACCCTTTTTCCCTTTAAGCATAAGAAAGAAACTTTTAAAACTGCAACTCTGACTGAAATCCCATGTTCTGTTATCTTTTGTGTAAGCTGAGTGAAAAAAAAAAGTGCTGGAGAGAGGGGAGAGGTTTGTTTTAACTTTCTTAGTTTTTTTTCTTCTTCTTCTTTTAATTCTGTTAGTAATAAAACAGTTTCTTTGTATCACAAATGTTTAAAGTTTGTGCCTGCTTTGTTTTTGTTTCTTCTAATTTTTTTATCTCACACAAAAAATCAGTAAGTACTCCATATTCCAAACCAAAACCACTACAACATGACACAATTTTCTGTTTCAACATCTGGCTCCTAATACAGTAGTGATACTGACAGGACTCATATTTGTGTTTTTGCCAATGAGCAACACCTTCCTGGGTGAAATGTGTAAACTTGGACAAGTAAAGTAAAGCATTCAAAGTGTCAAGAGTGAAGAAAACTGAGCTTTTTTTGTCTCTTACTAATAAGGTTAGACTATAAAAAATGCTTCTTTGGATACAATATTTAAACAGAACACAGAACAAACCAATGTAAAAGGATTTAAATTCCTCGAGTTTCTGTGCTGATAGGTACAACTTAAATGACAGCAAAAGGCATGATAATGAAAAAGGTAAAATATAATGATTGTAAAAACTTCTGTACCTGAGTAGAACCACAGAAAAGAGAAAAAAAAATGATGAGCAAAGGAAAATCTTGAAGGAGCTCTTCTTCTTCTGATTCTTGAAGCCATTTCTTTGCGTTTGCCAGCAGAAAAGGACCAGAGTAGTGTTAGCCAAGGTGCTAATTGTGGCATTATGTGAGTGGGAGCTATCTTATAAATGCCTGTTGCAGTTTTATAACCTTCTAAACAAATGAGTGTGCCCAAGAGGAGTTGTAGACATTTTAAACTGCAGGCTAAAAAAATTTAGATTGTATCTTGAATCGGTTTGTGTGAGATAGAAAAAAAGTCTCAATAGACATCAGGGAAAAAAGTCTAAGAATTGTGTGATGACAATGACAGCATTGATCTGTCAGTCTGAGGACAGACTGAGAACTGGTGAAGACTCTGGATACAGGTATACAATAAATTTTTCTCTTTTTTTCCCCCAGAAATACAGAATTTCACTGGAAGCGAAGTTCTGCTCTGTTTATATGTCAAGCAGTAGGAAAAGCTTTGGCTAGTAAAAAGTCCACCTCAGAGTCTGAGGTTGCAGGGTAAGAGATGGAATTCAGCTTGCTTAAATTTGGCAGTCTAAATAGTGATTATATTTCTCACACTGTGATCAGGGAGAACAGGTGGATATCTGATCTATCTGATTCATTCAGTCTTGAAGTGGAAGGGATGAGACTTCACCACTTGTCCATCGACCAGAAACGACAAAGAATGATTCAGTCAGGGAACTAGAGGTTGATTGGTTTAATCTCTAATCCTGGGAACAAATTTCCAGGCACATGAAGGACAGGAAAGTGACTGAGAACAGCTACCATGGATTTACGAAGGTTAAATTGTGCTAGACAAATGTCATGGAAATTATTAGATCTGTGGACAGCAGGAAGACCAAGAAAGTGGCTCACCTTGACACCACCAAGGCTTCTGGCAGTTTGACATAGTATCCTTCTACCTGGAATGCCAAGATATGGACTGGTGGGTTGGGAAGTGGCAGGGCCGTCGAACCCAAAGGGTTGGTGTCACTGATTGAGTCTGGCTGTTGAGTGTGAGTAACATTCCTCAGGGGATGAGGATCGGGAGAATGATCAAAGGGAGTTCAGCTGACTGAAGGAGGGGGCTGATGGCAAACTCAGAAATTTCAGCCCTGAAAGTCCTCTGCTGGTTACAGAAATAACGACACGGCAGTCACACATCTCCTTATGTCTTGATACAAATTTTGACAAGATGATCTTTGTTAAGAGAGGTGAGGAGGAAGAAAGAAGAGACAGCTAATCTTTGTATAATAAAAAGAAATAAATTAAAAAAAGCAAAGCAGACAATCAACATCTGAGACTTTTTTGGAGAAAAAGACAAGCTTATTTCTCTTGCATTTACTGATATTTAT
Source organism: Ifrita kowaldi (assembly GCA_013398055.1). NCBI lineage: Eukaryota > Metazoa > Chordata > Aves > Passeriformes > Cinclosomatidae > Ifrita > Ifrita kowaldi. The sequence goes on from VZRS01008813.1 coordinate 118,136, forward strand.
AAGGCTAAAGAGTATTGGCAGGCAGCTCTGAAATCCTTGACTCTCAGCTACTTCTAAGCAAAAATACAATGCATTTCTGAATAATTACTTGTCATCCACAAGCATATAGATGACTAAGTGATTCCTGAAAAAGTTTTCAGGGCTAGAGGGTTTGGCAAATTTCAGGTTATTTGCTGCTCCAGTGGTTGATGTCAGGAGCGTTTTACTACTACAGTCAGAATTTAGTGATTCTTAGCAGGATTGTTATCCATGCGAGCAAAGAATAGTCCATTCATGAGCTTTGGCAATAAAGTCTAGAAAAGGATTGTTTCTAGGATTTAAATTACTGGAAAGGACCCTTGGCTGTTAGAACTCTAATTGTCCTATCAGTGTGAAGCATATTTTACTTCAGATTATAAATAAAACAGGAAGACATTGTAACCCATTGTAAGAATGCATTACAAGACTTCATAGATGTGAAACACTGGTCTGTTAAATCTGCTCTTGTATTAACCGTTACTGTAAGAATCTTTCCTCTATCACTGAGGTGGTAAAGTTACATAAATATTTTAACAGGCATTTCTGTTATGGTGCTTGGAGAAATTGCTCATTGAAATGCTTAAAGTGAGCTTGTGGGGAGTCCATCAAACTGAATGTAATACATAGTGGTTTGAATCACAAGAATAAGAAACAATAAAAGTTTGGTAGAGCTTTTCTAAGAGGTGAAAATACAGCTTTAAACAGTTTTTCACTGTGGCTGGCTGTAGAGCTACTCGATGAAGGAATGTTTATTAGAATTTTATATCTAGAGATAGAATGTGCAAGGATTTATAAGGCTCTGAGAGCCTTACAGGAGCTGTTGGAGCTCATGACATCACGTAGCTAAATTTTGGCAATTCAACAGCTTTCGATGACTTAAATGAGCCTAGTTACACTATCATGTCAATATATAAACGTGATACTGAGATTTAAGACCTCAGGCAGTCATGTAGCAAACACAAAATTTTTATGGGCTTGATTAAAGTCAAATAAATATTTGAAAAAGGACAGAATTTTTGTTTTGTGGGTGTGATGTCTAATCATGTTATGTTTAATGCTGGAGAAGAGCAGCAGTGATATTAAGATGCTATGCAGGAAGTCTGTGACAGAAACACAGATTCTGAGTGTCAGATCAGTACTTCAAACATCCTTCAGCAGGTACCATAAATGCTGTTTAGTTGTGCTGACAGCAAAGGTTCACAGGTCTCTTAACCTTAGCTGGACATTTCTGATTAGAGATACTCACAGGGATGGTTAAAGTTCAAAACACTTTCTTTTTGAGGTAACCTGTTTTTGTTTTACACTTAAATTATACGTTGTTATTATTATCATAGTTATCCTTCAAGGGATGATATAAAATGGAAGACATAAACTGTAAAAAAGACAAAATTACCAGGGATATTAGAGCCTTATACAGAGAAAATGACCTTTCTCCGAAATGTCTAACATAGCTTAAATCAGAAAAAAATAATTGTGGAAGAGCAATGACACAAGATGGCTAATCAACTTCCCGTTAGCACTGAACCTGTACTTTACCTTTGAAAGTAAATGAAAAATAGGAAAAATAGGAAAAATTGAAAATTATTCAGTATGTTGACTAACAAATTGGGAAGCCAGAATAAAAATGGATTTCTGCAATATTTTAATAAATTCCACCACCACGTCCCTTTTCTTCTTTTTTTATTGGACGCATTTGTCCCCTTAGAACTGTTCAATTTTTAATCTGCTTTCTTTAAATATTTAAGTCTATTTGGGTGGGAGATATATTTCCCCTTGAAAAAAAATCATGTAAAAAACCATTTTTACTTACAAAAATCTCGTCATCAACAACAAAAAAATAAGTATAGAACAAAAAAAACCAAAAACCCAAACAAAAGCAATGGAAATTAAAGGAAAGTTAATCCCCACTTTGAACCATGTGTTTCTGAAATCAGGCTATAAACTGCAATAGATGTCATTGCTTGCTAAGATGTTATTCTGTTTTGAGGTATGACAATTTCCAAATTATTCCATTGCTTAGGCAAAAATATTTTTTGAAAACCCCAGACAGATCATTATTGAATTAACTAGATAAATGAAACTTGCTTAATATATAGAGAGCATTCTCAGAATTAAGTGTACTGTAGGGAAGAAACTATGGAATAAAAATAGCTGGGTGTCGATAGACAACAATAATTGCTGCAATAAAACATGGGTTCCATTTTGTCTTGCACCTTGACAAAGCTTGTTCCTCAGTGTTTTCACATTTTTATGAGAAAACTCTTCAAAATAGCTTTGTTCATGCATATAATTTAGAATGACCAGTAAAAGTGCTGGGCTACTTAGGTAGAAATAAACACAAGAATAAAGTTCGCCAAATCAAATTTTGCTAATCTAAATTTAAATGTTACAAAGTTTATATGAAAATGAAATAATGTGGAAACATCTCAGGGCTCCAGGCTTAGCTGCCAGTGGAAAATCAGTGAAACCTCTGGAGAAATTAGAATTTGAATTCAACTCCAAGCCAGCAGAATTTTACCAACATAAGACGAAACTGATAAGAGAACAGTTTGAAAGTTTCAGTTGTACTCCTGGACTTAAAAGTAATGTATGAACTTTTTTGTGGTTACTTTTTAACTGGTGTTCATGATCTGATTGAAGTGATACATGGAAGACGTAAGTTAAAGACTTCAACAGAAGTTTTACTTTTTTAAAGAAAGAAAAGCTGCATGAGAATTATTTTTAAAAATTTAACTGCCATTGCTTCTTATCAAAATACAGTAAGGCCCCTATTTATTAACTCAATCTATTTAAAATAAATGGCAGAACATTCAGCCAATATCATGTTTAGTGATTTTTTTTTTACAAGAAAATGCAGTAGAATAAAATTAGAAGGTAGTTATTTGAGCTTAGCAAAGGTAGAGTGAGATTACCACAATGGGAAGGAAGAGGTTAATCTGGGTTTAAGAGGAAAACCTGACAAGTAGAGGGAGCAGCATTCTCAGTGTAAAGAAAGGTAGACATTCCATGATCTGCTGTGAACCACTGAACAGCAGATTAATCTATGTCCATCTCTTAGGAAGACGGATGGTGCTCTGCTGCTCATTAATACCAAGTCCTTTTTCATCCAGAGTTGTCTTTGTGATGGCTCTACAACTTTCCAAGGTTACTGTGTTTATGATAGGTAATTATTTCCCAATCCTGCTTCTGTTGCTTGAAGTAACAGTCTTTCTACCCTAAATGACAAATTAATGGCCATCAGTATTTACTGGGGATACTTCCAACTCATGGGAGCAGGTGATCCTTCCAAAGGTAACTTTAATTTGATAATTTGGTATCAGCAGACTCCCATGCAGCTGGCAAATATGAATGTGAAAAATATGCCCATGGGAGAAACAATTTCCAAATGCTTTCAAAATTTAAACAGGAAACTGAAAACAAAAAAATGCCTCACAAAAAACAAGCCTTGGTTCTTCTCATTTCTGTATTTGGCCTGTTGTAACACTATGGTCTGTATTTTTGTTGTTAGCTACGTACAGAGAGTGTTGTAGTTAATCTGGTTTTGACAACTACTTGACCATGAAGCTAGTACGAAATTATTCATTATTGTCATCTGTTTTCCAAGGCAGAGAGATTATATAGAACCCTGGAAAGGATGAAGGGGTTATTGTGTGTCCCAAGCCCCAGTAGCCAGATGGTTGTTGAGGCAGCTATGGATGGTTGGTAGCAACATGCCGTGAGAGAGGACAGGATGTGGCTGGAGGAGGAGCCACACAGAAGTAGGACATCGTTTCTTTGGGACAAACATCCTTCTTCTGGCCCCTGGAGATAAGCACAACACAGTACAGTGCCAGTGCAGGAATGAGATCAAGAAGTAGGCATGGACTGTAGGGATCAAGGCCACCAAAGAGCCCCAAACCCCACTGACCCATTTCCAGAAAGGACTGTGCAGGATAACTGATTTGCACAGAAATCAAGAAAATTATCTTCAGGGCAGGGAAAGCTTTTCTATGAAAAGTACCCCCACCGAGCCCTGGTGCATGTGCCCCAGGTCTCTGGACATTCCATCAGCTGGATTTATGCTGAAGCCAGGAGTGGTGACCTCTTCCTCTCTTTTCTCTCTCTTTCCACCTCTTTAGCCCATCCTCCTCCCTCTCCCCTTCCACCCTATCACTTTATCCAAACCCCCTCCTGTGCCCTTATACTGGAGGTCAGGGACTGTCACACCAATTTCAGTGCCAAGTGCGGAATTTGCTAATAAAACCTTCTTAAGGTTTTGTGGACCCTCTGACTTTTGTCATTTCTTTCATCCATGAGCATCTATGAATCTTGTCTGCTTTCCTTCCTCTTAAGGGCAAGGTGTCACAGATTATAAGGTCATCTGAACAAAATATCTTGGTAGGAATGTTGATAAAAGTTTATAGTTGTCCTTCTCTGTTTCTGGGGTTCAACCTTACTTAATCCCTGGAAAATCAAAGGCTATGCTGATTAGAAGGCAGCAATTTTCACAAGCCGTCAAAATGCAGCTTTCTGATCTATAACTATGACATTAGACTTGTTCTCCCCAGGATTTTTTTAAAATTTTTTTTCATCTATCTGTCTATCTATCTATCTATCTAATCTATCTATCATCTATCCATCTACATAGCTATCTATTTGTTTTCAGCAATGCTATGCCACGACCCCTGACACAGTTCTCCACCTCTCATGTAAAATACTGTAAATAATTTCAGCACCCAAGTTATCTATTTTGGGCACAAGTACTGCCAGTGGCTTTAGTTCATCTTGTTACAAGTGGATTTTAAATCTAGGACAAAATTATTTTATGGCTAGGGCTGTTATTTGCAAAATTTATATCCAGAGATTTCATTGTCTATCCAGTTTTACATAGCATATTATTAAGAAACCTCTTCCAAGTAGTAATTTCGTATAGGACATTACAAAATTATGTTCTGTAAATATTCCAATTGTCAAAAGGATGTCTTTTTATATAAGTCTTAAGAGCAGAATGGAAATACTAGCTGACTTGTGAACCAGAATTTTTCTTTTAGGAGGGAAGAGGAGTTTGATTATCAAAGTAAATAAGTGTAACATTATTTTCTAATTGTGAAACATTGCACAAAAATGCTATATACTTCCACCAATGTTATTAAAGTTAATAGTTGAATTTTTCATTAGTGATCCACTTAAGTGAAACAGGACTCTTTTCTCCCTCAATTTAAACCAGTAGTATCATTCAGGTTTTGATACTCAGCTTACTTTGAACTGATGCTTTACATCCTCCTTTTCATTTTTTTTTTCAAATCACAGTTAAACTTGAAAAAGCAAACAAGTCTGGAATTAACATATACTTGTTAGATTTTAATTATTTTTAGTGACCTGAGGGAATATAAATGAACACATAGTAAGTGGTAGAAGGCTAAAATCACTGTTCGGGCAATTATTCTTTCCATAACCTTCCCTTTTTTTCATTTTTGCATACTTTTTTAAAGACTGGAAGCACTTCATGACCTGTGATTCATCCCCTCTGTTTTGCTTAGGATATCTTTATACGTAAATTGTGTTTGTCAATGTTATCAGTGATGCACCTCAGCATTTTGTAAAGATTTTTCTTCCATATCCAGAAGACACCAAAAGCAATCCATACTTCAGCTTTGTCAAATATTCATTTTAAAGCAAAGCTAACTGATAATCTTCCTAACAAAAAGCTAAACAAACAAAAAATTAAATCCTTAATGTCAGATGCACTGATAATGGGATGAAGTCATATAAGGTTACCATAAAGACGTTAACTAAGGTTAATACTCGACTTTGGGACATACTTTGCAGGCTAAAAATGTTCATGACGGTGTCATTTGTCACAGGAAAAATATTAGTTTTGGACAGTCTAAAGGTATTTACAGTTCTAAACAGAATTCAGCTGTTCTTACATGAGTACAGTTTCATAAATTGTTCCATTCCTGTGATTTGTGGATTTGGCGACCAAACTAAACAACCTCAGTTATTCATACAAACCTGTTTTTTGACACTACTGAGAGGTAGATGTTGTAAGCTAAGGAAGCACTGGAACTGTGGTTAGTATTTTCCAAATTTATTTTTCTGTTAATGATGGGTTTTTTTATTTAGAATAAGTTTGTGAATGAACACAGCCTTCCCTCAGTGCCACAGCTTTCTGTGTTGTAATGTTTGGGACGAGTGGGCTGTTTTCTTAGCAGCATCCACTGCTGCTAGACTTCAGTTGCTTTTGTGTTTATTAATGCATGGGATTATTCTTCTGATGGTTTACATCATTATTAACACCTCTGTGAAGAATATACCTGGGCAATAGGGAAACTTCGACTGAATATCAGATTTAAATATGCCAATCATTTTCTACTAAAAATCTCCCAGGCTTCAGAGATTTTAGTGAACTGAACTTGGGTGAAATTTGGGCTGTTTTCGTCATACTTTTGTTTACCCAGGGAAACAGACAAAAAAATAAAATAAAAAAGAAATAAAAATGAAATTATTGTTAATTTCAAACTATAAAAACTCTTACACAATTTAAATCAAATAGAATGTTTTCTGTCCATTGTCTAGAACAAAATAAAAACACTTGGGGTTTCCTAAGTGCAGTTTGCAAATATTTCCAGACTGAGGTTCAGAAAATACAGGTGCTTTATCTGTGCAAAGGTTATCTTGCCTAAGCTCATCCCTTCAGAGCAAGGAGGTTATTGACATTTTTAAGAAAATCTATAGCAAGCTGAAGTCCATGAGGGAATCATAGCTTTAATTTGAAGCAGCTGGATAGCCGGAAAAAAAAAAATCTATTTGATTTAACAAAGGACAGAAAAATATGCTAATACTAAGGCATAAGGCTTGACATGGGGTGCTGAAATCCTACAGCAGTTTATAATCCAAGCTCGCTGCAAAAAATCAATTACTTAGTCCTAAGTGTTCAAGTCAGTGTATATGGGTATTAGTCACATGAATCCTAGCAGTCAATAAGATTTCCACATATCTCCAAACCCTGCTTTGAGAATGCAGCTCTTATCCAGAAGTCTGAAGCTGATGGGAGAAAAAAAATAATTCCTCTTGATTTCATCATGCAGTGAATAGGCCATTTGTGAAGAGTGCATCTTTTCCAGGCAGAACCCCTAAAAACCCATTTTAGGACAGCCCCACAGACATTTTACTAAGGAAAGAAGAATTAGAGAGTTTAAAAGTAAAGAGACAGGTGTTTTTTCCTTTACAAACAAGGAAGAGTTTTCTAAATGAAAGTGTGTTTCCTAAGCCAATGCAAAAGTTGTAATGAGTGTTTATGAGTAACAAGTACAGTACACAAGCCAACTTAGTCATAACACATTAATTGTTATATTATAAAAACCTTCTATTTTTTATTATCTATTAAGAAAAAGAGTTAATTATTTCCATTTATGACAATACAGAATATTGATTTCCTTTATGAAAGGAAATCTCTGTTTCGGCAGATTGAATCCTGCCAGTGTGGTTTTTTTTTTTATTTCTGTTGTTACTCTAGGGGAAAAAAAATTCCACAATTTTTCTTCTTTTTTCTTTCTTGTAGCTTGAGTTTCCTGTTAAAAAAACCCCCACAAAAGAAAACAAAAGAAAACAAAAGAAAATTAAAAAAAAAAACAGACCCAAACCACCCAAATTTTCGAACATCCCCACAAAATTTGCATGACAATACTTTGTTCATACAGGTGTTTAAAGGGTTTTGATTCCATTTACAGTATGGCAGGTTTTTGTAGTTCATTGGATGATTCCTTGGGAGGGTTAGTAGGAAGGTAGTGTTCGTGAAGGATGTTTCTGTAAACGTTATTCAGGGAAGCTGACAAGACAAAGGATTTGCCATGCTTCTGTGCTTGTCCTACGTACATCATAATTACAAACAACCCCAGCTCTGTAGATCTGTAATTCAAAAGTCAGCGTTCAAAAATAAAAATAAAAATCAGCTGCCCAATCACTAAACATCTGAACATGGAATTTAGCGAATCTGGCTGATTTATTTTTCACTGATCAATTATTGCCCTGTTAAACATCATCAGGATTGTTTAATAAGTTGAATGCAACATCATCACTAGATGTGTTAGTTTTCTCCACTAGCATTTGGAACCCCTGTAGATTTGTTCCTTCTGACTGAAACAGCTACAGATTCCACTAAAATGGCATGAAACAATTTGAAATTTAAGGACACTCCCAGTGGCTGCCTCTGGTTAACAGTGAATAAATTCTCAAATAAGATTAAGTATTAACCACTAAAGATGTATTAGGCCCCATCTGGAAAAAGTTGCATTCACGGTCATGGGGAAAACAAAAAAAATGACTGGGAATCTTAAAATAAGGCACAGAGAGATGTTTCTTTTATTATGTAAATATCTAAAGGAGTTAATCACCTGATCTACTTTTATAATATAATATTAGTTAAAAGGAATCCTGCCTTGTGTTCCTAAGGCTGTGTTTCAGAGCACTGCTGTCCACATGGCAACCATCTCTAGATTTTCCTTTATCATGTTCCTTAATAAACCTATTCTGTTATGGAAAACAGTACAAAAGTGCAAGTAAATGCATGTCCTCTGTTACTTCTCACCTTTGCTTTGCCTGCTTTGTCTTCCGGAAGGAAAGGCCATGAAACTGTCTCACCTCTAAATGAAATTAGGCCTCTAAATCTGTGCAGTTATTGTTTATAGAGGAAGCTGCTGTAAAGAAAATAAGTGTGTTTGTCAGGCACTGAAAGATGCTGCCATGATGGTTTACAAGTACGAACTCAAGATTCTGCTGGGCTTTTAGTTTGTATTAATTAGGAATTCAGATTTACAGGAGAAAGTAAAGATCCATTTCCACTAACATTTAGTACCAGTCATGTCTCTTGGGCAATAACAGTCATTACTTGCTTTATGTACATTTTGTTGTGCTCCACTACGGGACATTTTTCTTCATTTGTACACTTTGAAGCTAATTCTCTCTACAATTCCCATGGTAAACTGTCAGCTTTCCACCTATACAAGGAACAGTATTTTATTCTTATCTTTTAAGCAGCTGGATTCTTTATACATCCCACATTTTCTGTAGATGGACTTTTCCAAGGGTATAAAATGCAACAATAGTAGTGAGTAACCACTTGCAAAGCATTTTGTGTTCCATTTCTGTTGTTTAGATTTTTGGGTGGATAATCTAAGAATGCTAGAATACCTGTGTGCCATTGAACTGAGAATTTTGCAGTGATCATTTCCCTATGTACGTTCTTTATCATTTGCAATTCTTTAAACACAAAGGCGTAGTAAAAAGAGGTCTGTGCTTTGAAGGATTGGGGCAGGGCAGGGGAGACCATTATATAGCTGCATCCTAAATAGAGTTTTATTGGCTATTTGCATCTTAGTTTAAGACACAATGGAATGAAAATGCCCAGAGTGAGCATGAATGGTAAGAGCATGCAAGTGGAACTGGGAAGATGAAGACAGGAGTTACCCATCCTGCAAAGCTTTTTGCATCTTCCAGTTTAGATTGTGGTGGCTGTGTTGTGGGAACACCCAGGCAAGAATCTGATGTGCTGAAATACTAATTCACTAACAGAGTAAATTTGGATAAGAGTAGGAGACGGGAGAAGAGCCCATCACGTTATTGATTCTGTTATTTGCTCAGAGCCGCAGTAAAAATTTATTGCCTAAGTATCTGCTGAAGTGCATGTTGTTGTCTTGGCTTGTTTTAGCTTCATGCTACTAAAAATGATACATAGGGACAACTGGAAGTCACAAGAATGAACGCTGACCTAGACATCAGTGGATGCCAACAATCTGGGATCTCACAATTTTTGATATTTTAAGCCTGAGCTGAGCCCTGAACTTCTGAAAAAGTTTCTGTACCAAATCACAAGCTGTAAGATGAGGTGTAGTAAGCTACTGAATATTCACTTTATGTTTCATAGAATCATGGAATGAGTTGGGTTGGAAAGGACCTTAAAGATCACCTATTTTCAGCCCCCTGCCATGGCGAGTGACATCTTCCACGAGACCAGGTTGCTCAGAGCCCCATCCAACCTGGCCTAGAACACAGTATGTTAAGAAATAATTTTATTTTCTTAAATAACTACAGCGATTCAGTAATCTTTGAAGAGCTTGTTTCCTTCATGACTGGAAGAATGCTCTCTCTCTCAGCTGGTTAAGTGTAATCCGTTTATTTTGTTGAAATGCCAATCACCGAACCATTTCTGCCACAATTACACCTCACATTTTGTGCCTTCTATCATCATGTTATTTAATGTATGTTATCTACTCCAGGAAATGATGCTGAACATGATGTCCAGCTTATCACAGCAGTATCACTCATATCCATGCTACGAGTGATAATAAAAATCTAAACTTCCTGACAAATGTACGATATCTCAGGAAAATAAGGGATAAGGAGCAGGAGACAAGTATACAGAGGATTTAAGAAGTGCAGTATCTTTATGTTGATCTGAAATACTTAGAGCAAATGCAGTTTTTGATGCAATGCAGGTGGAAAGGCACAAAGCTGTACCTAGACCTACATAAACCCAGTAGAATACTGTGTTCTGAAGTGGTGATTATTTCCACAGAAGTTACAGAAATATTCAATGTAGGTGGAGTATGATTACTGGGTGAAAGTTTTGGAAGTTTGCTGAAATGAGAATGGCTTTACATGCTGCCAAGGTTAGATGGCAGATGGCTGAATTATCCCATTTTGATAGACATTCTATTTCTCGTTCTGCCAGTTCAGGGTAAGATACTGTAACTACTACTAACACGAATTCTTTAGAAACTGGAACCCAGGGCTCATCCTTAGTTGAAGGTCCCAATAAGCAGGCTGAAAGTGTGTCCTTAAGAATACTGTCCTGCTAGTGCCATTTGTCTGCATAAGTGCTGAAGTCACAGTAGGACAAATGGAACCTGTCTTGGCAGAAAATAGTCTGTATTTTAATATGTTCCTCTGCAAGATATGAGTTACATGATTACATTCCTCAATTCTTTAAGGAGATCTGTGGGGCTGGAATAGCACTCCTGGTTCTTCCTCTGCATTTTTGGTGGTTTAGAGTGCTGGCACAATAAGTGGAAGTGCTTCTCTTTTCTGTGAAATAGGCTAAAAGTAAAGGGTTTCTTCTATGGTACAGGAAATGTGATTTCAGAGCGGTTCAAAACTATAATGGAAAAAAAGGTTCTTTAGGTAAAATGAGTTTTAGCTATAATGACATTTTTCACTCCTTCCTGTATGCTATAGGCCAGTTTTAAGGGCACCGATTGAATGGAGAAACTGAAGAGAAATACCTGGTGAAACAAAAATGTGGAGGTTTCAGATTGTCTTGTTGTCCATACCACAGCATTTATGGGCATGATAGGTACCATGGGAAACATCTGAACAGGTCATGGCAGAAATTGCTTTCCATTTGCCTGGGAAAGTCAGTGTTGGGTACCAATTTTCAGGCACATGTGCAAGTGTGGCACTTAGACAATCTGGATTTTTAGCTACAAGGAATCTAAATCAACCCTTTATCCCTCCTGCTCTATATGCTTTCCTCTCTTTACGCCATTCTTGGTCTTTTGCTTCCTTTCTTCTTTGCTTCCTCTCTTTTACTTTATTCTGTCTCCATCTATGTCTTTTCCTTAACAAACCTATTCTGTTAGTAAAGCTGGAATTGGGTTATTTCTGAGATGTTATTTGGAGAATCTGTTGCCACTCACACTGCAGCAGGTTAGGAAACACAGTGCTAATTCTGATATCTTTTACCGTAGTGTTTCTTCCGCAAGGAACTCCCAAATTCCATTGCAAATTCTAGTTCTTATCGCTACTACTGTTGTGCTGATTAATAGACATAAACACAGGCTTATGTGCCCAACCAGAGTGGCAGTGAAACATTACAGGGCCCTCTTCTCAGCCCTGGAGGGTTGTTATTTAAAATCAGGGCTTGTCATACATTATGTTAGGCCATATGCTCTGACTGCTCTGTGGGTACTGCTCAGCACTGGTGCATAGCCTCCAGTGTCAGACGTGAAATGAAACTCCGGTTTGAAATCTATACCTGTCATGTTCTCATATTTTTGGGTCCCTGAGCACTTCAGGTAATTCCAGAGACACCTGTTAGCTAGAAATCCTTAAAAATTGTTCAGACTTTGAAAGGACGACACGGCCATATGATTTATGGACTTGTCTGACTCTTGTCTTATTAGAAGTTTTTAATTACATGATGTACTCATGATATAAATTTGGCACTAAGTGTGTGTAGACACTGAGATGTGGTTTCATAAGAAGAATATGACTGCGAAGTGTTTGTGCTTTCCTCCTGTAATAGTCAGCGGCTTGTATTGCTTATTCCGGTCTCATTCCAAAACAAGATTAAAGGGTAAAAGTGGTTTTATGCTAGCTTAAGAGCTGTCCAGATTTCTCTGAGCTTTTCTGACTGGTTTCCTGAAGTAGATTTCTGTACTCTGAGGGTTTTACTAAAATACAATACTTCTCAAAGACTTCTGACACAAGGTCAGGCAGCCATGAAACAAGGTAAGAGTCAAGAAAAACCTACACGATTTTTTCTCTCCGGAAGACCAAAAAACCATAGATACTGCTAGAGGACTCACTACCAATTTCTTGGTAATATTTTATTGGTGAAAGGTATTCCACCGGGTTGATTTTCTTGGGTTTGGGCAGCTTTGGATGAGCTATCCAGATATAAAAGCTTTACAAAAACTTTACAAAAAGTTTTATTGTAAAGCTTTTACAAAGCTTTATAAAACCTGCATTACAGGTTTAGCCTCAAAGCTCATGGCAAATGGTGTTACTCAAATAGGCCATGTGACATTTCTGTGAAATAGAAAGGGTCTTTCCCTTTGCACTCAACAAGGAACATGGGAAACCAGGTGTTAAAGTCTTAACTGGAAGCAAAAAGTAAGCATATATATATTTTTTTATTTTGTGTTTGATAACGTCAGGCACCTTGCAGTTCTCTGTCCCTCTTCTTTCAGGATGAATTCTTTCAATAGTCCATATTTTAAGCTGAAATTACCAAAAGTATTTTTGAAATTTCTATATTTTTCCTTTTTTTGGTAGAATATTAAAGCCTTTTTTTTCTGGAGATGGAACTATACCTTTATTAACACTTTGCAAAGCCCTGGTGAAGGTCTTGTACCCAAAACTGACATTCCTACACATAGACTCTGTTTCATCTCAACACTTTTTCTGTTTTTTTCAATATTTGAGTCTGCTAGTTCTTTGAAATTTATGAAGTCAGATAATGCAAAGGCTGCAGTGAGGAAAAAACAACAAACTCAAACTACCAGTTATTGTTTACCTTCAGAAAACCCACTGCACTTCTGTGACCTTCCCTACTCCTTGTTTCTCAGCAGCCAGAAGTGACACTAGGCAGGGATGTTGCTAATGAGTATGTGTCCCAAAAGAATGGATCTGCAGAGTGAATTGCTCCAAACATCCTTAATAATGTGTCACTGAGGCCAGTCAGGAAATTTTATTCAAAAACACATTCCTACTCCAAACTAACACGTTAGTGTGGATTCACCTTTAAAGACTTCAGAATAGAAGAGATGATTTCAGTTGTAAGTAACCTATAGTGGTCTTCCAGTCCAACTATCTGACCATTTCAGGGCTGACCAAAAGCTAAAGCATGTAGTTGAGGGTATTGTCCAAGTACCCTCAAACACTGACAGGTTTGGCACGTTGAGCACTTCTCTAGGCAGCCAGTCCCAGTGTTTTACCACCATCTTGAAGAAAAGTCTCTTGATGTCGGATCTAAATCTCCCCTGGTTCAGTTTTAATCTGTTACCATGTGTTATATCACAGCAGGAAGAGCTCAACACCTCCCTCTCCACTTCCCCTCCTCAGGAAGCTGAAAGGAGCAACGAGATCACCCCTCAGCCCCCTTTTCTCCACTCTAGACAAGTCCACAGTTCTCAGCCACTCACCACAAACGTTCATTCCAGCCCTTTCATCAGCTTTGTTGCCCTCCTCCTTCTCTTCATTCCAGTCAGAGTGGCAAAGGGAAAAATAACAGAAATTCAGAGTGGTGTGATGTTCATAATAGGGGTGTCATTCAAACCTGACCATTGGAAGTAAAGAATTATTTCAGTTTGGGTAAAAATAAACATTCAGAGGAATTAACATTCTCAAAAGTACATTGCCTTTTCAGAAAACCTCTATGTAGTTAAGCAAATACCTTGAGGAACCACTTTCATCTTTTTTGCACGCTAGGGATACGTGCATGAACACAGAGGCACAGACAGACACACCCCTCACATAATAATGCTGTCAAAGCGCGTAATGGGATAACATCAATGCAAAAGTCTCCTGTGGTTATGAATGATTTTGAGGAAGCAATGTGATGCCAGTGATTGCTCTGGAGCTGATTAAATCATCAGACTTTTGTTATCTTTTACTATTTATCAATTTGAGCATGAGGAGGTAGATGGGAGAAGCCCATGTGGTTTGAAGGACAGCACAATTCAGACTTCACTTCAGTTTTCTCAGTATATGATTATTCTTATCTCCCATAAACCAAATACAAAGCCCAGGAAAAAAAAAAAAGAGAGAAGAAAATCTGCACATTTATAACTGCAGTCTGTGTGACTGACTAATCCTGCAAAGATTTGGGGAAGCAATAAGGAACAGGCAAATTACCAGGTATTCTTCTATTACATGTTTATGTGACTTATGTGCAAACAAATAAAGGGGTAGTAGATGAAATAAAGACAAAATTTCAGTCGTGAACTGGATAAGATTCTGTTCATGAAACACTAGAAATATTTCTCAAAGAAATTTATAATTATATGTTATCCACATAAAGTACATTAAAAAAAGAAAATATTAATAGCTGTAAAATTATACATTAACGAAAAAACTTGGTTGGTCATAAGGTATTACTGATATTGCCAGAGGAATAGGAAAGAAAATGAAAGCCCACCTTTAAAATAAAATGTGGTAAGAAAATGTCTATTTGACATTGCTGTATTTGGTACAACAGGATGTGATTGTTAAACAAATTGTGATTAATTGGACAGTCTTTGACGGTATCAGTCTTAATTGTCTGCCTTTAATTTGAGGTTTCCAAAAATTCAAAACTCTAAAAAATCAAATCTCCTTAAGTTCCAGCGGGCTGTCAATTAAATTTGACTGATTATGCTCACCATTATCCTATAAAAATAATCCACAATTAATTGCTGCACTGTGCAAATTGCAGCAGGACAAGAATAGTTTACAGGCTTAGGGAAATGTATGGTAATGTGCACCCATGCTCTCCAGACACCTGAATCTCAATTTTAATATTCCCAATGTCCTTCCAATGTCAGACTTAGTGATTTTTATGGGACTCATTATAGTGCATTTCTGCTGCAATTGGAGGATTCTTTAGCATGGTTCATGGCCCATACCTGCCAGATGAATCGCTATTGCATATACATGAGGAGAGAAAGAAATTCAGGCTGGCAAAGTCAGTATTCCAGATTTGCTTTGGGAATGTTTTCGCCGGGATTCTGAGGGCTCAGGGCAAGAACTTGCTCTGAAGGCCTTTCTCAACTCTCTATGAAAACCTGGCCATTAAAACTTCCTTTTTTTTAGAATAAAGTTCTGTAGCACCTGTTTGAATAGGATTTACAGGAAGATTTAAATGAGATGATGCTGTCATTTTTTTTTCAGAGAAATGAATGCTGACATCGAACACAAATAATGAAAAATAAAAAAAAAAAGCTGATGAAAGGTCAGCACTCAGCAGCAGTGACATTCAGCAACTGTAAGTGTTAGAGAAAGTTCCACTGGAGTTTCTGAGAAATGGGTCAGGGAAGTCATCTTTTTCACTAAAAAGCTGGGAGAGTGAAGATGTTTAAACAATCAAAGCCAAATTTGTGGTGATGCATTTTTTTAGAAGATTCTTCATTACTGTGAGTCAAAATTAATATGATACAAAACAATCATCAAACATACTTTGACTCATTATTGTTTGATAATATAGGCATTGTCAGGGACATGTTCTACATGACCACATAGATGTTACTAATAACCAAATTAAAAGAAGTGTTTAAAGATAATTTAAAAATTGCTAAGCTATGTCACTTGCTCTGGAGCAATAACCATAACTGTAAAGAAATAATCTTCCTTACTTACCTGTAACCGCATTACGGTCTCTCAAATCCATCTTTACAGTCAATGAATCCTTATCATGGACTTTTGCTCTCCTTTTCTTTTTAGTTTTTGCTAACTTGCAGCATTTTTCCAAGTCAGTATTTCACAAGGAAATATCATTTAATACATGGAAGAATTTAACTGTATTTAATGAGGTGCATGATAAATCTAGAGACCATTTACTTCAGGCAAACTTGGAACTAGGCTGCCTGCTGAAAGAACAGAACATCTATTCCTTTATGCAAAAAAAGTAAGACATAGCTATGGTCTTCATCTCAAAAGAGAAGGTGATTTAATAAAGAATGTGAGAATACTCTCTTAAGGGCAGAGGATAATCTGTTTTCAGGATAATCAAGTAGAGTGGTGTGGCATTAAAGAAGTTGCCTTTTTCACTTTTCTGTAAAAAAAAAGACAAAAAAAGGAAACGGAAATAAACTTCTCATTTTAAATTTACATAGTTATGCAGATTTTCCTTTTAAAGACAATGTATCTCATAATCTTTCTGGAGCGTGAGGGGTTTAAATGCTGTGAAGAATTTTGACAACTGTCAGGCACTGGTTATATCAAAGCCATAGTCTGCTGCTCATCTGGGAGCTAAGATACTGAGGGAGATTTTTTGGCAGCACTGATCCAAGAACAGGCATTTAGAAGAGAGCAAGAGTTACTATAGTGTTATCGAGGTGTAAAAGCTTGTTTTGTGTTTATATGGCCAGGTTTTGGTGGGGGGGNTCTGGAGGAATTCGTGGGGAACTGTCTGCTGTGGGAGGGACCTGACACTGGAGCAGGGGAAGGACTCCAACCCCTTTCCCTGAGCAGCAGCAGGAACAACGTGTGATGAGCTGACCACAACCCCCATTCCCTGTCTCTCTGGGCTGCTGGGGGAGGAGGGAGAGCCTGGGAAGAAGTGGAGGGAAGGTGTTTTTAAGATTTATTTTATTGCTCATTATCCTGCTCTCATTCTGTTTGTAATACATTGAGTTCATATGCCTAAGCTGAGTGAGTTTTGCCCATTTCAGTAATCGATTTTTGATCTCTCCGTGTCCTGTCTCAACTCATGAATCTTTTTTTATACTTTCTCTCCCATGTCCAGGTGAGAAAGGGAGGCACCCAGACAGGGTCATCTCCACTTAAATGTTCTGCTAAAACCTTAAGCAATATAATTAGAAACTGCTCGAGGAAAAAGAAATGTTTTTCAGTATGTTTTTGAGGAACTTTCAGAAAAAATGAAGGCATATTGCGATGCAGAAAGAGAAGGACCTTTCCAGGTGTGGTGGTAGAGAGGGGCAGTTAATTCTAATACTATTAGATGGTGCAAGTTTTAAAGTCATTTAAGTGTGAATGAAAAGATGCACTTGAGGACCTGAAAAATCTTTCTACAGGAAAAAAAATGTTTGGATTCATATGAAATACACCCAAAATTCCAATTAAATCCACGTGGAAGTAAAGGATATCACAGAAAATAGTCAAAGTAAGAATTAGAGTTTGATTTTCAAAATTAATTTTTTTTATACTTCTTGACCTAAAGATTGGAAGATAAATATAGAAAATAGAAACAAAACCCGGACTCAATATTTGTAAAGTAAGGATATTACAGGGGTTGCCCTAAGATGGTGCTCAGCTAATAAAGGATTCCTGAAATCAGCTTAAGGTCCTGGAAGGGCTGTGTCTTTCATCTGGTGTGTATCAAGGGCTTGGCTGCTTGCCACTATCCAAGAATTCTTTATGGTTTATAGTTAATAGGAGGAACATAATTCATTTGATCTCTTTGTTGGCCTCTGCCTAACATGGTATTTGTGTGCTCCTTCCTATTAAAGATACATTATTGTCTCAGCCTTTTCCTTTTGTTAGACTGTCAAGCTCCATCAGCAAACAGCCACAGCAAAACTAAGGAGAATAAATTCTGTGGTCTACCCGTCTGCACGTGCTTATGCCTTGCAGGTACATCAGTATCCAGAGACTGCAAAAAGTAACAAAAACTGTCATACAGCCACATACAAAATTATGTTGCTCTGCAAAGTTGAGTCTAACACAGGTGTTCTGATCCTCAGGGCTTTTTGTGGCAGAGCTCTGAACCTGATCTTACGGAAGGAAAAAATATCTTGGACTTGAGAGCTGACCAGATGTGCCTACCATTTGAGTTTGTCTGTTTGCTTGTTTGTCATAAGAGAATCATAAGATTTTAATAAGAAAATTTGTTTTCACTACTTTTTTTTTTTTCTTACAGGGAGCAAATTAAAGCTAAATGATATCATTCTCACATCCTGGAGCCCTAGAACGTCATAGCCACTAAGAAAATGGTGAAACTTCACATCAGTGGAGTGCAGGTTTGGAAGTAAGGTTGCAGGGTAGCTGTTTAAGTCATGTTTTAAAAAGTGTTTTTTTAAGTTGTGGTTAAAATTTGCTGTTTAAGTTTTATTATGAATTAATATGTTATAGTGTTTGAGTTTATACATATGTAGACATTTGACTACAAATTTAATAATCTTTAGAAGTAAAATATCTCAGCAGAGATTTGTGGACATAATAGAGTCAAATTTGGAAGGTGGGTGTATTTTTTAGCATTTTAATTTCACTTGGCACCAAGATCAGTACATAATATGTGTTTGTTTTTACAGAGAAATATGGTTCTTAAGCCCAAAACTCTGAGATTTAAAGAATTTTGAGAATTCTTTTTTTTTCAGAACAATGAAAAGGACATTTATTATGAAAACTGATACTAAAGCATGGAAATATAATGTTAATTTGATACACAATATTGCCTTGTAGGATGCTTTGACAAATTTGACTTCAGTAAGGCATATTAAGCATTTCAATGCAAAGAACCAGGATTCTGATTTTGTTGGTTTGTTTTTGTTGGGTTTTTTTTTTTTTCATGTTGCTGTTTTTATGCTAAAACTGAGCTTGTTATGGTCAAACAATTAATGATACAATGAAGCCTACAGTGATGGATTTTTTCAATCACGGTTAATTAACAACATTATAAAATTACTGCACCGCTTTGCTTTTCACGCTATACAGAGGTTAGATTAGCACTTTTCCTAACACATAAGCTTATTGATCTTACAATATTTTGTAAGAATAGCATCTTTAAACTGATTAACAGACTAACTAGTGACAGACTGCAGACTGCAGTCTGGTGTCCTCGGTAGCAGCAGATCTCAAATCGATTACAGTGGGAGTGACAAGTGGGATATTTGTAATCTTTTACAACACAGCTCTGTAGGAAATTTCCAAATAAATTCATTGCATACTTGTCTAGCTCATAATCCGTGTGACAGTGTCTAAATGAGAGAGTTTACTCCAGGTTTCTAAAACACGGTGCTATCTTTCATACAGATTTCCCAGTGTTTCCAGTGCTGTTTTACATATGAAACTGGTTATTTTAAAGAGATTGAAAGCTGTCAAAGCAAGAAGTTTGATCGGAAATCAAGCACAGGTATGCACAGAATGCCAACAGAAACTTTTAGTCAAGAGGAGATGTTGCGGTGCACCTTAGCCCGCTTGGGATCCGCCTCCTGTCCCTCCAAGACTTGCCATCCAATGGGCAGATGGATCTGCCCAGAGGGATGGGCTGTAGGCGGATCCTTGGCCAGAAGGCCTTCCTTCTCTTGTCACTCCAAACCCGTCTCCTCCCCCGGTTCTGGAAAGTTCTGTTCTCTTTAGTTTATGATTGGCTTTCTTGGGTTGTCTCTTCCCTTGTGGCTCTGTGGTTGGTTGTCTGTACCTAAGTTCCTCCCCTTTTGTTTCTTCTTATTGGACAATGTTGTAAATCCCTCCCCTTTTTCTGTTCCTTAAATCCCCATGTTCGTTCCTTTGTCCCTTGAGATTCTCGCCCCAACCAAGATTGTCAACAAACGCTTCAGTCTGCTTAAAAGAGAATCTCCCTTCTCTCGTTTCTTTATCCCTGCCGGTTAATCGACCGAGGCCAGAGCCCGAAACATCGGGTGGTAGCTTGCGGAGCCCTTCACTGATCCAAGGTCAGGACTTATTTTCGCTTTACATTCACTGGCCGCGGAAGGTGTCGCGGACCGGGGCCACCTGGGCAGCCCAACGGTTGACGCGACAAGGAGATTACTGTCCTGACAGCGGTATGTTATAGTCATTTTTGTGTTGTTTCTTGCAAGCAATTGTTCAGCCCATCGTGTAGGTGAATCCAAGACTCTGTTGCTCTAAAGGTTGCTAAATGTTTCTCTATTCAACATGGTAAGCAACATGTCAAGTGAGAGATTACCTAGCCAAACCCATGAATCTTCTCCACAAAACATTTCACTAATGGTTTTAAAGGAAATGGCTTTGTTTTCTTACCATTGTTAAGCAAAATTATGCACTTAGTTCTGATTATTTTTAATTACAACAGATTTAAGGATTAAAGTACTCCCTTCTGTTCAAACAGCAGAATACCAATAAACAACTTGATTTCTAGAAAAAACAATTTCATAATGGAAAATAATCCATGACACTAGAAAAGTTTAAGGCAGAGAAATTGAAATTTGTTCTGTTTGGTGTTTCCCTGGTGAAGCTAAAGCTAATCTTAGGTTTACTCACTATTGACAGTGAAGTGGAAAGCATATGAATGACTGATCAAAGATGAAATTCAAGAGTCTATCTACTCCTTTTTATCCTTTTTTTTTTTTTTTATTTCCTTCAGTATTTACTAACAGTCACAGTTAGAAAACAGCATTTGGATAANCTATTTGACATGGTTCAGAGTGAAAATCCACATGCTTAAAGTGAAGTTCAGGGAATTGTTTTCAAGTAGGAGGACTTTGGGAATGCAGACATTATCATCATCTATAAATCTTCAGGTAACAACCGAAATGAAAGAATGTTTTTTAATTTTTTTTTAAGCAGTCAAAATTGAAATTGAAGAATCATCTTTTTTTTTTTTTTTTTTTCTAGAAACCAATGTTACAAGGATGACTTGAAAAGGAACAGAGTGGCAAAACATTAAAAGCCAGAAATTCTGACAATACCAGTAGATAGTGATCAGTCCCCGAGGGCATTCAAAGATAGATCAGAAAATAAAAAAAAAAATTGTGTCTCTTAATGTTGATTACCTGTGTTTATTGTGACTCTATTAGGCTTGACATGCACTGGTAGCAGGTGTAAATCCATATTGTATGAAGTCTTGAAACAATAATGGGGACAGATTTGGGAACAACACTTCAAGACAAGCAGAGTCTTTGGGAACACAAGAAGCATAAAAGGTCAATAAATGAATGATTTGTGGAGGAGAATTGATAGAGTTACCTTTCTGGTGAAAAATAGGAAGCCTGAAAGAAAAAAATAAGAGACAGGAATTCTGAGAAGAACAAAATTCTCCGTACTTACAATGTTCCTTTGATTCACTAGCCAGATATTTAAATATGTGCTTGGTGTGTTCACTACATCTTTTCATAATAGCTGCAGTAAATAGGATGAAAAGTGATAATCTTATTGTGTAATAAGGATATTTGTGTTTCAGAGACTTTTCTAATGGGATAGTGAGGCAATTCATTTCAGAAACTGAGTAATTTCTCACTCTGGAAGACTTTAATATAAGGCTAAGTAAATATTGTTCAATTTACTTGCATGGATTTGTGGTGTGGGGCAAGGATGAAAAAGATGACCTCTTCAGAGCTCTTCTAATTCTATTTATATGGTATTTCTTATTATATTCATGCTTATAATTTTCCTTCCTAACAAAAGAACTGGAAGGTGAATCAATTTAAAATAAACCTACATTCATTCTCACAGAAACCATGTGAGAGCAAGGCTTTAAGATCTCTAAGATTTTCACATTTTGAATATCAGTCTTGCATTTGGAAGTGTAGAAGCATTATCTGTGGGTGTAATTAAAATTCAACAGAAATCCATAAATGGCCCAAAAGCATTAGTATTTCTAGACAGTTAGGATCATAAATCATTTGTAAAACTTTATTGGAAACCCAGAGAAAATATCTTTTCCCTTTGAAATAGTCTAAGACATGCCCTTCAATGTTTCTGTTCTGTGTGGAGTTAGAGTAATCACTTGTAGGAATTTTAAAGTTAATGCTATATGATTGTTCACAAGAATGTGACAAACTGCCCCTATTTCTCAAACCTTTGTACAGCAAGCACAGTATTTGTTGTGTTGTTTGACCTGGAATAACCAAAGAAGAGCTGTTTTTCGTGACAAACCTTTCTCTGACAAGACCAAAACCAAAATGCTGCTTTACTCTCTGGGCTCTGAAGTAGTTTCACATTTTCTGTAAATAGTCAGTCCTGCATCTTTCCTCCTTTCATTTGTTTTTCCTTCAAGAACTACTGATAAGATGAGATTAAAATGCATTTCAGCAGGGGCAGGGGACACTATTTTTCCTGACACAAAGCATGGCAACAAGAACTTCAGAACAAAAGGCATTTATTAAACAGCTGAGGAACCAGCTCCAAGGTGTGAGGTTGTCCAGTGTCCAATCAACTACACTATGTGTGGCACAATGAGTCATCCCACAGATGAGTAATTTGCAGAATAGAGAAGGGATGGGGAACATTGAAGGAAGTCAGGGTGATTGTGGCAGGTGGGTGATTGAGCCACTGGGCATTTCTAGCAGGAATCTGAATTCCAAAAACACAGAGATGCTTCTGTAGTGTGTTGGAGGTCCCATAGCAACACGATTCAGATGTGTTCAGCATATTTGAGACTGAATATATTAAACACACTAATGTAAAATTTAAGTTTAGAATTTTTTTCAGGTCCCCTAGCAATTACGTTATTATGCTAGCTTTTGTCAGAATTGATCAAGTTAAGCTAGTGTGCCAAATGTGTTTTTTTCCTCAGGAGCAGGTTGAATCAGTTCTCCGGTGCTGTGCAATGATTTCTGCATTAGCACTCTTTCTTGTCAGAGCAGCACTTCAGCAATTCAGCAAGTTGGCCTTATATGCCTTTTTATGAAGGATAGTTTTTTTTAACATTTCCTCCCTCTGCTGTATCTAATATGTAAACATGAGGGACAAAAGATTGGTCAGTGTTTCCATAATGGCATGGACCTCAGTGGGCTTATGCATATTCACTTACTATTAGATGGTTCATATGCCTTTAACCCATCACTTAATGGAGCACAAATCAGTCAAGATTTGCATTTTGCTTGCTATTCAAGTTTTCAAACTCATGAGCTCCCTGCCTAATGATGAGAATATTTATCCAGGTTAATTGATAAAATCTCCTCAACATAAAGTGCTCTAGGAAACAATTTCAGAACACTTACATGTTGTATTAACATCTCATTATTTTATTCAACAACCCCAGAGCAAGTGGGGGTGTAGGATGAATGATATGTGTTTTCTATTGGCATTTTCTCTAGAAAAAAATCTCATCCACATCCCTTCTAAGATATTGGTATGTTTTTTTTCTTAAGACCTAAGCATCCTTAAAGATCTTTTCAGTGTTAACCAACAAAATAGGAATTCAAAAAAAGCAGTTGCTAAATTTTGAATACTGAATGGTTTGATTTTTTGTTTTATTTTATATTGAGTTTTAATAGAAAATTAAAAAAAAAAAAAAAGAGGAAAAATCAGCAGAATTGCCATAAAGTCATAAGCAACATGTAAAGAGCAATAGAACCAAATTTCTTAAATAAATGATAAGTTGTACTCCAAGCTTTTTTGCCACCTTTGCAGTTACCCTTTTTTCTGCCTAAGGACAGCTTTCTATGAATTTACATAGTGACAAATGTGTCTTTAAAGCAGTGAGACAGAGATAAAATAGATGGTTGGAATTTGCTGTGGAATGTCACACACTGTAAAAACTCCAGTATCTCAGGTTAAATACTTGTATTTAGTACAGTTTTTTTCCTTTTATCTGTAAAATATTTATGTTGGTGATTTTTTCCCCTGTATTAATAAGTGTTTCAAGCTGAGTAATTTCAAATCATCTCAGTATTAATTTTTATTAGCAGTAGACTGAAAGAAAACCCTTGTACTTTACTGCTCTGCTGGGAGAAGGAAGACTAATTGATGTTATTGTAAATGGGAATGAAGCTAAAGACTTCTCCTGCACTGCTGAATTGAATGAAATTAGGGCAGAGGAGACTGTTTGCCAATAGGAAGTTATGATGAAAACCAATTAGCACAAGTCCTCTGTTATAAATAGGAATGCAGTATCACCTTTTCAAGCTATGGACAAATCTCTGAAATTTAGGAGGATATGTCTGTCCAGTATGTTTATTACTAGAAAGTAATAATAAACTGCTGAAGTTAAATAAACATGAGTGTGTCTTTAAAGCAAGATTTTAAGTGCTTAATCCTCATCAACAAACACTTAATTCTGCTCTTTCAGACAGAAAACTGCTGTCACTATTTTTCTTGTTTGTCTTAAAAGATGGGGAAGTGGCTTTCTATTTGGTTGTCTTACTCATCTTCTTCCTCTAACATTATTCCCTTTTGCAGCCTCTTCCATTTCATAAATTCCTTCCCCACGTTCCAGCTCTAAACAAAGGGAAAAACAGACTTGCCACTTTTCTATGACAAACACAACAGCTGGAAAAAAAAAATATGACTCATTCTGTCTATCGTGTATAAATTATGTTCACTAATATTTATATATATAAATATATTTTGCTTAGGTTGGCTTTTACGTCATTCCTGCAGCCACTAACTGTCCTGACATTTTAATGTCAGCCAAATGTTTCTGCCAGGTATGGGAACAAAAGCTCTTCAGGAGACGGTTGCTGTGTTGATGGGAGATTACCAGAAAAACCCAGCTGTTCTAAGCAGTGATTTTGATATCATTATTAGTTTTATCTACTGTATCAATAATGAACACATGAGAATGGTTTTAATGAAAATTAAATTCTAATCTCAGCTGGGATTAACTGACCTACCTGTCTGTTCCTGCTGAAATTCAATATTTAGATACCATATTGTTATATGCAGCATTTCCTGTTTACGCACTACTTTATGCCCTGATGAACAAATCCTTCTGAGTTCTGAGGTTTCCATCCAGACATAAATACAGGCATCCTGCCCTGACACCACAGAGCTGCTCACAGCAGGGCTGGCTCAGAAGTCCCCCAGGACAGTGGCAGATCCTGACTCTGGAGGACTTCTCAGAACACAGTGACTCTCCGCCCTCTTTTGCTGTGTAGCTGAAAACAGACATCATACTCGGATTTCTCAGTGTTTTCCCAGGACCTGTTCATGTGAGTATTCCTTAAGCAAGAGATGGTGGTTCTAGCAGACCATGATGGATTTAATATTACTCTGTATTTAAACTTTTTTTTCATCACAAGGTGAATTATGCTGCCCACAATTTCAAGCATCAAAAAATTTTCCTAGCTTAGTCAGTACTTTTCTGAATATTGGGTTTTTCTGAACTGGTGTACTTTCTGTTCCATCCACTGTGCCCTAAGTTTTTATTAGGAGGGAAAATGAATATTCACATTCTGTTCACCTTCTCCATTCTAGTTATTATTATAATCATATCTAGGTATCTGTTCTTTTTCATATTTTCTTAGCCCACCAACCTACCTTTCTAAACTAAATGTGACTTTCTATACCTTTTTGTCTCCTTAATTTTCTTTAAATCATATCCTTCATCAGTCTGTGATTTTTTTCCTCTCTCTCTCAACTTTTAATACTAAAGTATTCCTAAGTAATACTAATATGTAATAATAGTAATAATTCCTAAGTAATACTAATAAGTAATAATAATATGTTTGCTCTCTGTGTAATCATTGGAAGAGTGCACAGATGAAGGTGTCTGACTTCCAAAATACTTGATTAGTTGCTTGTCTTGCTTCCATTTCCATGTCTCCTGAATGGTTACCTCTGTCATGAAAGCCCAGCACTTTCAAAAGAAAAACAAGTTTTGCTCGCCATTCTTTTTGTGGTAGATTATTTTTGGTCTCCAAAAATATTGAATAACAGTTAAGGCTGGGCAAGTATGTCTTTACTTATCATGTTCTTTAAATAGATCAGATATTTTAAGAACAAAATCAGAAATTGATGAAGAGCTGCCATGTTTTGTTGTAAGTTTTCACTGAATAATTTCAGTGTAAGATTTCACACTGAATGTCTTTCACCAGCTTGGTAAGATAAATCACTTGATATCAGTACTAAATACTTCTAAAAATTTGGTTTTCTTCCTTACATCTTTTGTGGATGAATAAATATTTCCCCCTCCTCTCAGTCCCTGTCTCCTTCAGAAATTGTGTGTGGAAAAAGATGGGAAAAAACAAAGAAACATTTTTTTTTTCCCAGAGTATCTGATTCATTTCTGCAAATAATTAGTGCAAAGTGAACTAAAATGAGGATTGATCTGGGGACAAATCTAGCCTTAGAAAACTTCTGTCTTCGCAGCAAGCACCCTAAAGAATAAAGAAGAATAAAGGCTCTTAAAAGTTGTTACTTGTTTCCCTTGCAATGGTATTAAGTGTAAAACTAGCAGACTTGATATACGTAGGATGCATATTTAACTCCAAGGTGAAAGGAAGGTTGTCTGGTTTGTTTTATCATTAAGATTAAAGCAAGTACTACGTAGAGTAACGAGCTTCATAATTAAGAAATTTGATCCATTTTATTTTGCTGGAGTATGTAATCTATTTGTTCAATGACACTGCAACCCCAGAGGTACCAGACCTCTTGAGCCTCACAAAACTGCTGCTGTCCAGGAAGGGAAACACAGAACGATACAGAGCTGGGAGGGGGCAGAGAGAGATTTTTATTGGAAGCTGTTAAAGTGGTTGCTATGAGACCTTCTCCAGCTAACACAGGCACAGCAGTGAGTGTGAGGCTGATAAATCATAGCTCTTGCATTATACCTTCCCTTTCTGCCTTTTTTTTTTCCCCTAACACAGCTTTTATAGTTGTTTAAGATCAGAAAAAACACCTGCCAGTTGCTTTTTTCTTCTGTTTCGCTCCCTTCTGCTGCCTCGTGCAAGATGGAGCTAGAAAATGCAATGATCAGCTCCTCGAGCAGTTCTTCAGCAGGCTCCAGAGAGTACAAGGTGGTGATGCTGGGAGCAGGGGGAGTTGGCAAAAGCGGTAAGTTTCAGCAACAATATTTTGGGGGAGAAGGGGTGAATTGGGAGTGTAAAGTTCATAGGACAGGGACATTGTTTAATGAGGGGTTCCGTTCCCCTTTCTCTCGCACATGGCTTGCATAAAAGACTATAGTGCGTGGCTGGGGCAATGAGTCAGCTTAATTTGTTACAGACTGAAGTGCTGCAAGCCTTTTTAATTGGTTATTTGTGTGGAACTGACCTTGGGTCTGCTGTGTGTGAGGAGAGAGCAGTCAGACTGCTGCTGTGAGTTTAACAGCAAGCGCCAGTGTCACTCTCCCGCTTGGTGAGGGGTGGTGGTTTGCTGGACAGCGTGGATGTAACTTGTTGGCCTGACGGTCCTTGTGCTCAGGCAGAAATCGAACTAACTGCAAAGTCAGCTGTACAGTGCAGAGTGTGGAGGATGCCTGCAGTGACTCTGTATTCTTCTGCATGTATTCTGTGGTTTTTTTTTAATTTTCTTTTTTTGCTGAGTGTCATTGTGGCTCAGTTGGTTTTAGTCTCCTCTCCAGTCCGGAAAGGTACAGCATGCCTGCTTGAGTCTCACTCCAGGCTATGAGGCAGATTTGCAGCATATTTTAATATCCCTGTCCATAGCTGGCAAGATATGCTAGTGTCTGACAATGATATCTCTTCAGAGGAGTCATTATTTTCTCTGGACAGTGCTTGCTTTTTTCCAGATATTATCGGCTTTGATTTATTCTCACTGAAACCAGCATTCTCTGTTCTTACAAAGACTTTGCTGAACACGCAGAGTTTGTCTCAGAAGTCCGCATATTGAGCTGGCCACACAACAAGAATTTGATTACGTCTTCTGGAAATTCAAAAGACAAACAGAAAGAGAAACAAAATTACAAAAAGCAGGATAATGTAATATAATGCACCCAGGCTAGATTCCAAGGAATTTTCAGTATAAATAGCTGTGACACTAAACTGTAATAGCTGTGTATATCAAACAAGTTTTATTTATATTAGAGCAATAAAATGAAGTATAGGTGCAAAAAGTTAAAAACTGTGAGTGAACATAATTTTCTTTCTGTATCCATAATTTTTGTGTTCTCATTATATTTGGCTTCAACTTCAGTGGCACATCTTTCAGTGAAAGCTATTTCCCATCAGTATTGCTTCACCAAGCAAACAGTTCTTGCACAGATGTTACTACATAATCACGATGTAAAATGGGAAAGAGCAAAATATTGGTAATCCAGGAGTAAATTTCTGCAATTTCAAATTATCTCTTCCATAGAAAAGCAGGTATCCAGGATGTGCCAGCTGTGATATTTTCAGTAAAATATCACTTATTTCTTCTTTTTTTCCTTTTTTCCCCTTCTTTTTCTTTTTTAAAAATCTTTTTTCTTCTTCCCTGAGTGTGTCCAAAAGATGGCAGCAATTTTTCCCCCCCCAAACATATGTTTGTAGGAATAATGTGATTTTGAAAACTTCTTCACCACAAAGTATTACAAACTATACTACTTTCACATCATGAATGAGCCATAACAGCCAAACTTTATTTGTACATGGAGGAAATTTCCAAGTTTCCATTACTATTAGATAAGATTTAAAATCACAAATTTAGTTAATTTGAATCTCTGTGTTCAGAAAACATTAGCCATTAATTTAATGAGACTAAAGCCTTTAAATCTGTGGATTGCACAAGTTATGATACATCTCCAAAGCTGAGAACCACATAAATAACAACAAACCAAAGAATCTTGTGGTCTAAAGAAGAAAAAGTGTATATTTATGAAATTCTATAAGATTAATGAAAACTTTCTGTTATTATCACAAAAGTGAAACTTCTAGGTGAAAAAAAATTCCCCAGCAACTGAGCATTATAAAGAGTTTATAAGAAGGCAGGTGGCCAGTTCAACATTTACTGACTATGAACTTCTGATGCATAATGCACCTGAAATACTTCAGTAGAATCTTGAGAAATAGTCCAACTGATAGAATTCAGATAGATATAAGTAAAAATAGATGTCATTCCATAAATCATTAATTCATTCTGACTGTTACATAAACAGGATTAATTTACACTGGATTAAAAACAGAAAAAGACCTTAATGACTACTTTCATTCCACAAGATGAGCTCTGCTTTCCCCTAGTGACCTAGATTTGCTGTATCCAGGAAATTATGAATTTAACCATAAAAATGGATCACAGTAGAGAAAGGATGAAAGACAAAAAAAATAGTTCCATTTCCAATTTTGGTTTTGACAAATCACTGATATGTGGTTTAATATATTGATAACATCCCACCTTTTTTTTCCCATCTTCTCCCTCCTTCTTTGCTTCAAAGTCATGATAAAAAAAGTAACAGCTGGGGTTAAATTACTGAGTGGGAAACCTCTTTCGGATGAAAGCCTTTCTGTTCCTCAATTCATTCAAATATTAAATAATTCAGGTTTGGAATGAATTTTCCATAGGAACCAAGCTGCAAAAATGTTAGATTTCTTTTTACCCTGGATGTAGTTCACTTCTAGAGATCCCCTGGGCATTTTGATCTTGTATTTCCAACCCTCCCCTGCTCTCTTACTCTGCCACTTGTGCAAGGGGTGGAATGAGGAGGAGGAGACCAACAGTGGATGTTGTTTTGGCATTGGTGTTTACAAAAAGTTTTCTTTGGATTAGTCAAGCTTGTCTCTTCACTTCTCTGCTCCAAGATGGCAGACTGTCCAGGAGGACAGCCAACATCCTTTTGTTTGGGCTATTTGGCGTGGTGTAATTTCACAGGAATTCGGTAAAAGAAGATGAACTCAGTGCACTCAAGTCCGACACCCATCACATACAGAGTAATAATGTGTAAACTGCAAATGGTCTGAGAATTGTTCCTTAAACGTTCTCACATTTCAAAATCAATTCTGGAAAAATAATAATAATTAAAAAAAACCCAAAAAACAAACTGCCACTATTTTATAGGAGGAAAAAGCACCACAGCAAAACCCAGCACTTGGAAGAAACAGGTAATAGTTGTGTCTAATTAAAATGTACAAAGCTAGGTGTAAATTTTTATGGGAGTTGATTTCTGCACTCTAATTATAGAGTATAGATTCCCTAGAATGAGTTATGCCTTCTAAAGCTTCTGAAAACAGGATTCTTTTTGTTTTCAGAGAAATATGTTAATTTATTTTGTTGCATGAGTTGTGTTCATCATCAAGAACATCAAGTAGAGGCTGATGCAAGTTCAGACCAAAGTTATGCTAGAAATTAAACAGAAGTAAATAAATTAAATTTTCTATTGACTCTCACTCAATTATAGTCCATCTCAAAATGGCATATTTCTAATTATAGTTATATTTCAATTAAAAATGAGAAATTGACATTTGGGCTTCTCTGCTCTGATTACAAGTATCAGGCCACGTCAGTACCACTCAAACCTACCTCAAGTTGCCTGACATAGAGTTCAAACCCTGAGAACCTTAGTGATTTTGGAACCCATTTTGCTCACAAATACCTTCAGAGATCAGTAAACAAGGTGCCCTCGTGGTCCTTGTCTGACTCAGACCAGACCTCTGGGTTTGGCTCTGTTTTTCAGTGTTACAAAAAAAACCCAAACATGCACAAAAGAGCCTTTCAGTCCTGAAACCATCCATTGCTGCCTTATATTTAGCAAACCAATTACATGGATAACAGTACTTAACTGCAGCACATTCTGTAAAACATTAGCAATGATTAACCCCGGGGTTGCACAATGACTACTAAAATGAACAAATTGATGTACCTGTGCAACTGAATAAAATAAAAAATCTCCCTCTGATGAAAAATTATTACCTAAGCAATCTCCAAATGCTGATCAGATTGCACCATAACCCACCTTTATGTGCATCTTCTTGGCTGAATAAAAATATTATTTTAGTGTTTCCATGTTTGTTCATTTGTTTGTTTTTTCCTAACCCTGGTTAATGATGATTTATTTAAGGCTGAAGATGATCTACAGTTATTCCAGGTAAATAAAATTACATGTTTATGCACAGCATAGATGTATCATAGATGCAAAGTGCATTTCTTGTTAGCTGTCTTATGAAAGTTGCATTTCAGATGAGAAGAGGAATTCTTCAAAACTAATTAATATCTCTTCAAATTCTTCAAAACAAAGAGATACCTCATATCTCTTGCTAATAAGAAAGATTTTTATCTTGGAGAAAATGTTCATTTTTCAATATTTATTTCTCAAACTAATTGCCAGATGATCTGTTGCCACCCTACAAAATTTGAAGATATGTTAAAATAATTGTCCCAGACTTTTGTGAAACTAATGCATTTCCAGTTTTATTATATATTGGAAAATATTTAGATATCTATTTCCAGGCTTCAATCTTAAGAAGAATATGAAAGAGGAAAAGAATAAATTAAGAAAATATTCTCTCAGGGATATTGGAGGAATAGTGTGAAGAAATGTGTTCTCAGCCTGGGCTGGCTAAGGGAGACATTCTTACTGGTTGATTTCCTTGATTTTTCTTTTTTTTTTTTTTCTTTTTTGCCAGTGTGGCATAAAGGCTGTGTTTCTACAGATGCAGGTGACTCATCCAATTAATTTCAAGATCATGTGTACACAATAACTTCTAAAATGTGTGAAAACAGTTATGTTCTCTGTGATGTGGGAACTGCAGTATGAGGAATTAGATTAAATCTGCAATTTTCTTTCATTTGTGTGCTCAGCTGCCCTTTTTTTCTGGACCGGTTTTACCTCTTACTCTGCCTAGATAAAGCAAATTGTGTGCCTATTATTTTCAAGCATGTCCTTATAACAAGAGTCCCCAGTAAACAGAGTACCCTTGAGAGCTGGCCCACTCCAGCTGTTTGTAAACTCCCTGGAGATAAATTAATGTATGGTCCAGGTTACCCTGAAAAGGATGAAGGGCAAAGGGAGAGATTCCACTGGTATCAGAAGTGCTGAGCTTGAGAAGCACAACTTGGGCCTGCTGATGCTGTTCTTACCCCATCACAGGGCTCGGTGTCGCAGAGCACACTCCAGACATTGACCAAAAACCTCAGCAGCCATTTCTATTGGAGCGGGGTGGTTTTGATTTGGTTTCTTATTTTCCCCAAGAATATTCTCAGGTACAGCTGTGCTTCCCTAAACGCCTGGTAAATGAATCAAAGGAAAGGGTCTGGCCTTCTATCATATCCTGAGGCAAGACATTCACCAGGATGAAGGTGTTGGATTTAGTTACTGCTCAGTATGAGTCAAGGTGAAAAAGTTCCCTTTCAAGTGCCTGGGCATGCTGTGGTTTACAGTTAAGGCAATCCAAGTTGCTTTTTCCCCCCCCAAAGTCAGTGTAAGTACAGTTTTCGGTGTCTTAATTTTACCTGCTTCTCCTCTAACTGCAAAAAATGCTGGTATTTACAAAAAACAACAACAAAAAAAAATCCCAAAAAAACAAAAAACAAACAAAAAAAAGGAAGGATGAAAGAGTATATATTTTTTGATTACAGGCAAACTTCCTTGCTCGGTAACAGTTCTGAAAGCATGAGGGTAGTGACCATTCAGAATGACATATAAATTCCCTTGGTCACTTCATAGAACAGCCTGCAACATCTGATTAGCTGTGACCTGGTGTAGAAGTGACAGCGTGAGGCTGGGGAAGGAAGGAAGGAGACAGAAGAACTGACAGTGGTGCAGACCAAAGCACATGGTAATGCTTCTTGACAATTATATACCCATGGAGAAAAAATCCTAACTGAACGCTCTAAGCCACCAGCTATGTCGTGTCTGGGGTGCTGGAAACCGAACAGCAGTCACAGTTCTGATGCAGAGCTGCAGGTGTTTCATGCAAAATAATGGTGGGACACGTTGTATTTCTTCTGTGCAAAAGTAAACAAACACCTTGTAGAGAAGGGCCACCGATGCCAGACAATCACATCCCTGGTTTTGGGTAACTTCCAGTTTCCTCATAAACGAGATTAAGCTCTGGGTATTGTATAAAGGCAGAGATCCTGGTAGATTTGTGACCTTTGATAACAGAACTCTCCATGCATTTTACCTCCTTCACAGGTAGGTAACTGGATTTGTTTCAAGCTCAATTTTGTGTAATTCCAACTTCTAGACATTTTATCTTATCTCTTTGTTAACAACTCTGAGAAAATCCATGTTTTCTCTTAATACTTGTAGACAATGATGAGTTCACACCTCAATCTTCTTTCACTGCAATATGCTGAGTATCTGAAACCTCACTTGTAGGACCTTATTTTCCTGCTCAGAGCATCTTGTATGCTTAATTAGAAAGCCCTAATATTCCCACTTCATTTTCTGAGTATGAATTCCAAAAATTCAGATTATCTTCTATTAGTGGCCTTACTAGAAGCAAGAATGCCTACTGGCTTCCTCTGTAGAGTTATTTTTTGTTCCTCAGAGAACAATGAATTCTTTTATTCAGGTGTAGTTCACAGAGGTCACGTACAGAGAAATATCTGTGGTAACTTGAAGCTATTTTCTCTTTCCCCCAGTGCAGTCACCTGTGCTATCACACCTCTCGTGATGACCTAAATCCTACGTTTTCATGTGAGTTATCTTATTTGGAACCATTGAATCTGAGAATTCAAATAATTCTGGACCCCTTTCTGATATTCTTAATTTATCTTTAGTGTGTATGTTATCCACTTAAAAGGATTAAATACATTATTTATTAATCAATTTCTTTTGCCTATGGGCAGACCTTTTGGACAGAGCTGTTTGCCTCAGGGAAATGAGTTAAAGACGTTTTCATTATTTTGGCAGTTCACATAATTCAATGGTTAGAGGGGTGGAGGATTCAATTATGCCCTCTGTATTTAATGGAGAAGGGGTTTCTGCATGTGGGACACCAACTCAGTGCTGAGAAATCTGTCTGGAGTCCTGGATTCTTCAGCACTAGAAGATGTCTGATAAATAGGACAGAGTTCAAAGAAAACCAACAGAGATGATAAAAGGAGTGACGCAGTATGATTTATGATGACAATTGACAATGACAATATTGAAATAGCTGGTGTAGACAGTAATTCATGATTCCTTATTGTGCAACTTGCATATGTATACAGTGATTCAAGGTAAATGGATGTGGCTGTGATGTTGTGTTGGTTTAACACAGCCTGGATTTTGGTGGGTGTCCCAGTTTGAGACAAATTAAGGGAAACACTGGGAGGAACATCTCCTCCAAAGAAGGCAAGTTACAGCCACCCCTCCCCCACGACATTTGGGAAGAAATCCCTTGGAGGAAAGTGAAAAGGGAAGAAAACCCCCTATTTATTTAACAAATAGAACGCACAATGGGAAAAGAATAATGCTAAATAATAAAACCTCTCACTGTGGAGAAAACCTGGGTAGATTTCAGAGTCTTTTGTGGGTGTGGGTTTCTCATCTCCAAAGCTGGAGGTTGGGGTGGGCCCCTCCAGGCCGGTGTAAGGACTCCTGGTGTGCTCTGGTGTTGTTGAACAGTCCAGATGAGAAGAAGAAGAAGAAACCGAAGTCCCAGGGAAGCAAAGGAGTTTAACTCTCCACCTCTCTCTTCCGAGAAAAGGAGTCAAGAGCCAGGAAAAGCAGGAAGGTGATTGTATCTGCTGTGCAGCAGCAGCAGCAGCTATCTCTGTGTCCTTGAACACAAAACCACTTTGAAATTTCGCCTGGCTTTTTTTCTTTCTCTCGGACCGAGTTTTAAAGGCACAGAAAGGCACAGGATTCATGAGTGGGCATAGAGCAGGCGATAAAGGATACACATCATAAAGTCACCCCAAGAGAGTGGGGGTGGGAGAAAAACTGCTCGAAACTTCTGTGTCCGGCACAGAGTCACTTGCTGAAGGCTCTGATGATGGGCAGGGTACTAGCCCAAGTAGACAAGTTGGTAATGCCTCCGTGATGACACATTTAAGAAAGGAAAAAACCGTGGGAAGCTCTCTTTTCTTCTCCCCAGGGGTGGTGAGGCGGCCACCAGGGCCCATCCCAGCCGGGGCCTTCCCGAGGCCAGGCCTGTGTGGCTGGGGCAGCCTGTGCGGTGCCAGCAGAGACCTCGTGGCCTGCAATGAAAACGTGGCAAACAATTCCCCCATATGGAGCCCAGACAAAATCAACCTTTTTAGCGCAGCAAAACTCTGTAAGAAGTTTCAGTTGATGGAAATTGAGAACAAAAGAACCTACAGATACCAACTTTCTCCTGAGTCAGAGAGAAGTGGGGACACCTGAGGAGAACCAACGTGGCGGCACCGAGGTCAATGAGAAGAAGGAGAGCGAGGAGGTGCTGCGGTCATCAGAGCTCAGATTTGGTTTTTTTCCTGCAAGCCGTGGTGAGGACTATGGTACAACAATTTCCCTGTAATTCATAAGTGAAGGGTTTGCAGAGATCCACGCGCAGCCTGTGAGATAGAGTGTCCATGCTGGAGCGAGGAGATGTTGAAAAGCTGTAATCTGATAAGGAACTCGAACAGAGAGAGATCACCTTTGTTTCCAGAGATAAAGAGAACTGTTGCTTCCAAACCAGAACAGCTCATCGTTAAATGACTAAACCCCATGAACGAAAATGACCCACGCTAGGCAGCTGTGGGAAGACTGCCTGGCCCGTGGGAGGGACTCACCTTGCAGCAGGTTCGGGTGGGACTGCTGCGCGTGAAAGTTGATACCACGCAGTTGAAAGTTTCACAGAGAACTATTTCCTGTGGGAAGGATCCCATGGCACAGTAGAAGAAAAACTGTTTTCCCCAAGCATACTGAAGAAAGATTTTTAAGAAGTGAAAGACTGACCAAAACCAACCCATGTTTTGTCTCCTTGCACAGTCGGTGGAAAGAGGGAGGGACTGGGAAGGAAAGGTGTTCTGGAGGTTTATTTTAGTTCTCATTACCTTTTTTACTTATAATTCTGTTAATAAATTTTCTTTATACTGTTTCAGTTTTGAACCAGTTTCACTTTAAAGTGTTTTTCCCCTAATCCTTATCTCAACTCATCAAGTTTTTGTTTTAATTCCCCCTCCTCTGCTCAGCTATAACAGAGAAAAATAAGTGAATAGTTTATTTTCATGGGTGCCTGGCGCTTGGCCAGTGTCAAACCCCGACAGATGTGAATGGGTTGATCTATCCAGCTTCTCCCATCATAACACCCAGATGATTTTATATAAATACCCACCTGGATAATGCTAGCAAATGAGCTGGTCACTTTCATGCCCCTTTGGAACAGGGCATGGAGAATTCACAATATTTAAAAGTAATGAATATCAAGAGAAGAACACATGTATCCCAAAATTTGAGGAGGAAAGTGGCCATAATTCCTTAATAGAGAGTAACAAGTTAAGAGGCGAAATTAGAATTAGAACATGTATAATTAGAGACATATGAGATCTTCAAGACAAACTTTATCTGGTCAAAAAGGGTGGCATATGCCCTTAATGATTTGCTTAAAAGCAAGATGGAACAGATTGTGGAAGGGTCTTTGAAAGGAACAGGCTGGTGAAAGTTTTGTTAGTCTAAGTGCTTTACACGAAGACAGAGTAAATTACAGAGATTGAGCATTAAAGAGCAAATATACCTGAACAGAAAAAGCATTTACAGTTTTCAAATTCTCTTACAGAAGAGAAGGACTACTGTCGTCCTCAAAATTATGAGACATGGCAAAAGTCATCAGGACTTTTGGCTGATGTGGCACTAATAATGTACATAGCCAGCAGTTTTCTTTGTGCTCAGACTGCTAAACAGAGACCCTTAGGCTGGTCTCAAGATTGGATTTGTTTGTTCTGTACAAAAAAAAAAAAAATCATTTATGTTGCCTCAAACAGGACTAGAATATGTCCTTTAGTGTATAAACTCTCCTGTAGAACTGGAAACGTGCTGAGGCAGCACCCATAAAGTACTGGCCACCTCATGTGTGTGTTGGGTGGTGGTGCAGATGGATGGCAAACAGATTTGTTAGCTCACCTCTTGCTGTTCTCTGTTCCAGGGATGGAAACAGAATTTACTGATTCAGGGTCTTCACCCACACTGTTTCTATGTGAACAATTATGTGTAGGACCCAAGGAAATGTCATGAAGCTGAGCTGGGGGAGGTTGGGTTTGGATATCAGGAAAACGTTCTGCTCCCAGAGGGTGTTTGGGCACTGAACAGGTTCCCCATGGAATGGTCAGCACCAGACTGACAGAGATCAAGAAACATTTGGTCAATGCTCTCAGGCACACAGTGGGATTCTTGGGGATGGTGCTGTGCAGGGACGGGAGTTGGATTTGATGATCTTTGTAAGCCCCTTCCATCTCAGGGTATTCTATCACTCTAAGTGATTAGTGCTCACAGAAGGTTATATTAATGAGTCTGCTTTTCATGGTGTGATTTATTAAAACAGAGCTTCACTTAGAGTGAAGATTTCACTGACTTGTGCACTGCTCAGTTTTTCCCCTTCACACTGCTTGCTGTAAGGAGACAAGGCTATTCCTCAGAAGCAGGAATCAAACTATCAAGGACTCTCCTAGTTTCAGCCACACACAAGCCTGCCATTTGAAGTGCCCAGACTGAAGTCTCGAACAAGGCAACAAGCACTGTTTCATGACAATGACTGGGCACTGTCGGTATCTTTGCTGTAAACAATCTGTTGAGGCAGCCACAGGAACCGTTTCCCTTCCAAGCCATCCCTGCTGCTGAGCCGAGCCATCTGCAGCATTTTTGGCACGTGCTATCTGCTAGAATTTGGAGGAGATTAATTCCACTAGGGACACTCTGGAAAGCACAATTAAGATTTTTTTTTTTTTTCTGTTGCTGCTTTCATCTCTTTTCTTTCCATACTTCCCGTTTTATTCCCTTCCATTCCTCTGGTAATCCTTTTCCGCTTTTAATTTGTTCTTTGACTTTAATTAGTCTCCCTTTATGCCTGCAAGACTGTCTAATTTTCTTTCCTAGAAGCTGGAAGTCTCATCATGCTCACACAGCTCCAATGACAGGAACTGGGTGTTACCAGAATGTTGTGCAGGGGGGTCCCAGTTTCAGAAGAAGTGTTTCGGGAAGACACTTTTCTCAAAGGTGTCCCACTTTTCCCTAGAGATCTTCTAATGCATTACCTGCCCACTAGGCACTGGACACACTGGCTAAAATCATTTTGTTTCAAGACGGGTGGGGAGCATCCAAAAGATGAGGGTGTGAATGCAAAAGACTGTCTCAGGAGATGCCAAGTTACACTATTGTGAATTTGGTCTCCAAAAAAGTAATGTTTTCAACTCCCGTGGTCAGTATTTTATCTTTTCATTAAAACCCTAGAACTAAACGAGTTATTTCAGGGGTCCCAAAGGTGGACTCACAAATGTTTATGAGATTTAAACATTAATTTCATAAGCTTTGGCAAAGTAAAAGCTGTAATCAGCTGAGAGACTGATGCACGTATTTCTTCTTCAGCTTACGCTGACTACAGTTATGAGACGAGCTGTTGTGTAATTTCTTTCCTTGCAATCTCCTTGAAGTGCTAATGTAATTCTGTAGTTCCTGTCCATTTTCACATGCCCGAAATAAAGGAGTCCTAGCTGAAATTCATATTCTCTGTCAGATCCTGTGATTCCTTTACTAACTTGATTGCTCTGTCAGATTCTGTGACTCCTGCAGTAACTTTACTAGCCTACTACCTGCATGACAGCTTGTTGTGTTGCACTGAACTTTTCCCTATTGAACAGGATCTGCGCTGTCTTTACAGAAATGTCTCTTTAGAAGCTTGCAAAATGTGTGCTGTTGTTTTAGGTTTTTATTCAGAATGTTCAAAACCAAACCCAAGTGTTGTCAAATTCTCAGTTGTTTCAAAAACAGCAGCATCTTAAGCCCTCCAGAATGCCTGGGAGGCTTTAAAATTCCCCCTTCTCTAAATTTTTTCTGGACTTTCTTATATGGAAATGATGATCTCAATTTGATTAAAAAGCAGTCGTTAGACATTTTCTTCACAATGAATAATCTTACTTTGGCTGCCTGGTGATACGGTCATTTGATCACCATACACAGTATGACAGAGCTCTGCTCTGTGCAGTGTCTGACACTGGGTACAGCCCAAGGATGTGTTCCTGGGCTTCATGGGGTCTCCTTATATTTGTAGATATGCTCTAGAAACACATTATTTCCCTCCTGGGATTAGAGGAGAAAAAAGAACAACCTATTACATTAGTCAAATATCCCCCCATGAGCTCTAGAAACCGGCTTCTTGTGCCTTTCTTCCACTTAAAGCAGTTCCAATGGATTTCCCAGATTAAAAAAAAAAAAAAAAAGTGTATTTGAAACATAATCTCTCTCAGTGCACACTCTACTTACTGGTCTGTTCATATAAAAGTGGAAGTCAAAAGATCCATTTTTCAAATCTTTCCCAAGATACTTAGAATTTAAATGCCTGACATTACAAGGAGTGCATCACATAAGTTTCCTCTGTGCTTTGTTTTTTGGGTTTTTTACCCCAAGTAACATGCTCAAAATGATAACTGGGTATGATATTTTACGGTGAGGAAGGGGTTAGAAAAAAGTCAAAAGAAAAGACGTAAAAGAAAAAATCCAAACTGTTGATATGGGAAATGTTAACAAACGTCAACAACAAAGAGTAGAGATCAAGACAATGGAAAAAAAAAAGACACAGAAAAAGACTGAGAAAACAGAAAAGTAGAAATATATGAGTAAAGCAATGATAAGGGAGCAAAGGGATAGAAGGAAAATGCAGCAATTTGTACCTCTAAGAGCTTTGGTTTCAGATGCTGTTTTTCCACTGCAGTAATCCTACCTGGTGCTAATAGTCCATGGTCATGTCCCAACACCTGCTGCACGTACTGGTGGCCAAAATGTACACAGAGCTCATGTTAGGGAATCATTCTCCTGCCTCTGTGACTTCTTATCTCATGTTCCTCACTCACTGGCTCTGTGGAGTAGGAGGCTGGAGAGGCATCATCTCAGCCGTAGACTAGTGTGGGTCAATTTCTTCTGCCAGGGAACAATCCATAGGACAAGAGATTATGGCCTCAGGTTGTGCCAGGGGAGGTTTCGGTAGAAAATTAGGAAATATTTCCTCAGTCAAAGGATGTTCAGGCATTGCAACAGGCTGTCCAGGACAGTGATGGATTCACCATCTCCGGAAGTATTAAAAGAACTTGTGCACGTGGAGGTCAGGGACATGGTTTTGTGGCGATCCTGCCAGGGCTGAGATAATGGCTGATCCTGACGATCTTAGAAGTCTTTTCAAAACTTTTTTTCCTATGATTCTGTGATTCTAAATCTTCTCAGCACAGCCCTTTTTTGCTCTTCTCAGCTGTGTACATTGCTGTGTAAATCTAACATTAATATAAATTTATGGAGTGCTAGGCAAAGCGACGCTTCTCGTGTGTGGTTTTCTGACAACCATCAAGAACACAGAGGAGTCTGTGGGCCGCAGCCTTAGCAATATGTAACACCCTGTGAAATCAGTGGGAGGCACAGAATTTGTCAGACTCTTCTATGTTCTTTGAAGAACTAGATTCCTCCACACACAAAAATCTTCAGTGGAATAATGAATCACAGTGATGCTAGAGGGATATCTCCTTTGGTACCAGGAATTAAAATTCTGTTTTCCCCAATCTGGGAAAAAAATGACAAGATGCAAATCAAATATATGTGTATTTCTATATGTTTTCTCTTATTCTTTGTGACCCAGCTCTTACCTTTGCTCTCACTCCCCAGCTTTTACAGCTCATAACGATATAAACAAACCTCTACTTCACTATAATAAATTTTGAACAAGTGGCAGTAGGAGGAAAAATCAAAACAAAAAAGCGGTGACTATAAACAGATTTAAATACACATATCCCTGAAACATGCTCATGTAAGGTTTATTTAAGTGTAAAGTAACACGCATTTTCACTCTTTAAGGAAAATAGTTGTTACTGCCAATGTGTTATTCAAAGAATTTATAGAAAGCTGTGCAAAACCCAGTGAGATAACCACTTGTGCTGATTGACAGTGGCAGCATATTTAAAGAATAGAATTACTTGGTGTTTGAAAGCTTTTATTCCTCAGTTTCATTTACCTAAAAACAACTATGGATCAAAGTGGTTTGCGAAGCTTCCTTTTATGTTTCTAAAGCATCACTGTAGATACTGGATGAGTATTAGTTCATTAAGTTTTAAACCAGCTTTGTGTGTTAGGATACTTTAGGGTGGTGTAATTCAAATGCGTTTCCAAGCTTGTGAATAAGATGCATTTCTGATTGGCTGTAGGTAGGAGAAACGCAGAAATTGAAATTTTTATTCCAAGGAATTGCTAACTGTTCCCTTTCTGATTCTGAGCATCACAAAGGAAGTTGGTAAAAATCGTAGGCAGTGAGTACTTTACAAGGCTGAATCTCTTGGGAATATCTTTAACACTACTGCTGTTAATTTAGTCACAACAAAAAGCAGGATGTGGATTGGGAGCAGATGAGATATGTTGTAGTTGACCTGATTGCTCAGGAAATGACCTAGGTAGGCAGAATAACCAATGTTCACTGTGATGAAAGTTTCTGAGGCAATCAAATGTTTCCCTGGCTCACAGTCAAAGTTCAATGCCATAGACAAATACCATGAATAATTCTTTTCAGGTTTAGTGCATAACAAGCTGCCAAAAAATCATTAGAGAGGTTGGTGACAGAATTACTTGCCTCTCAGTACTAATTCCTTCCACCCACTTTTCTCTCTTCTCTACTTGCAGGCTCTCCCTTTAAATATATGGTAGAATTTATGAGAGAAGTAGGAAATGTAAAGTACCACTTGTTTATGTTAGTAAATGGTGTGGAGCCCATGCTATCTTTCAAAATTCCTTTTACTTTTCCCATAAACTTACTGTATTTCTTTCCAGGAAAATATTTTACCAGGAATATGGCAATGTGGAAGGTCTTGGATTTGCAATCTATGGTGAAAGGGTTTTCTGTTCCCATTTTGTTTTGTTTTATTTCTATGCCTAATTTATTTCTATATTTATAATTAATCTCAGGATGTTTAACATATGATGAATTTCTCACAATGGCACAGTGTTTAAAAGTTACCTATCTTCAGAACCCTCTCTAGTTAAGCTGACAACCAAATACATATTTGTTTACTTAGTGGAAAACCAAGATAGGATGGGCCCTATTTGTTCTGTCAGTGTCTTATGTGTCATATCTGTTCAGCTCAGTGATTACTGTCAGTATTGTGGCATTTAAAAGAAGACCTGAAGAGAGTGGAAATGCAATTTGTGTTCTGTGCTGCCTCACGCATCACAAAGAAAACTGGCAGCTTGACTTTAGCAGTAGAGCAGAAAGAATACAGCTCTTTTTTTGTATGCTGAAAGTTCCAGCCAAATGAATGCATCTTGATGGGGAAGTCACTCACTCCAGAGTAGGTGTGAGGGAGGGGAGGGAAACAGGAAAATATTGTACAGCTGAAGGAAAAAATAACTGTATTTGTTCGTGACTCTCTCTTTGAAATCACCGTAGAATGCATTGACCCCTAATTTCTGCCCTACCCACTGAAACATCTGAATTAAAATGGTTAAAGCAGTGCATGGTTAAGTGGAATGGAGCAGAGAGAGGGAAAGATGCAGGAATTGCCCCTGTAATTTCTGTAGATTTGGAGAAAAGCGTCGAAGAGTATTGTGTGCAGCTAATATTATAACACAGTTTATAACAGAATTGACAAGGCAATGAACCACAAGAGTATTTCGTGTTTGATACATTACGGAAGGGAACAGCAAACTGGATTAATATTTCTGGGCTACAGGAGAGTTTCTAAAGTTTAAAACCTTAGCCTTTGGTTAAGCAGTTACAGTGGATTGATCACAGCCAACATCCAACAGCAATTATAGTGGATTGATACAGCTACTTGCTCAGTCCCCAGTCCTACAGGAAAGAAAGGAGACGAAAGAAGAAAGAAAGAAGAAAG
>VZRS01008814.1:0-17353 GCA_013398055.1 Ifrita kowaldi
TGCTGGCCTGGCTGGGCACGGGCACCACCATGGCCGGCCTCAACAAGTGGATCTTCGCGGCGCACGGGTTCCGCTACCCGCTGCTGCTCTCGGCGCTGCACATGCTGTCCGGTGTGGCCGTGGGCTACCCGCTGGGCTGGGCACGGGCACCGGGCCCCCGGCCCCGCGCCAGGATCTACCTGCTCAGCCTCACCTTCTGCACCAGCGTGGCCCTGGGCAACCTGGGCCTGAGCTACGTGCAGCTGGACGTGGCCCAGGCCGTGGCCACCACCACGCCGCTGGTGACGCTGGTGCTGGGGGTGCTGGGGGGCCGGCGGCCGCACCCGCTGCAGTTCTGGGCCATGGGGCCGGTGTGTGCCGGGGCCGCCTGCAGCATCGCCGGCGGACTCTGCTTCTCCCAGCCCGGCTGCGGCTTCCTCCTGGCCGCCACCGTGCTCCGCGCCCTCAAGTCCATCCAGCAGAGTAAGTGCCACCTGTCCCTGTCCCTTTCCTGCATGTCCGCCCGGCCCTGGCACGGCCCCTGGGGCACAGGGGTGCTGGTGTCGCCTCGGTGCCACCCCGGTGCTGGGGGTTCTCCGTGCTCACCCTGCCACCCGCTGCCCACCCTGGTGTCACCCCAGCCCCAATGCTACCGCACCCTATCACTGGTGTCACCCCAGTGCCACCCTTGTTCTGGTGACACTCTCTGCCCACCCTGGCCTCAGCGTCACTCCGTGGTGACAACCG
Source organism: Ifrita kowaldi (assembly GCA_013398055.1). Taxonomy (NCBI): domain Eukaryota; kingdom Metazoa; phylum Chordata; class Aves; order Passeriformes; family Cinclosomatidae; genus Ifrita; species Ifrita kowaldi. The sequence continues at coordinate 727 of VZRS01008814.1, forward strand.
TGGTGGCACTCTGGCTCCCAGTTTCACCCCAGCCGCAGTGCCGCCTGCTGTCCCCGTTGGCCCTGGTTCCACCCTTGTATCACCCCAGCCCCTGTGCCACCCCATGCCCACTCTGTCCCCGGTGCCACCTCAGAGCCACCCTTGTCCCTCTCAGGGCTGTGTCGTGCTTGTGGCCCTGAGGTGATGTGACCTTAATTTGTCAGTGATGACACCATTAGTGTCCCTGTGGTGTCCTGTGGCCATGGAGGGTGGAAGTGCCCTAGTGTGGCACAGGGTCACCCAGCCTGTCCCATCCCTGTGGGCTGCTGGACTCCCTGCGAGTCCCCCCTTCCCAGGGACTCTGGTGGCCGTGGTGCCACCCAGGCCGTGGTGTCCTTGGCAAATGGCAGCGAGGAGCCAGCTGGAATGTTTTTGGCTGGCAAGGGAGCGTTTCCTCCAGAGCCTGTGACTCAGGGCACCACGGGGACGGGCTCTGGCATGGGGCCCTGTGCCTGCCCCAAGGTCCCCATGGCTGTACTGGGGTGCTGTGGCCCCCCAAGGGACACCACTGGTCATTGTGCCAGTGGCCTCAGTGGAACATGGACAGTGGCCCCGGGGAGGGTAGGGGCAGTCCGTGTGTGGCACCCAGCCCTGCTGTGCCTGCTGTCCCCACTGTCCTCAGATGACCCGGAGAGGGGGACATGGGGACAAATGCTCCAAAACGGGTTGGGAGAGCTGCCCTGTCCAACCCTCCCTGTGGCACCCTGACCCCCAAACCCAGGCACCCTTGAAACTGGACCCCCCCTGAACCAGGACACCCCTAAACAAAGGAATCCCAGAAATGAAGGACTTCCAAACTCCTGAACAGAGACACATCCAAACCTGGGAACCTCCAAATGGGACCCCCCAAACCAGGGTACCCCCAGCCCATGGAAGGAACTGCCCCCCCTCATTTTCCCCTTCCCAGTGACGTTTAGGATTTCTTTGCTGCTTGGATCCGTGTTGGTGGGTGTCTTCTGTGGGTGCTGGGTGTCCCTGTGGCAGGTGGGGGTCCCCGTGGGATGTCCCACTGACTGTCCCCTGTCCCCCCAGGTGTGCTGCTGCAGGAGGACCGTCTGGATGCACTGTCCCTGCTCGGCCTGACGTCCCTGCCCAGTTTTGTGCTGCTGTTCGGGGCGGCCGTGGCGCTGGAGCTGGGCCCCTCGTGGCAGGGCGTCCTTCGCCCCGATGCTGCGCTCTGGGGCTGCGTCCTGCTCAGCTGCCTCGGCTCCGTCCTCTACAACCTGGCCACCTCCTGCCTGCTGTCCCTCACTTCAGCCCTCACGCTGCACCTCCTGGGCAGCCTCACCGTGGTGGGCAACCTGCTGCTGTCGTGGCTGCTGTTCGGCACGCGGCTGGGCGCGCTGGGCTACGCCGGCGTGGCGCTGACGCTGGCCGGGATGGTGCTGTACCACCAGCCCCGGCTCCTGGCCGCCTGCTGGGGCCTGCGTGGGCTGCGGTGGCACCCGCGCCACGAGTAGGGACCCGTGGGGGGGTTGGGGCCAGGAGGGCTCTGGGGGAGTGCTGTGCACGTGTGTGCCCGTGTGTCTGACTCTGCTCATGCTATACCTGTGTGTGCCAGTGTCTGTGACTCTGTGCGCACGTGTGTGCCAGTGTGTGTGGCTCTGTGCACATGCTGTGCCCGTGTGTGCCAGTGTCTGTGACTCTGTGCACGTGTGTGCCCGTGTGTGTGACTCTGCTCATGCTATACCTGTGTGTGCCAGTGTCTGTGACTCTGTGCACGTGTGTGCCAGTGTGTGTGGCTCTGTGCACATGCTGTGCCCGTGTGTGCCAGTGTCTGTGACTCTGTGCACGTGTGTGCCCGTGTGTGTGACTCTGCTCATGCTATACCTGTGTGTGCCAGTGTCTGTGAGTCTGTGCATGTGTGTGCCAGTGTGTGTGGCTCTGTGCACATGCTGTGCCCGTGTGTGCCAGTGTCTGTGACTCTGTGCACGTGTGCGTGACTCTGTGCCCGTGTGTGCGACTCTGTGCCCGTGTGTGCCAGTGTGCACGGCTCTGTGTGCACACACAGGTGCTGAGGTGCACAGTGCTGCTCACCCGTGTGTGTCTGTGCATGGCTGTGTGCCCGTGTGTTTTCTGGTGAGCCCAGATGTGAGTGTACACATCCAGCTTTGCACAGTGTGCGTGTGTGCTGGTGTGCCCAGCACTGTGCACGTGGATGTGCTGATGTGTCCATGTGTTTGCATTGCACACTCTCGGGTGTGAGCGGGTCTGTGCAGAGCTCTGTGCGTGTGGGTGTGCGCAGGCTCTGCAGGTGTGAGCGTGGCTCTGTGCGGGGCACGCGTGTGTTGATGTGTGTGACGCTGCACACATTGGTGTGCACAGCTCTGCATGCACATGTGTTGGTGTGCACGTGTGTTAATGTGCACATGTCGGTGTGCACAGGCTCTGCGTGTGAGCAGGTCTCGTGCTTGTGGGCACGTGTGCACTGGTACAGACTGTACATGTGTGTGTCTGTGTGGCACACGTGTGCTGGTGTGCACAGCTCCGTGTGTGTGTGCTGCTGGCAGGTACCGCTGTGCACAGGGGCTCTGTGCAGCCGAGCAGGTGCCTGTGTGTGTGCACCGGCTCTGCACGTGTGTTCCCGTGTGCACACACAGGCTGGGCACGCCCAGGGACGTGGCTCTGGATACGCAGCTCCATGCATCCGGCTGCTGTCCCACCTGGGAAAACTGACGTGTGGCTGTGTGTGTGGCTGTGTGTGTGTGTGTCACTACTGAGCTCTGCTGGCTGGAGTGGCCCCTGGCTCTCTGTACACTCGGTTCTCGTGGCTGAACGGGACGCCCAGGACAGGGCGGGTGTGTGTCCCCTCTCCTGTCCCCATCCCCACCGTGTCGTGACAATCCCACGGGGCTGCTGCTGGTACTGCCAGCGTCGTCTTTGTCCCCACCGTGCCCTTCAGCCCTCACAGCTGTCCCCACCCCTCCCAGCTCGCTGCAGACTGGCATCCGTGGCAGAGATGGTGAGAGCCCAGCCAAGAGGATGGGAGCAGCCTGGACCAGCTGCCATCGCTCCAGGACAGTGCTGGGCTGTGACACGGGACAGTGCTGGGCTGTGACACAGCACATGCTCACCATGGCAAAGGGACAACCCTGTGTGTGTGCCCTGGCACCGCTGCTGGGGTCCGTGGTGACTGTTGCCACGCTCGTATCTCCGCACTGGGGCCGAAGGACCCAGCTCCGATTGCACTTGTCCCAAAATAAAGCTCTATTTTTGTTGTACTCCACCCTCGGCTCCCAGTGATCTCCCGGCCAGGAAGGAAGGAAGGGAGGAACACCCAGTGCAGGGATAGGAAACTGAGGCACGGAAATGTCTCAGGATGTTCCAGCTCCTGGGAAAGCCATGTCCAGCATCTCCAGCTCCAGCAGGGACAGCTGGGTTTGGCAGCCCCAGGGCTGGCACTGGGACACCCCACAAGACATGGGAGGGACGCGGTGACATGGAGAGCAGTCACTGACCACAAGTGTCTGGAAAAGGGCTGGGAGCTTTGCCCTGCCCTGGGGTGGCATGATGCTGGAGCATCCTGTCCCCTGAGTCATGGAATCATGGAATATCCTGGGTTGGAAGGGACCCACAAGGATCATCGAGTCCAGCTCCTGGCCCTGGACAGGACAGCTCCAAAAATGACAGCACGCGTTGCTTGGCCTGCCCCTCTCCAGTCTGGTGACTCACTTGAACACACAACCCCACTTCCCTGGAAAATCCCCACTGGTTTCCGCCCCCTTTCCCCAACTGTGATTTTTTTTCCATTATTAGGGCAGTTACTTGAGGCTGCTTCCAGCAGCACCTGAGGAATGGCTCCTTCCCAGCACACAGTGAGGGGGCCGGCAGCTCTCTGGGGTGTGCCAGAGTGCCACCGCTGCTGCCACCTTTGCCACGGTGCCCCAGGTGAGGCTGGAGTGGTGCCCATCACAAGGAGGACACAAAGGGCCCGCACTTATCAGCCAACAGAGCCTGTTTGCTTTCTGAGCTCACATTCCAGAGGCTTTTTCATAGTGGGGAATGTTGGAAGGGAGGAGCGAGACCTGCAAACCTGCCACCCACGGCAGGCCTGGCTCAGGAGTCCTTCCCCAGGGACTCCCTGCCTATCCCAGCCCCCTGACTCATTTGCTGGCACTGGGCTCTGCCCAGATCCTGGCTCCATCCATGGCTTTGCCTTTTCCACCTTGGATTCAGTGCCTTATGGTGCTCCCAGTGCCCTGCAGCTCCAGGGAGCATGGCTGATTGTGGCTGGGTGTCCCTGTGCAGTGGTGGCAGGAGCCAGGCCGGTCGTGGGGGTCCCAAGGGCAGCATTCCTGCTGGGATTGGGGGTTGTGTTGCCCATGGAAAGCCCAGCAGTGGCGGGAGGGGTGGCTGGGTGTGGTCACCCTCTCCGGGTATTCCAGGCTGTGATCTCAGCCTGGTGTTATCCCTCTGCTCCGGCCCCAGGAAGGATTGTGTTTCCCAGCACACAGTGACAGCTGCCTGTGTGCTGAGTCTGGTGCTGCTCCGGCCAAGCTGGATGAGGGAAAGGCATCCCAGCCCCGGGGTTTGCGGGAGGGGAGCAGATGGGGCCTTCCTGGAGAGCAGCCCCTGGCACGGGGCAGGACCAGCCCAGCTGGAGCAGGGAACAACGGGCACAGCCCTCACATGGGTATGAGGAGGGGTGGCCCCTTGTGAGGAGGTGTCACAGCTCTGAGGGATGGGTGGCATCTCCACATGCTTGGAGGTGCTGGCTGACAAAGAATCATGGAATCACGGAATGGCAAGATGGTTTGGGTGGGAAGGGAACTTAAAGGTCATCTCATCCTACCCCGGCCATGGGCAGGGACACCTTCCACTATCCCAGGCTGCTCCAAGCCCCAATGTCCAGCCTGGCCTTGGACACTGCCAGGGAGCCAGGGGCAGCCACAGCTTCTCTGGGCACCCTGTGCAGGGCCTGCCCACCCTCCCAGGGAACAATTCCTTCCCAATATCCCATCCATCCCTGCCCTCTGGCAGTGGGAAGCCATTCCCTGTGTCCTGTCCCTCCAGGCCCTTGCTCCAAGTCTCTCTCCATCAAGGAGCTCCAGGTGAAGCGTGAAAGTCCAAGGTGGGAAAAATAAACCCGTGTCCAGTGGGACAGTGTAGTTATGACATCCAGCCAGCCAATTTCTCCTGGATCTGCTGCTGAACCACTGCTGAACCCTTCCTTGGAATGATGGAATATGCTGGGATGGCGCTGCAGCAGGAGCAGTGTGTGCCCACGCAGGGGAGAGGAAATCCAGGGTGGATTTACTGCGTGCCTGGGAGCACAGGGTGGAAATTATCTCTGTTTCAGGACAGGGATTAACTGTTGCCCTGGGGCCCGTCGGGAGCTCACTGCACTGGCACAGCGGGATTTGGGATCTGCAGCAGGAGGCAGCAGGGACAAACACTTGCTAAGCTGGGCAGCCTGAGCCAGGAAATTATATCCTTCCAGGATATGCTGGGCTGTGCTCTTAAACCTACCACTTCCCAGTCCTCAAACAGTGTCAGGGACTGTCCTGGGTATGGAACTGGAATTATGGCAAAGCCTTTTTTAGGGTAGATGTAGGAAGATTGCATTATTCCTGGTAGGACAGCCTGGCCCACAGAGCTGAGAACATTTGAAGCTGCCCAAATGAAACTGGAGGCCAAGAAATGGACAGGATGACCCCTCAGATTTCCTTCTAGCTCCACAGTCTCGGCTCCAGCACCCAAAAATCCCCTCCAGGCTTTGTCCTTAACCATTTGGTGGCTTCACTGCTGGCTTCACTGCTGGCTCTCTGTGTCACAGGCTCCTGCCCTGTGCTGAGCAGGCTCTTGGCTGAGTAGCTGAGTTTCTAAAAGATGAAATCACAGGAGCTTAAAGACATTTTTAAAGTCATAGAATCAGAGAATCATGGAATGCTTAAGGTTGGAAAAGCTCTCTAAGACCACTGAGTGTTCTGCTCCAGCACTGCCAAGGTCAGCACTAACCCATGTCCCCAGGTGCCACATCCACACATTTCTTGAACGTTTACAGGGATGGGGACTTCACTCTGGGCAGCCTGTTCCAAGGCCTTACCACCCTTTCTGTGAAGAATTTTTCCCTAATATCCAAGCTAAACCTCCCCTGGTGTAACTTGAGACCATCTCCCATGTCCTGTCTCTTGTTCCCTGGGAGAAAAGCCTGACCCACACCTGGCTCCAACCCCTCACATCTCTTGGGGCTGTGGGACCCCACCAAGGAATGGGGTTCTTCACGAGCAAGGAGCAGCTTGCTCAAATCATAAGACATGGAATGATTTGGGTTGGAAGGGACCTTAAAGTTCATCTCATTCCAACGTCCTGCCGTGGGCAGGGATAACCATGGATCTTCCAAGGCATCTCCTGAAAAACAGTTATGGCAATCAAGCTGGGGAAGAGAAAGGGTTGTGACATCTTTGGGTCTCTCCCAACCAGAGATGCCGGAGCCTGTGCTCTTCCTTCCCTCTCTGGAAGGCAACAGATGACAGGACTTCAAGTTGCTGTCTCAAATCCCATAGTTGTATCCCAGTTAGGAAAAACAAGTGTTGGTGACATTCCAAGTCTCCTGACTCACAGAAAGTTGCTGTCCTGCCTCAGCAGCACACTTTGTGCTGGAATAAAACAACACTCCCTGAGCACGTGGTGGTCTTGGAGTCCCTGTCAGGGCCCTGGTACAAATGAGATGTGAAAACTGTGCTGATTTTATTTATAGTAAAATTCACTACTCGCTGGGGTACCTCAAATCCTCTGTACTTTCAGCAGCACAGACTTCATGTTCCAGCTCCTCAGATGTGAGTTTATTTTCAGTGCTCCAGCATGGATCTGGAAGAACTGCTGCTGGCTTTCCCTGGATTTCTTGCCAAGAGGTCACAACAGCTCGTTTGTGCTCAGTGCAGCAGCGTTTCTCCTACTTCATTTCCATCAGCATGGGGCACCATCCCGGCCGGAGAGCTGAGCATCCGGATCTGCTGATGTTGATCTTTGCACTGGCCTGACCCTGCTGCCAGGAGCTGCTGTTGGGCTCTATGATGGGATGGCAGGATTTGACCTTGGAGAAAGCCACCATGTGCTGGGCTGATCCCCAGCGTGGGCAGCAGGGGAGGGGGGGATTCTGCCCCTCTGCCCCTGTGCTCAGCTGAGACCCCACCTGCAGAGCTGCCCCAGCCCTGGGGCCCAGCACAGGAAGGACCTGGAGCTGCTGGAGCCAGTCCAGAGGAGGCACCAGGATGATCAAGAGATGGAGCAGCTCTGCTGTGAGGAAAGGCTGGGAGAATTGGGATAGCTCAGTCTGGAGAAGAAAAGGTTTTAGGGTGACCTAATTACAGCCTGCCAGTACCTGAAGGGAACCAACAAGAAAGATGGAGAGAGGCTTTGGACAAGGGCCTGGAGGGACAGAACAAGGAAAAATGGCTTCAAACTGAAGGAGAGTAGGTTTTGATTAGATATTTTGAAGAAATTGTTCTCTGTGAGGGTGGGGAGGCCCTGGCACAGGGTGCCCAGAGAATCTGTGGCTGCCCGCACATCCCTGGAAATGTTCCAGGCCAGGCTGGACGGGGCTTGGAGCACCCTGGGACAGTGGAAGGTGTCCCTGCCCATGGCAGGAGGGGGGGAACAAGATGAGCTTTAAGGTTCCTTTCAACCCAAACCATTCCATGATTCCATTCCCTCTGGGGACATGGAGAGGTGCTCCATCAGGCCAAGCAGCCCGTGGGGACTGACTTACCCCTGTGTGTCCCCACGCTGTGGATCCCGGCTGTCACTGAGCCCAGCAGCTGGAGATGCAGGCAGTGGGGGTGTCCACTATGGGGACAGGCAGGTGCTCCATGTCAGGACAGAGTGGTCACTACTCCAGGGAGACATCGAGGACGATGCTGGTGCAGTGGGTGAAGGGCAGGAGAAGCTGTTGGGACCACTGTGTCACTGAGGTAGAGTTTGGAGGTGACATCTGACAGTCCGCCTGTCAAGGTCACCATGGCAACAACTGACCACCAACAGCAGAGACAGGGGGTCATGGAGGAGCAGGGCCGAACACGGCCTCACATCACCATCTTCGCACCGCCCCAGAGCCGGCAGATCGCCAGGCCCCGGTGCAGGGCTGGGGGACCCAACACTGTCCTGGGGCTGGGGAACCCTCACACTGGGCTGGGGGACCCTCACACCGGGCTGGGGGATCATCACACCGGGCTGGGGGCCCCTCACACCGGGCTGGGGGCCCCTCACACCAGGCTGGGGAACCCTCACACCGGGNGATTCTCATACTGTGCTGGGGGATCCTCATACCGGGCTGGGGGATCCTCACACTCTCCTGGGGCTGGGGAACCCTCACACCAGGCTGGGGGCCCCTCACACTCTGGGAGCAGGTCTGTGGGCCTCTGACACAAAGCCCTTTCTTGCCCAGAGCAGCCCTGCAGACTGGGACCTTGACTTGGACTACCCCCTGCCCACCTTAAGTAGCTGCACCAGTGCCCATAAGCTGCACGTCCTGGAGGAGAAGGTGAGGTCTCCTCTCCCTGGGACAAGGCTCATGGCCCCCTGTAGCACAAGGAGGCCTTTAGGAATTCAGCCTGTTGGATCAGGACGGGGTGCCAAGGCTCTTTCCAATGGTTGGGAAAGGCAGTTATTGCATTTGGGCCACCTCTGACATGAGTGGTTGTGCCTCCATCCTAACCTCAGGACACAGCTGTCATATCCTATCTCCAAGTCACCTGTGGTTTGGAATAAGCTGCAGGCATCATTGGCCATGGACTTAACCTGAACTCAGATGTTGTTCCAATGATACCCCAGAAGAGAATAAGTTTAGATGAGATATTGGGAAGGAATTGTTCCCTGGGAGGGTGGGCAGGCCCTGGCACAGGGTGCCCAGAGCTGTGGCTGCCCCTGGATCCCTGGAAGTGTTCCAGGCCAGGCTGGATGGGGCTTGGAACAGCTTGGTCTGGTGGAAGGTGTCCCTGTGGATTGAAGCAAGATGAGCTTTAAGGTCCCTTCCAGCCCAAACTGTTCCGTGATTCTGTGATTCTGCACACTGGAGCTTTTTGCTTGGAGATCACCTTGGCCATGGTGAGGGATTTGGTGGGATGTGTCTCTTCCGGAAAACAAGCGCCACTTTGGAGTTCTTTATTTCACGGTAGGAGAGTGGCAATAAGGTCTCATGTTTGCTCTCACAAAGGTAAAAAGTTTTGATGAGGCCAAAAAGAAAACTCATCGTCTCCACAAATATTTAAAGCAGCAGTTTTTGAAAGAACAGGAGAGAAAGATGGCGTTGAGGAAGAAGACAGAGGAACAGTTTAAGAAGTGCCTGGAAGTGTTTGACCGCAGGAATGGGAAGGTGCCAGGTCCCACCTCCCGTTTGCCTGCGGATGAAGCGAAGCCCTCGGAACAGGCAGGAGCTGCCGACAAAAAAGCAACCAAGAGACACGGCCAGAGAGCTCCTCCTGCAGGCCGTGCCCCGGCTCCGGCCACGGCTTCCAGCACACAGAAACTTTAGGAAGTCAAGGCTGCTTTTACAGCAATAAACCAGCGCAATCACTCTGGTGTTGCTGCCCTCTTAAATCGACGGGAAGGGGGTGCTTGGAGAGCCTGGGCTGGGAGGGAGCAGTGACGCAGCTGCAGGAGTGGAACACCTCTCCAAAGGACTGCTTTCCTGTGAGGCAGTGGGAAAGTGATGTGAAAGGGATGGAGTTTTCCTTGGCTCGTGCCTTGGGGGTGGCCAGGCACTGCCCAAGCTCTGCAGGGAATGGGCACGGCCCCGAGGCTGCCAGAGCTCCAGGAGCGTTTGGACAGCGCTGCCAGGGATGCCCAGGGTGGGATTGTTGGGGGGTCTGGGCAGGGCCAGGAGTTAGACTCGATGACCCTTGTGGGTCCCTTCTAACTCAGGATATTCCATGACTCTGTGTCCTGGTTTTCCAGCCACCATCACAGTGTTGGATTTCATAACATAAACCTTTTCTGCTTGAAGTGAAGCTGCTTATTTTTTATGCTTCCCAGTGACCTTGAGGGAATAATTGGACCTTGGAAGATTGCTGTCACATCCTCAGTCAAGTGTTTCCTTCACTGAATTGAAAAATGCTCGGTACCTTCAAGCTGTGCCCCTCAGCTGGGATTTCTGAAGGGAATTCTCAAAACTGATGGGAAAGGTATAGCTCAGGCACCAGGACAGCACAGGCAAGTCAGACCTCAGTGCTCAAAAATCAGGAGCCATCAGGCCTTGGCAATGAATTCTCCATTTACTGTTAAGACTGTTATTTAAAGAAGCACAAAATTTTCCCCTAACCTCTCCATAGACACCATTCAGGTGCTGCAAGGCTCTAGAAACACTGCATGGAAAATCAGGGTTTGGCACCTGAATTGGCTTCAAACCACAGATCTATCAAGTCTTGTTTCTCCTGAGTATTTAAGGCACCTTCTTGTTGTCTCTCCTCCTCCCACCTGTGATAAATCTGCCCTGCATCCTTTCCTCTCCATGGACAGACTCTTCCTTCTTGCTCTCAGTTTCTGCCTGCTGGGTATGTCTAGGAAAATGGGGATTTGCTGTTCCCCAGGTGAACTGGATGATCTTTAAGGTCTCTTCCAACCCAAACCATTCCAGCTGCTGGACAGGAAAGGCAAGGAACATCTCTGGTCATGCAGGCACCAGTGCCAGGCTGATGTCCACCTACACCAGCTGGCTTGGTGACTGAAACCCAAGAAGAGATGTATTGAGATGAATAACAACAAAATGCCGAAAAGCAAATAATGCCAGAAGTTTTCAGAGAGGAGCCTGGAAGTTGTCACCCAGGGGTGACCCATGCTGGCCACCCCTGGGGTTTTTCTTTTGGGAAGATGCTGTGGCAAAAGGACTGGTTTAGAACCAACCAGGGGAGTCCCCGAGTGGTTCCTGGCATGCAGCAGCACCCTGGGGAGAGCAGGAGATGAGTCTCCCTCCTTGCTGTGGAAGCAGGGCTCTAACAGAGCTCCTCTGTGTGGAGGTTACAGAGCCCAGCCCCTCTGCGCCCCTCCCCATCCTCCCCGTGCTGGGAGAAGCCTGTCACCAGTTTCTCCGGTCCCCCAGCTTGGTGCTGTCCTTGATCCCAGCATCCCCATGGCAGAGTCAGCCCTGGCACACAGCAGCACCCCTGGGATGAAGAGCCCCAAGCCTGGGGTGATGCCTGTCCCCCTTTGCCCTCTCCTTGCCACCTCCCCAGCCCCGTGGCCTTGGAGCCCCTGGAGCTGGACCGTTCCCCAGGGCAGGCTGTGGGTGTTGGCACACCCTGGGCCTGGCTCTGCAGGGCCGGGTGTCGGTGCTAATGGAGCCCTGTGTGTTCCCCCTCGGCAGAGCCAGGAAGCAGCTGGCTTTTGCCTGGGAGATGGAGGTTGTGACTCGCTGCTCATGGAATCACAGAATCATTAAATTTGGAAAAGCCCTCTGAGATCCTCAAGTCCAACCATTCCCCCAGCACTGCCAAGGCCACCGCTGACCCCTGTCCCCAAGTGCCACATCCACGTGGCTGTTCAATCCCTGCAGGGATGGGGACTCCAGCACTGCCCTAGGCAGCTGTGCCAGTGCCTGACCACCCTTTCCATGAAGAAATTTTCCCCAAATTCCACCCTGCCCCTCCCCTGGCCCAGTCTGAGGCCGTTCCCTCTCCTCCTGTCCCTGTTCCCTGAGAGCAGAGCCTGATCCCCCCTGGCTGCCCCCTCCTGTCAGGGAGTTGTGCAGAGCCACAAGGTCCCCCTGAGCCTCCTTTTGTCCAGGCTGAGCCCCTTTCCCAGCTCCCTCAGCGGCTCCTGGGGCTCCAGCCCCTTCCCAGCTCCATTCCCTTCCCTGGACACGCTCCAGCCCCTCCAGGTCTCTCTTGTCATAGAAGGCCCAGAACTGGAAACAGGATTTGAGGTTTGGCCTCAGCGGACAGATCAGGACCAAACTCACACACTTTGGTCTCAGTGCCCTGACAGCCCCAGGGACATTTTCCTGTGCCACAGCTGCCCACAGCTCTGTGTCCCTCTGCACTCCTGCTCCTGCCACCCAGCTCCAGCCTGGTGCTCTCAGAGCCAGCCCAGCACCTCCAGCCCTCCCGTTTTCCTTGTTGGGTCCTTTAGCTCAGAGCTTACACCAACCCCACTACACTCACTCCTTCAGCAAACCCTGTACTGCAGGGACTCCCTGGTTTCTCTGTGTCCTGCCTGGGCCTTTCTGACAGGCTCTGGGGGACAGGGAAGTGCAAACTCCTTCCCACCTGTTCAGGATATGGATTNGCTGGACAGGAAAGGCAAGGAACATCTCTGGTCATGCAGGCACCAGTGCCAGGCTGATGTCCACCTACACCAGCTGGCTTGGTGACTGAAACCCAAGAAGAGATGTATTGAGATGAATAACAACAAAATGCCGAAAAGCAAATAATGCCAGAAGTTTTCAGAGAGGAGCCTGGAAGTTGTCACCCAGGGGTGACCCATGCTGGCCACCCCTGGGGTTTTTCTTGTGGGAAGATGCTGTGGCAAAAGGACTGGTTTAGAACCAACCAGGGGAGTCCCCGAGTGGTTCCTGGCATGCAGCAGCACCCTGGGGAGAGCAGGAGATGAGTCTCCCTCCTTGCTGTGGAAGCAGGGCTCTAACAGAGCTCCTCTGTGTGGAGGTTACAGAGCCCAGCCCCTCTGCGCCCCTCCCCATCCTCCCCGTGCTGGGAGAAGCCTGTCACCAGTTTCTCCGGTCCCCCAGCTCGGTGCTGTCCTTGATCCCAGCATCCCCATGGCAGAGTCAGCCCTGGCACACAGCAGCACCCCTGGGATGAAGAGCCCCAAGCCTGGGGTGATGCCTGTCCCCCTTTGCCCTCTCCTTGCCACCTCCCCAGCCCCGTGGCCTTGGAGCCCCTGGAGCTGGACCGTTCCCCAGGGCAGGCTGTGGGTGTTGGCACACCCTGGGCCTGGCTCTGCAGGGCCGGGTGTCGGTGCTAATGGAGCCCTGTGTGTTCCCCCTCGGCAGAGCCAGGAAGCAGCTGGCTTTTGCCTGGGAGATGGAGGTTGTGACTCGCTGCTCATGGAATCACAGAATCATTAAATTTGGAAAAGCCCTCTGAGATCCTCAAGTCCAACCATTCCCCCAGCACTGCCAAGGCCACCGCTGACCCCTGTCCCCAAGTGCCACATCCACGTGGCTGTTCAATCCCAGCAGGGATGGGGACTCCAGCACTGCCCTAGGCAGCTGTGCCAGTGCCTGACCACCCTTTCCATGAAGAAATTTTCCCCAAATTCCACCCTGCCCCTCCCCTGGCCCAGTCTGAGGCCGTTCCCTCTCCTCCTGTCCCTGTTCCCTGAGAGCAGAGCCTGATCCCCCCTGGCTGCCCCCTCCTGTCAGGGAGTTGTGCAGAGCCACAAGGTCCCCCTGAGCCTCCTTTTGTCCAGGCTGAGCCCCTTTCCCAGCTCCCTCAGCCGCTCCTGGGGCTCCAGCCCCTTCCCAGCTCCATTCCCTTCCCTGGACACGCTCCAGCCCCTCCAGGTCTCTCTTGTCATAGAAGGCCCAGAACTGGAAACAGGATTTGAGGTTTGGCCTCAGCGGACAGATCAGGACCAAACTCACACACTTTGGTCTCAGTGCCCTGACAGCCCCAGGGACATTTTCCTGTGCCACAGCTGCCCACAGCTCTGTGTCCCTCTGCACTCCTGCTCCTGCCACCCAGCTCCAGCCTGGTGCTCTCAGAGCCAGCCCAGCACCTCCAGCCCTCCCGTTTTCCTTGTTGGGTCCTTTAGCTCAGAGCTTACACCAACCCCACTACACTCACTCCTTCAGCAAACCCTGTACTGCAGGGACTCCCTGCTTTCTCTGTGTTCTGCCTGGGCCTTTCTGACAGGCTCTGGGGGACAGGGAAGTGCAAACTCCTTCCCACCTGTTCAGGATATGGATGCCGTCATCCCACTGACATGGGAATGAGGGAACAGCAGCCAAAGCTGCAGGCGGGATGTGGTCAGGGATCAGTTGGCCCTGCGGATTCCTCCAGGGCTTGGTGTGGTGCCAGCTCCATGTTCCCAGCAGAGCACAATGCAAGGCTGCAGCCAAAGGACACTGACAGGAGGGGACTGTCCCTGCAGGGACAGGTTGGGGTGCTGTTGCCTGCAGCAAGGCTTCACTGTGTGCTTCTGCTCTTTCACCATCATTTCACAATCAGTTTAAATCATCCCCCTCCTTGATGCCCCTTCCCAGGTCCCACGCAGGGTTGGGTGGTAGCAGGAACAGGGAGATTATTTGGGCAAACCAAGCTGGGGTGGACCATGGCTTTCCAAGAGGATCGGCCAGCCAGCTCCCGCGCTCTGAGCTGTGCTTCCCTTTGCTGCAGAGGAGTGGGATTCAGCACCTGGAGAGGAATTTGGGTGGTGTTTGAAGCCAGCTGGGGCCAGGGACGTCTCTGACATTCAGGTATCTGCCACAAAGTCCTGCTGTTGGAATGCAGCTGGACTCAAACTGTGGGGCACGGTGTGCCCAGGCTCTGCCAGGGGCTCCCGGCTCTCCCTTCCCTGCTCAGATGTGCCCCACATACTTTGGATTCTTGGGCACCTCTGGCTCAGGCAGTGATGCAGTCTGGTGGGTTTGGGTGCAGGGAATTGTTTGAGGATGAATCTGAGGCTTTTCTACATCCTGGATGAGGTGGGATTGACGCAGGTTCGGTGATGTTTCATCCAGCTCCCAAATTGACCCGGTTTTCTTCCTGGCTGAAGAGCTGCTGCTGGCCCGGAGCAGTGTGTGGAGCTGCAGGACAAGTTGGGGCTGCTCTGAACATGTGTCATCACCCCCATCTCCTCCTGCAAGATGGGAATGTCTGTAATTACCCAGATCCAGGAGGGAGCAGCAGTGATCCATAGTCTTCCCTACTTTAGAGGAGGTTTGGACTCGACCCATGGCTCCACCCTTTCCCTCCTCTCTCCCTGGATGTCCTAAGGACTTGCTGTCCCTTTGAGCAGGCTGCGCACACTGGGACACAGGGGACTCTGGTGACAGTCACTGGCCAGTCAATCCCATCTCCAGGTCGTGGCTGTCAGGAATTCCAAGTCTGCATTTCTTGGAGAGCGGTGGCGCATTTCAAACAAAGCAGTCAGGACACTCCTCAACTTTGGAAAGAAAAAGACATTGTTTTCATGATGGATTTCATTGCCAAAATATCTGCAGGGCATGTGGCAGCCTTTCAGGGGGATCAGGGATCCCTTCTGAAGTCCTTGTCAGGAAAAGCAGCAGCTCTCCATGTCTCAAGGGCTGTTCTCTGTGCTATGATGAGCTTTGTGAGGGACATATCCAACTGACAGCACACCCCTTTGTAACCTCAAATCACAGTTCTGCTGTGCTTAAATCCCATGACTCTCGATCATAGTGCAACCAGGAAATCACCGATCTTCTGGATTTAGATCCAGTGTGATCCCAGTTGCCAAATTAGAGCCTGAGAAGGTGTTCCTGGGCAGGTCAGTGCTTTCCCTGGAGGCTACGGGACAGCCTGGCTCAGACTTGCAGTTCCAGCTGCCCCTTTGTCCCAGAGCAGACTGGACATGTCCCACCTTGGGGTGGACCCAAACCCAGACTCACCATCACACTCAATCCCGGTGTTGATTCGAATCAGTCCTTTGACTGAGCCACTCAGGGCAGGAGGGAACCCACATGCAGGTCACTGCTCCAGCTGATGAACCTGGAGGAAAATGATCTGGGAGTGCTGGAGATGGTACCAGACATGCCCAGGCGGGCAGGAAGGCCAAGTGTCCCCTCATTCATCCTCACCAGTGCTGGGCCAGAAAGCCCTGCTCTGGTGGTCCCACTACATCTCCCACCACCAGCCCCTCATTTGCTTCGTGTAGGGAGGCATTTGGGAACGTGTGAGCGGTGGGCACTGCAGATTTATTCATGGACTCGGACGCTTGCTGCTCAGGCCAGGAAAGGCTGGGACCCAGGACACGGCTGCCCGTGAGGGTACGGCCACCCCACAACTGCTCTGTGCCAGCTCCTGCCAGGGACAGAGCTGGCATCAATGTGAGCATGGGCTGGCATTCAGCATTTTGCCATGTTTCCTGCTGTAGACCAAATCCTCCTCTCCCGAGGGCATCCATGTCACTGCCCGGGCAGAGGGTGAGGGCACGGCTACAGTGCAGACGTCATTAACTCACAGGTAACCAATTAACTCAGCCTGTACAACATCAGCACCTTCATCAGATGAGCTTCATTATCACTTTTATGGCCCTGTAAAACCACTCACGTTAACAGTGCGGCTTAGGGGAATTCTCTCGTGTTCTGATGTTTCAGAACAGCTCCTTCGGGGCTCCTGGAAACCCACTGGGCTGACCCGCGACTGGCAGACATGACCTCGGGAGGATAAAGTTTATTCTTCGGGTTATTTGTCGTGCTCTCAGGAATACAGGGCTGGGTAGCCCGGAGCGAACGAGACACTTTTTCTCTCCCACCCTCACAGCTCCCGCGGCCGCCATGACGGCCCCACCCGTAGCAATCGCCGCCGCGGGCTCCTCATTGGACAGCGGCCCTGCCAATCAAGCGATGGGGCGGGGCCAGCAGCTCTAGCCGCAAACCGCCGGGATGGCCCCGCCCCCTCTGGTCGCCTGGCAACGGGAGGCACTGACGGCGGGATCGGGATCGGGATCG
>VZRS01008815.1:0-11029 GCA_013398055.1 Ifrita kowaldi
GAGGACGGGGCGGGCAGCTCGTAGCTCTTCATGCATAGCAGCTCCAGGGGCTGCCGCGCCGCCGGGCGCTCGAACTCGTTCCGCGTGATCTCGGTCTCGAAGGCGCTGTAGTCGTGCGCGGGCAGGTAGCTGAGGTAGTTCTTGGTCGGCCGGTACCGCCGCGTCTCCTGCTCGGCCAGCGCCGCGGCCGCCTCCCGCACGCCCGGCACCTCGTAGCCCCCGTGGAAGTAGGGCAGCGCATCCACCACCGCGTCCCCGGCCACCAGCCCCGGGCCCGGCATCGCGGCCGCGGCGCCTGCGGGCTCACCGAAGCACCACGTGTTGCGTTCTTACTTTGATTCCCGAGTGCTTCTCCGGCACCCTTTCTTCCCCGTCGGATTTCTTAATTAGAGAGATGGGACTAAAGCAACTTAAACAATTTACTGCTAAAATAACAAACAAGGCGTCAATCTCCAGTCGCCGTGAGAATTTGACAACACATTGTAAAAATGGCGAAAGTCACACGACTCAGCATTACACGACAATTTATAGCTCTCTAATCCAATAGTCAGTTAGAACGAAGCTTTGTTTTGATCTGTTGACCTATTCTTGTAGACCCTGCTGCCTGCAATGCAGGTGTCTCTTAACCAATGACCTGTCACATACCCCCATGTACTTCTATTACAACATCTAAGTTCTTATCTTAAACGATAAAGTTACGCTATTATACTTAAAACCCTTCACCATAAACACCCAAAACGTGCTTCTTCTTATCACTATGAAAACACAGGTCTGTAATGCTCCTGCTTAAGAACCATTAATCGCTGCCAATTAAGCCAGACCAAGTTTCTTCCGGGGCTGTAAATCAAATCCACCACTCACTGCAGGAGCTTTTACTTCTCTGTATCCTACTCCAGCCTGTCTCTGTGTGGGTGTGGATGTACAACAGGATACTGTATATACCTATACAGAAGAGCAAACCGAGCTACTGACTTACAGTTTGTAGTAGCCAACCGTGCCTATTGCTTTCATTTAGGGAGGGCACTTGCTGTTGCCACTGCATTTTAGGAATCATGTCAGCTTCTGTAGGAAAGTTTTCAACAGTGCTGGGAAATACATGTTGCTGTGTACTGTGAATGAGTAGGCTGCAAATTTGGGGATTGGGAGGGGAGGTGGGAAGGGAGGGGGATGAGGGCTTCGCATGTACACACTAAAAGGGAACTAGAATGGACAGAAACATGGCAATTTTAGCCTTTATTGTTGGGCTCTCGGGGAAATGAAAAGCTAACATGCAGTCCCTGGAAGGCCTGATGGCTGAAGGGCTGATCTTTATGTTTTGCAACATACATTTTACCCATCACTCTGTATTTAAATCCCCAGACCTGTCAGATTCTGGAAGTAGATCAAAACACTGGTTTAAACACTACTTTGTTACCAAGGCCGTGTCTCTACCAGGGAAGCTGCCCTAGGTTAAAATCAGTCTAGTTAAATCACTTTGTAGCTGCACCTGTTATGTGATTGCCTGGATCAAGTTTGTGTTGGCATCCTATGCAGTTAAGCTGAAGTGTAAGAAACGTTTCAACTAATTAAGATACCTCTACAGGAAGGTTCTTGCACCAATTCAAGTACCTGGTTTTGAAATCACTGCATATAAACCATAACAGCTTTTCTCTTAGAAACAAGGCCTTAGTTTGGCATGTCTCCTCATCTAGTTGAAAAAATAATAATGCAGGCTGAGATTTTTTTTTTACTTTTTTGCTTTGCAAAGTGACTTGTTTTCCCTCTTGTTCTTTGAAACTTTTCTTGCTCTCTACCACACATTAGATTTTTGTTTGGGGAATTTTTCTTTAGCAACAACAACAACAACAACAACAACAACAACAACAACAACAACAACAACAACAACAACAACAACATATATGAATGCTCCCTATTAAAAAACAGAAACAAAAACAAAACAAACAACATTGCTTGAAGGACTTTCATTTTGCACTATAATTTTTCTT
Organism: Ifrita kowaldi; assembly: GCA_013398055.1. NCBI lineage: Eukaryota > Metazoa > Chordata > Aves > Passeriformes > Cinclosomatidae > Ifrita > Ifrita kowaldi. The sequence continues at coordinate 1,986 of VZRS01008815.1, forward strand.
TTACCAGATGTGTCTGACAAGTGCATTTCAGAGATGCCCTCGGTCACATTCTCTCAGGCCTACTCTGGTATTTCTAATATATCACAGAAGTACCCAATCTTGTAGCCCTCAGTTCTGCCTTTTTTTGACATTTTATTTTTTTTAAGCTTTTTATATATATATATATATATATAAATATATTACTTTGTCAGTTTTTTTGCTGTACAAAAAGTCTTAAGATTTAAAAATATTATTTGTATTATATGATGGTGGTATGTTAATGTTACAAAATTATTAATGAAGAAAAAATTTATTTTTGTTACTGGTCTGTTTCATAATTCTTTTTTAAATTGGTATATTGTAAGATATCTATGCAAAAATGTTATGTGACGCATTTTTATTTAAGAATGTAATATGTGTAATAAACAGTAGAATGTGTTTGGCCCGACAGTGGTTAGTGTGCCTTGTATATTATTTCTTTATGAAAACTTCTGTGAAGAGTGAAATGGCTTTTGGAGTATCAGTTAAGGCCATGGTTCTGTAAACAGTTATTGACATAAAAAATACAACTTCTAAGCATGCTTTAGCCTATCAGAATCATATTTCTGGATTTAAATAATTTATTTTTAATGTATTTCATAACAGTTCAAGTGTTGCTTATGTTCATGCTGTGTCACATGTTGCTTTTGGAAAAGATGCTCAAGAAGGAAGTTCTTATTCTTAAAAGCTGACCGAATTTGGCTTGTAATTCTGCTTCTTTTGGAGTCAGTGTTTTCTGTTATTTGATAGTTTACACTTGTTGAAGATTTCAGCCAGTATTATTTTTGTAAAAGACTCAGAGAACAGTTGTGTTTCATTTTCCATGCTTAGCTTTACAACATTTGTCAGTCAGTGGTCAAAACAGGACTAGACTTTGAGGCTCCTGAGAGCTTGTGCTGTGCTCTAGTTCGTGTGTCAGGCTGTCTCACAGGACTGCAGCATTGTTCTCTTTCCCCGCCTCAGTCATTTAGTCTCCCTTGTTAATGTCTGCAAAATTGCAAGCTCAATTGAATCCACCTGGATGCTCAAGTACTAAAAACGTATTTAGGCAGTAAAAACAGTTATTTTGCGCAGAATTACTTTGCAGTGTCATGACATAAAATGAAATTACTTTTTCAAGTCAGGCCAATATCCTTTTAGGTTTTTGCTGCCTTGGGCTCACACACTGCAGCAGCCCCAGTGGGCATTGCAGCAGGACGTTCTGTAGGGCTCATCTGATGCCAGCTGGCTGGGTTTCATTTCTGGGACAACATGCCTCATTGCCCTGTTGGGAAACCTGCTAGAATTGTTTATGTCAGACAGACAGAGGGTAGGATTCCCCTCCTGACATGGGCATCTAGAAGGCAGATGATCACTCTCGCCTGCCCATTTGTACTCCCTCTGTAGCTAATGAAGAAAGACATATCCAGAGGTAACTCACTCCAGGGGGTGAGTTGAAGGCAAAAGGAACTGGGGTTCCTTTTGTTGCTAAGCATTTCTGGAAAACCATATGGTCAAGTTGGAAACAAAGAAATGATGCCCATGGCTGCTTTGGTCACTCAGGTTGTACCAGATGCTTAATGATGGACATAATTTGTAGTGTTTGGGTGTATGTTAACAAACAGCTCTTGAGCACTGAAAAAGGGCTCAGCACAGGTCCAGATTTTGGGCTTGTATTCCAAATGGTCAAAACTGGACCATGCTCTGTCTGCTTCAGTGTGACAGTGGTATCCTGGTGTCACAGAGTATGAGCAATTGAGACAGTGAGTTGTCATAGCCGAAAAAAATGGTCTCTTTGTTGTGGATTGAAGTAATTGTATGGTGTAGGTATGAATAGAGTTATGTTTGACAGAATTATTTCTGCAAATAGAATTTTGACATTATAGCTTTTTTTCTTGTAAAGACTGTCTGGGTTCCTTCACTTTCTCTCTTTCTTGAAAACCTCTGGAAGCTTTTAGCATCTCACCTACCTTGATCTTTCTGACAGTTGTCTATTATATGTCTGTACTAGACAAAGATATTCCAGTGTCAATTAGTCCTTTGCTCTCCACCTGTGAGAGGGACTTCCAAAGACTTCTGGAAGAACCTTTTGAAGGGCAGCACAGCCTGAAACCCAACTGGAGGGATGATTATCAATTACAGGTAAGCATATAACCAGGTTGTTTTCCAGGAACTTTCAGAAAATGCAATGCTTTGCTATCAAATATTTCCTCTTAGAAGTAGGTTATTAGTCTGCAGGAATAGCTGTCAGACACTTCCCTGGGCTGGAGGCCAGGGAAAAGACATAAAGTGAATAACTCCTCCTCTTTGAAATTGTTCAGTAGTACACAGTCACACACCTTGAGCAACTCCCACTGTTGGGTACAGTGTTTTCTGAGGAAAGAAAAATTCATTTACTTCTAGGGTTAAACTGTATATGAGCCTTCTGTTGAGCTCATCTGATGCAAACTCATCATGTGCCAACTTTGCATGACTTTTCAGACATAGAGTCATAGAACAGGTTGGGTTGAAAGGGACCTTAAAGATCATCTGGTTCCAATCCCTCTGCCATGGGAAGGGATGTCACACACTAGATCAGGTTGCTCAGGGCCCCATCCAGCCTGGACTTGAACACTGCCAGGGATGGGGCATCCAAACGTCCCTGGGCAACCTATTCCAATGCTTCACCACCCTCTGAGTAAAGAATTTCTTCCTAATACCTAATCTAAGCCTGCCCAATTTTAGTTTAAAACCATTACCTCTTGTTCTGTCACTATTTGCCCATATGAAAAGTCCCACCATGCTTTTTATGAGCCCCCTTAAAGTACTAAAAAGCTGCAGTGAAATTTCCCCCAAAGCCTTCTGTTTTCTCTGCTGAACAACACCAGCTCTCTCAGGTTTTCCTCACCTCTCTTTTTTAAAAATTTTTTTTAATTATGATTTTTATTTTTGGCTTTACTCAGCTTTTTCTGAGAGTAAATGAGGAGAGCGGCATTAAAAGTGAGTGAGAGCAAAGGTTTGCCACCAGAATCATGTTATTTTACTGCTTTTTAGAAATATTTGTAATACTTCCGGGTTTAATTGGTTTTTTAAGGTACCAGTTTTTATGTTAAATAAACAGTTTTTCATTAACAGTTTCTGACCACCTGGCTGGAAATCTTTCCAAAGGCCCAGTCACAAGCCATGTCTGCTGACTGAGAGCTCGAGTGCCTCATCATGTGTCTCTGTGGTACTGAGACCTAGTAAAGGTTATTGGAACAATTACTTCCAGGGGCCTTCTGTGTCCATGGCTTGTCCACTGACTTCACTTTTCTGGAAATCTCTTGTCTGAAATCATAACAGCCACATCCTGTTTTCACAGAGCCTTCCTCATGCACCTCTGTGCATGGTTTCAGATTCATTGTCTGCTTCTGTTCTGTCAGTTTAATGTTCACTGATGGAAAGGCAGTAAAACTGAACAAGATGAAGATGCTGTAGCTAATTAGTCTTGAGGTTAAAATTCTTCAGGACTTTGAAGACTCTTCCAAGCTCAGTCAAATTTACCTTTATCTGCTGAATTTCTGCCAGGCTTTTTGGGGGTGCAGACTGAACAAAAATATCTCAAACAGGTAGAACAGGAATTCAACTTGAGATTCCCAAGCAACATAGAGCAACTGGAACTGGAACTGGAAAGCAGAGTCGCACTCCAGGCAAATATTTGCCTTCTGGTTTGAAGGTCTTACCTAGTATTTCTAATTTACCGAGGTAATCAGGAGGCACTTCTCCCCTCATGATTCAGTCTAGCTGGTGTCATCAAACCTAGGACCAGTACTAATCCCACAAGTATAGAGAAGAGTAGTGGAGTAATGATACCATTTTGAAAGCGTTTTGGAATGTTCAGGAAGGGTCTTTGAAAAATGGGAACTTTCCTGCCCTTCAACAAAAGCTTCTTACTCTTGCAAAATAAACACAAGTACCTAAAATTCAGCAATGAGAACCTTGGCCTTCTCAGGTGAGTATTTTGGTCCCAAAAACAGATGTTTCTTTCCACCTCTTTCCTGTGACCCTGAAACAGTATGACTGGCTTATGGTGCAGAAAGAACTGTTAAAAAGAAGATAATTTGGAATAGAAAGGAGGACACAGCCCTCATGATCAAAGAACAACACCTGATGCTCTGGGAAACAGTGAGAGCTGCCAGCATGAAACCTAAATACGGTTCATGAGCTGTGGCACAGCTCATGAAGGACTCAGCTACAGATGTTGTCTCCATGTAAAGTCACACGAGGAGCACCAAGGCATCACCTCCAACACCCTAGAATCCCAAGTAATGGTTATTAATAAACCTTAACTGTTTCCATTCTGCTTTTATTTTCTATCTTGCTTATCTTGCAAGCATTTCTCCAAATCATCTCAGCCCACTCCTCATTTCTCTCCTTTTCCATGGTTTTATGCTTCCAGATGACAGTTTCCCTTCCTAGCCCTGTGGAGAGCAGGCCTCACAGCAGGGCCCACAGCAGGGCCCCTCGGGCGCCTCACAGCCCAGGAGAGCCCCGGGCCCTCAGAATGGCGCCTTTCTCCCCTCAGGTGTCCTGGCACGGCCGGCCTGTCCGGTCAGGCACCTTTTGGCATCGACTGCAGGAGCCAGCCCTGCTCAGGGCCTCAGCAACTGCAAGGAAGAGCATTAAGCAGGATCTTTAAGGTTGAAGGGGAACACAGGATGGATGACATGTCCTCCCGCCAGTGGATCCTTTCCCGGTACATGAAAGCCATGCTGCCCTCTCCCTGTACAGTGATTCTATCACCCCTCTTTCCCCACCCCCTACCTCAATGTTTTGGGGTGCCCCATTGCAAAGCTGTCCAGTCTTTCTGTAGAGCCGGGAGGGGTTTTATTTTCACCAAAGAATTCTAAAATGTAACCAAAGAATTATAAAATTCTTCCGTGTTCCTCGTGGTGGGCATTGCTATTACCCCCTTGTCTGCTTTTCTATCAGCATTCCTGATGCTGGGTGCCTGTTCTCCTGAGCCGTGGTATGGATTAAACGCAGCCACCTAGGCATCCACAGGTGTCACCTTTTCATTAGTAAACTCAACACAGAGCCATGGTCTGGTTGTCCCTACTGTTAAATTGTTGGTATGGCCCTGCCAGACACCCCCCACAGCCCTGCCTGGGTGGGGCCCAGGGCCAGTGGGTGCTCAAAGGCACATATAATCTTTTGAGAGATTGTGTGGGGAAGATAAGGTATAGTGATAAGAGATTTCAGTGGTGTGAGATGTAAGCTGTGCTGAGCAGGCAGCCCCAGGAGGCTCCAGGTGCGTTTCCGTGTCCACATGAGCACTGCCAACTCTGCCACACAGCGCCATTCCCTCCAGCAGCTGCTCTCGGGCTCTCCCGACGCCCGCAGCTGTCTGTGAGGGGAGCGCCACGAGATCACAGGAATTGTGTCACTGTGACCAGGTATTGACCAAAATCAACTGATCTGCGGAGTGAGAAGTAGCTGCCCTGCTTTCTGAACGCAGCCCCCGACAGCTGGGCCACTTCAGCTTTGCGCCTCGGATGTCCCGCATGGCGCTTCCAGATGTCAGCTGCGCCAGCAGCAGCCGGGACGGCCGCCAGGCTGGGCAGGCGTCCTTCTTCCCCTGCCACTGCCTGCACCAGGTGTTACTGGCAGCAGGAGCTAGGCACATGCTCCAGAGGGAAGCTGACCCGCTGCGGTGGGCAGGTGAAAAAGCATCCAGAGGGTGAGCAATTCTGCTCAGCCCCTGAACAAAAGACCAGCCCCTGGGTAGTTGCTGCCTGACAAACTTAACGAGGGCAGCTTTCTCTTTGACGTTAGTGGGAGTTACATTATATCACGGATCAAGAGGAGAATGTTCCCCTAATTAATCAGAAATCACTGTCAGTGAGTCACTGTGTCAAAAAGGTTTTGGCCAATTATCCTTCACTTTTCAGAAGTACCGTATTTCCACATAGGGAAGAAGTTGCTTAGAAGCTGCTTAAACAGATGAAAAGTAGTCAACATCTCCCAGAAAATTGCTTGTATGTTTGTGTCAATTTAATAGAGAAATATACACTCAGATTTAAATGCCTTATTGGTTTTGTTTTTTGGGTTTTTTTTGCAGAAGAGAAAGGAAGGAAGAGGACAATGAAGACAAAACATTCAAAGAAAACCTCAAATCAAGTTTGATTTTGAATAGAGCAAGATGTTATGGGGAGCTGTATGGTCGGGAACTGTACGAGGATGTGGAAGAGACAGATTGTACCTACCTCACTGCAGACATTTTAGGTAAATATAAATAGCATAAGTACAGAATTCCCATGGAATTCACTTGCTCCATGGCTCTAGCAGACACACAACAAGGTGTTAATATCTGTGTAGATATTTTGCCCCAATGATTCTGCAGTGAAAGCCTAATACTGGTTTCCTCTTTCCAAGGGAAGAATAGAAATGGTATACTTAACAGAAGTTCAAACACTAACGATAAGCAGTGGGGAAAGGGTTTCTACTGACAGTAGTCAAGCTCAAGAGGATGGTTTGAACTATCATTTGTTATTACTGAATTCTGTGCTAAACCCAGTTTCTAGGAGTTTACTGCCTAGTCTGCAGGGGTGTTGAGTTGGCTTTGACACCAAGTTGGGAGCAGCCTCTCTTCTTGACCAAAACCAATCCCATGTAACTCTAGCCATTGGTTACAATACCCTTTGTTATAAGTACAGCAACTACATTTCAGTAAGGCACAGAGTAATTTACTTTTTCCTTGTGTTGATTTTTCTGAAAAGAATTTGTAAAGAATTGTAGTTTCAGAAAAATCTATGGTTCCAGTAGAAGGATGTAACCCTCAGACTGTGCCATAATGTTTATTCATCTGGTTATGGTGCCAGTTGTCCTACAGTGTGATGCGACTGAAAACAAGGAGAGTCTGATGCCAAAATCACTTTATGCTTATAAAGTTTTTTGGTTTGCTTTGTTTGGTGAAAAATTATGGCTGGTGAAAACACTTGATAGGTCAAGGATGTTTATGATTCTTCCTTCATATGCATTATGCCCCACAGCTGACCCAGAAGAACTATTTGAACTGGAGGACTAAACCAGTTTCTGCACCACTTAAATTTAAGGCTTATTGATTCTAACCTCTCTTAGCTGTGCCAAGCATCTCTAGCTGTGCAAGGGGATACACACCTACTAGGAGCCAGACTGACATGTATTTCGTGTGCTAGCAGCTGTCAGAGTGAACAGATAGTCACCACCAGCATCATTACTGCTTTCTGTGTGAACCCACACACCTGCATATGTATTTATACGTGTGTATACACACGGGTACTTAGGAATATGAAAGTTCTCATGTTCCCTTCTTACCTTTCTGGTGGTACTGTAACTGCAGTCCTTAGGAACATTCTCCTACCCCACCCCTACCCTTAGGCAATGTCAGAGAGGAGAGGAACAAAGCTCCTCTGAGTATTACACACACTAATGTGTTTTTTCAAGAACACTAGTGTGTTCTTAAGAAACCTTGTGTGTCAAGCCAGATACTCCTGCATCACTGTAAACCTGTCACTCCGGTCCAAATTCAGTAGAATTCAATACCTGAATATCTTTATTGGTATTGGGAATTTTTAGCCTCCCAATAACTTCCTAAATCAGGGATGATAGCATTCTTCTACCAGACATGGGTACCTACATTAAAGAAATTATCAGCTTCCAAAGACACAGAGGCTACAGACTGATTTCCCTTGTCTCACCTGTATGCTAATCTGTTTACAACACCATGTCATATCTGGTTTTTATTGCCTTCAATCAAGTTATATCCTGTTAAACACCAACTTCTCCTTAGGTGACTGCCGAAGTGTCAAAGTGGCTTCAGTGGCAGCACCAGGTAGGTGAACTACCAGTACTGTAGGTGAAAGTCCTGAGTTTGGAGATCTTTTGATTAATACAAAATTTTTGTATTTTGCCATACAATAAAACAAGATTTTTTTCCAAAAAGACACCAGCAGAAGTGCTAAAAGACAGCCAATATAGTTTTAATACTTCTGTTGGCACACATTCTTTTTGCCCCATAATTAGTAGGCTCCTGCCGTGGTTCTGCACTTCCACATAGTTCAGATTATAGTAACAGGAGGAGGTATATAGAGAACATAACATTTTCTGAAGGAGACCAATCCATGCCTCAGCATTACAAATGTAGCAAATTAACAGCCTTCTCCAAGAACTGCTCTCTTGTCTGGGCTCCCTTGGCAGCCCAGAGTGTTCTATTTCCTACAAAACCGTAGTTTATGAGCAATGTGCTGGTCAGATGTTACACGTAAATTCATGTCAGTGATGGCAGTAGCAATGGAGACATTTTCCAAGCTTTACACAGACTTTTTCTTTCCATTTCTTTTTTTAAAACTGAATTATCAGTTCATCTCAAGTACTTTTTTTCCCCTCATCTAACTGTCCCCAGCCCCCTCTGCACCCGTCAAGCTATGTGAAGTCTTTCCAGCAAGACCTAAAAGTATGTGATATCCTCTTGGATTCATGTTTCATGTGGAATCTCAAGCTGTGAGAGGCCTCAGGATAGAGCCCTTACTGACAGGGGGATGGCAAGGCAGTCAGGATTGTGTAGGCGTGCAGAACTGAGGAACCAGGGCTGCTCAATATGTTTTTAATGAAACTAATAAATACAGCCATTGAATGAATAGAGCTGATTGACATGGGGAGTTCCTAGTTCTCCCCTTCCATCTGCAGCCTTTTCAGTAGCAGAACAGAATAAAGAAGTTTAAAAGGAAACTGGGACATGTATTTTCAAAGAAATGTTATACAAAATTGAAGCAAAATCCTGGATAAAAGAAAAATTGTTCTTTTGCTACAAGAAGCCTAGTAAGGTTTTCCCATGTTCTTTCCACAGAAAAGAATCAAACCCTCTCTCACAGTTTCCAGTGAGCCAGTGGAAGGTTCAGTAATGGAATAGCTGAAAAAAATTCAAAGTAGAAATTGTTTTCCATTATCATTTTCCTGATAGGGAAAAAATTGCTAGGAAAAATCAGCTGTCCCATTGCTTTAAAAAAAAAAAAAAAAAAAAAGAGATCTTTTGAGTTTTAAACTTCTTT
>VZRS01008815.1:11259-80369 GCA_013398055.1 Ifrita kowaldi
TTAAAAAAAAAAAAAAAAAGTGAGCTTTTGAGCTTTGAAATGTCTTGATGATAAAGAGGGAGCATTTCCAAGGGAAAATGCAGCCCTTATCTAATTATGGAAAGGGGTTTGTGGCCACACAGCTCTGACCTCATCGCCCCATGGAGGATCAGGCAGTGAATTGTCTGCACTGGGTAGGACGTGGGTAGTCATGTCCTTGGGTAAAAGAGTGCCTCCATTTCCACATATCTTCTTTTCCCACCATCAGCATCTTGACTCTGTATCCAGTTCTGAGAGATGGGAACAGGGATGATGGATGACATTGATGATAACTACACTGAAATCACAGTGGTATATTCTGAAGTAGGGAGCTAAACAGAGAAGTTGTTTAAAAACAGGTAGATGGCCAAAAACATGTCTGCATACCACAAGCTTAAAAATAATACCAGGTGAAAGCAGAGTGTATGACCATGGAAGGAGAACTTGACGTAATAGGTATTCCTGAAGAATGAGGGACTGTTAAAATACAACAGAATATTGTAACACTTGCTATAATCTCTGGACCGAGGACACGTTAGGTCATGGAGTGAAGGGTAGGAAGAGGACTCTGAAGCTGCCAGGCTCTGCTATATAGATAAGATTTTATTAGATGAAGCAAACCAGATAGTAAAATATTTGTCTATTAATGGGTGACAGGAAGCAACTGAAGTTAGGAGTAAATAAAACGGACCACAGCATTACTGAGTAACCTCCTCTGTGTAAGCAGCTTGCCAAAGAGTAGCTTGCAAATATTCAAATTCATAAAGGAAGAATTTTTAAATAAAAAGTACAAAATCAAATGGAGAAGCTGGAGAACAAATTAAAGAGCTGTGAGTAAGGATATTCAGAGCCTTAGGCTGAGCAAGGAAGCTTTTTCTGAGTAACTTATAGTGGTCACAAATAACATACAGTAGGTTTTAAACTCTAGGTTATCTAATGACTGCTTTTCTACCTTCCCATGCTATACCCTAACTTTACACTGAAATATTTTTCTAAGATATTCTTCTTTCTGCTATTCTTCCTTATATCTTCCTCACACAAAACTATTGTGACAAAAATCCAGCTGTTTTCTTGCTGCTGTGGATATCTGCAGAAGACTCCCATACGAATCTGCAGATGATAGACCGGAATGCCTCACGGCATCCTTGAGCTGCTTAATCTTGTACCTTGCACATGCTGAAATTAAGGAATTCAATTTGGGAGGTTTGGGAGGCTACTCCACAAAGTTTAAGGTCAAATATTGGCACTGTTCTTTGTAGGAACAGATGTCCAAATGTCACGTAAAAGTTAAAAAAAAGCAAACCGAACCCCAACCCTGTTTATTCATAGTCACAACAAAGATTATTTGTATTTGAAAAATTATATGTCTAGGGCCTGATGGACAATGACTAACATTCTTATTCCATAACTAGGTTAAGTCTTGCTGGCTCTCCACTGAATCCCACAAATACCCAAATTAAACTGAAGTAGTTCAGAACAGACTTTCTGTAACTCTCACTTCTCATTCTGGATCCTAAATAAATAGGTGCACGGTGTGCATCACATGAAGTGGGCAGCAAAGCTGGGCTCTGACCAGTCAACGAGAAAAGTGTATTTCAGGGTCAAACTCACTGGTGTCAATGGAAGGTTTGTCTTAACAGTGAAAGTGGATCAGAGTCCACTCTGGGCTAATCTGCTGTGAATGCTTGTGCTATTGATAGACTATTCTAGGAGGGTGAAGTTTTTTTTAAAGCACAGGAAAGGGAGTCAAGAAGAAAAGAATAGTAGTAGCTTGAAAAAAACACTTGATTAATTAACCCCCCTTCCCCAGTTCTTACTTCTTCTCTTTTTTGTAGTGAACCATCTATTTAATCAGGGAGTTCTCATCAGACAAGTGGTTTCTGCATATATAGGCATTTAGTTCACTGCTTGTCTCGAATTTGGCTATCAAGTCTTCAAGATTTATTCCTCCTATGGACAAACAAGCTGGAAACCTTGTGACAAAATGAATCTTCATGAGTAACCCTTGTAAAAACACGAGATTATCTTTAAGGAAGTGACTAGATTCCTTTAAAGTATTGCAAGTGAAATACACCCAAACTGAATCCTCCAGTTCCTGAATTACATTTCTAGAATTTTGTTCCCTGGAACTCAGGTCTAAAATCACAACTTCTGCCATTGTTTTTGTGAAAATCAGAATCATTGCATTGGCTTTACAGGCAAGACATGCTGGCTCTAAATGTCTGATGAAAAGATTAGACTTTTCTATTGAAATATTTTTAAAATATTGGTGATATTTTCCATGTATGCAACATTTGGGAGCATTTTTTGCCATGGTCACAAACATTTAAAATTATATGGGTATTCAAAAGAAATCCCAGAGACTTGGGAAGGATAAAGTTTTGTGTGGCAGTTTTATTTCTTCTTTTCTTTTGTTTTACTTGCAATTTCTGCAGCTTCTTGGTGGTAATTTGTGGTTTTCTGAAAGTTATGTAATTAATTTGTAGAAGAGAAACAATTAATTAAAAAGCCAGGTTCAGTCTTATGTGTACTTACTCCTCAGGTCTCCAGAGAATTTTAAATGTTTCAGAAATACAAATTCCTGTTAAAAAGTTGGGAATATGCTGCTATTTTTGTAACTTATTCCCCCACCATATAATTTAAATAATTGTCTCCTTGCCCACCCACCACGTTTAGGAAAGAAAAGAACTTTGCACAGTTGCATTACATATGACAGGGAGAAAAGAGGAAATTAAAAAAAAAAAAAAAAAAGAAGAAGAAAAGAAGGCACGCTCACACACAACTATGGAACTGCAGAAGAGAAGAAATAATCTCCTGTTCCAGAAAAACTTCCTGTTCCTAAAGAGGTGATTAATTGTGCTTGAAGTTAAGCACACACTTAAATGCCTTGCAAAGTTGGGTTATAGGAGGAAATTGTGTGCTAAGTAAAACATCCTGATCTTATTTCTTTAAATGTCTTCTTATTTTTAAGATCTTGTCTGTTCTGTCTGATGGGAGAATTGATAATCACAGGGCAAAATCGATCTAGGCTCTGGAGCAACTGATTACCAGCAGGTCAGCTGAAGCATATCCTGCACTGAGGACTAATTGATGGAGTTTTCCACTTGCTAAGGGAGCTGCTGGAGAAGACTGTGAAACTCAGCACCTGTATTTCAGACTATACTAGTACTTGGACAGAAATTGGGAACAGATGCTCATTCTTAACATCCATTCACACTTGCAAATGTTGGGGTGCTAGAAAAAATATTTATGGACAGATTCTTATTTACATTCTGGTACCTTTATATAGCTGGGTAGAAGAGCTTTGATGTAGAATTAAGGAAAAAAAATGGCACTGAATAATAAAGTGGTATGAATAACTTTTCTGTAAATGTGAATCTGACCTCAAGTATTAGGAGCTCCAGAGTGAAAGAATAGCATTGTTGAAAGATAACAGGGCAGAGAGGCTTGAATTCAGATACCTAATTGCTTTGCAGACATTCAGCATGCAAAAATACAAGGCAAAAACTTGTTAGGAAGGGTAAGACAGTGTGCTACATAGGCATTTACCTCTAGGTAAATCAGGAGTAGTTCTCCTGTAATCAACACATTGGTGTAAATTGATCCTGGAGCAAGATAGGACTCTGAGATAACACTTCTCAAATAACTTCCCTTAATACTGGAAGGATGTTCAGCTGCTCCACTGCAGCACAGGATAAAAGGGGAATGCTTGGGAACTAATTAACAAGTTACCAGCTGAGTGGGTCTCATTATTTTAAAATGTAAATACCTTTGTTGATTAAATCTGGATCGTTAGCTCTGGTCTTTGATAGAGGAAGTTTCATCAGAAGTGAAAAACGAGGAAGCAAGGAACTTTGTGGTGTTATTGAAATGTCTGATCCTTTGGGAAATGACCCAAGAATGTTCAGAGAGCTGAACACACAAGCTTTTATATTTGAACTATCCTGTGCACCTGGAGCTGTGAGAGGCTCTTGCTCTCTTCACACTACACACGAAGGAAAACATGACTTACACTAACCAGCAGTTACCAAACAGTTTAATGACAAGACAAATTCCTGTTCAGCAGGATCTTGGTAATGTTTCATGTGAATGTAAGCTCTAGCATAGAACACACAAAAGTTTCTTGTCAGGTCCTTATCACAGATTTTTGTCTACTTCAGATGCTTGAAGTTCCTGTTCATGAAACCAAATTTCTGCACATGTAATAAGACATATCATGGATTTAAACGCCTTCCCAACTGACTTTCATAAGAACAATCATTCATTTGAACACCTCCTGAAAGGCATATTTTTTTTAATATACAAGGTCAAACTGTATCCTGATTATGGAGCAGGGTAGAGGAAAAACTTTGAAGTGAGCAAAACAACCGTGGGTAACAAAGCTGTCCTTTCAAAACTTCTGGTTCTGTGCCATGAATTTCTAGAGCTGAGATACGTGTTCAACTTCCAAACAGCATGTTCGTGACCTATGTCAGGGAGCCAAGACCATAGTATTTGGATTTTGCAATCCACTTTTCTTCTGTCTTTCTTCCAAGTGCAGCAGGAGATTCCCTACGCATTTTATTACCAAAAATTGTAGTGAACTTCCGTCTACCTTGGGGGACTGTTATATGAAATATAGTTACCTATATACTGAAGGACCAGGGGGATGATCTGAAGTATTACTGCACAGCTCTACAGCTCAGTCACCCTGTCAAAGTACCACGCTCTGGGTACTGCAACTTCACGCAAATAGTGAGCAGTGTTTTTCATAAAGTTTGTGGTGAAGGCTTTGGGTAGGCTGAGCAAACTTGCAATTATGGGTTTATCTCCAGCACCACTATCGCCAGTTATTGCTCAGGTTCTGGATTTGTCACGTAACTAGCAGTTGTTTTCACTGCAAGTAAAATGCAATGAAAATAGGACAGAGTAGGCATAAAAGGTGATTTTTATCTGTGAGTTAGCTAATACATCTCTAGCAGAGCATTATCCAAAATGCCTTATACCCTCTCAAACAACGATAGCTCTAGAAAAAAAGCAAATATTGACGCTCCAATAATGTTTGCCCAGCAATCAGTGAGTGGTATATACATCATTCAGAACATCTTTGTTGCAGGTATCTATTAGGAAAATGGAGCACTGAGGTCCTCCAATTAGGAGTATACAATAAATGCTGACATTGAAGATGTCCACTCTGTGAATCTTTCTTGAGTTATGCATTTATCTCATTCTCAGTCAGTACAATTTGAAACTCCTACTCCAGTTGACTACCTCCCAGTATCCATACCTTCCATTTTAATGTTATCTCCCACATGTAAAAATAGGTATTTGTCACCCTAGGTCCACAAAACATCCACCAGTTCTGCCTCCAAAAATTATCAGTACCAGCTTTATCAAAGGACATAGTCCTGCATCTGGGGAGATATTGAAAATATGCTGCCACAGAATGTTTCCTCCTATTCCTTTTAACTGCATGGTGTCCTGATATGGACTTCATGTACTTTGATTACATTTCATCCATCTTCTTCCTGAAAACACTTGTTTCCTTCTCTCTGCTTGACTGATACTAAGATTGGTCTTCCTGTGTACAAAAATGTTCAGATTTGAAAATAAAGGGCTGGAGTCTTGAGTAAATTCTGCTTCACCTCTTCGTGCTGCTGGGGAGGCAAGGGAGTCAGCAGAACTCTTTGGTGAGGGCTGGGCTTCCAGCTCTTTTGTGTCACTGGAGCACTCAAAGCAGTTACAGATTAGTGCAGCGAACCCCGCACGCTCGGTGAATGAAAGCTGATTCCAGCTGTTTGTTTCTGCAGTGCAGGGGATCTAGAACCTCTTACAGGAGAGATTTGACAATCATTCTAAGCAACTCCATGAAGGACAGATTGTTAGTCTGTTTTCTGTATGCTATTTTCTGATTCTGTTAGCATCCATAAATGTCTCAATATCCAGCATTTTTCCACTATGACCTTTATAATTTTTCACTGCTTCTCCCAGGACAAATATTTGCTGTGGAAAGATGAATCTGATTGGCTTTTCTTTTTTTGAGATTGTAGCCTTTTCCTTTCCTACTTTTCTGTTAGCTTCATTATTGTTTTTGGTATCTTGAGTCACAAAAGGATGTTACACGAAGGGTATTTACAGTATAATGAGGTTCAATGGTGTTGAAAGCTAAAGTTCATTAGCCTCACATTTAAGACTATTAGAGCAGAGAGGCTGTAGTGAAGCATTGTGTTTGTCATTTGCACAATGTTTCTGACAAGCATACAGCACAGATTCTCCGGACACTTACTGGCTTCCTTTCTATCCTTGGAGCTCATTCTCATTTGCAGTAGCGTCCAGTATTGCAGAATGGAGATTGATGGAACCATTCAGCCCAGTGTCAGCAAGTGTACGTCACCTGTGCTCTGACCATCACCAAAGTTACCAGGAGAATGAGTCAGAAAGGATTTGAGCAAAAGATGATGTCAGTACCATAGTGACCATGCGGTTGCTAAGGATGTGATTAGCACTCCGATTGCAGGAACGGGAGAGTTAATTGCTATGTCCTCATTCCATTTCTCTAGGGGAATACCTGTTTGCCAGTTCTACAAGACAAAAAACCCTCTGCCTCTTGATTTTACAGCATCTGAAGGCAGCAGCTGGTTGACCCTGAACATCTCCATTATGAAACTGGAATATGTAACTGTTATCCTCTAAGAGCAGCACATGCAATTCTAAAAACTGCCCTTTTACTCAGTTTTTATTTGCTGTATTTCCCCCTCTTATGCACAACATTCACTTACTCACTCATTCCCCTCTGGAAGTTTGATAGCTTTTTTTTTTTCTGTAAGTCTGAAATGCAGCTAATAAACTGAAGAAGGCTCAGGGAAATGAACTAAAATGTCTAGTGTGAAGAAAAATGGCACTGTAAGGAAGGGATAAAAAAAAAAAAAGCTCAGTATAATAGAGATTGATCACTCAATGTGTCCATGCCCTCAAATAAAACTGAATGAAGTTAACAGGTTAGGTTACAGTTAAGACAGTGAGTTGTTTATGTGGATAAAATATAGTGTCAGATTATTATGGGGAGCCATTTATTTATTTTTGCATATGTGAGTCATTTAGGCAGTCCCTTTCTATGAGTGAAAATATGTTTATTTTCCCACTCCCTGCTGGTGTGTGTTCTATTAATATCACACTAGTTGCAGTAGATGGATACACTAGAAACTACTTGGTGTTGAGTTTGTTTTTCACATTTCTTTTTTTCTTTTCCTCTTCTTTTTTTTTCTTCAGGCAACTATTTTTATAAACCAGTTCAAAAGCCCCCAGGCACTTTTCATACAAGCGTTCCTCCATTTTTGAAACAGGGCTTAACCCTGCAATAACAATCCACAAGGAAGCAGTAGCCTGTGTAAGGTCTGAGATGTTTTTTATCCCTTTCAGACAAGATGGAAGTAACACTGTATTTCCCTAGCTTCCCAAAACAAAGCATTGGGCACTCAGAAGTAGCCCCACTTCCAACTGCTTCTGTTTGATTAAAATGAAGGGAAAAAAAGCTAGAAGCTGTCAAAAGAGATGCTAAAATTAATGAAAAAGGAATGGGGTTGTGAGATACACAGGTGCCTGTTGTTTACCACCAGCTACAACTACCATCTCCCCCACCCTCACTAAGGACATTCCTGGTAGCTGCTGCCACAGCTGTTGCCCCTTTCCTCATGGCAGAAGGTAATGGAACATTGATAATTTTTTTCCTTTTTATGCTCCCCATAACCTTTTGGAGTTGTTTCTCTTTCCTCTGCCCTTCCTATAACTGCTTGGATTTTAGTAAATTATGGACACTCCAAGAAGAGATCTGCTGCCATGTCATGCTTGGTGCTGTACAAACAGACTACAATGAGGATATTAAAGAACTTATTATCTAAAGAGCTGAGGCACAACAGGTTTACAAAGGAAATCAGCGAAGAAAACGGATGTGAAGTGTTCCCAGCTGAGCGGAGCAGTTCCCAGCTGGGGGAGGTAACAGGCAGATGAGAGGTCAGAGTCCAGGGGCTGGAGCCAGAGTACCTGACTTTCAAATCTAACTCAGCTGTTCTTGCTTATGTTAAAATGATGGGGGAATTAAAGCAATGATACTTGATGGAGGTAAGGGGGATTGTTGGTTCTAGGCAGTTATCTGTGGGCTCCTGAATTCACATTGTGCTATTCCTGCTGTTTAAAAAAGCAGGGTGACAATGAAAATGAAATCTGCTTCACACTCTTAGCCAGCGTGACCCAGTTAGCTTGCAGCAGACATCAATCAGGATGTTTGCCTCTGCTTGTGACTGAGCAACAAGCCTGCTCTAGTGTCCCTGGCTTGGCTCTTACTTTGCCCTCCATTTGTCTCCCATTTGAAAAGTGTCACTCTCCTTGTGCTGCAGACTGTCTAGGTTGCAAGGTATGTGCTGTCTATGGGGAAGAGGAACTGTCTTTGTTTTAAATGTCACTATACCTTTTACAGCATGGCCCTGACCTCTTGGTATTGGTCTTAAGAGCTACAGAAATAGAAATTAATACATAAATTCTCACAACTTAACAATAAAGGAAGGGTGGGCTGGTCATGACCCTGTGTCTTCAACCATAGGTTGTCACTCCATGATAGAACACATATTTTGTATGTAACCTCATCTGCTTTCTTCTTTTGGGAAAGTGCTTTTGTCTCTTTGTTCTTTCTTGATCATGTATTTTAGTTCACACACAACCCATCTATGTCCTTGCCCCTGCCAGTGGGAGGACAGTAATTTTGAAAGGGCATTAATGATCTTATAATTTTGTCCATGCTTCAGATAGATCATTAAAAGTACCAGCTCTTCCAAAGATACCTCTGGATCATAAGCAAATGTTATATAAAGGTGAAGAGCTACGTGTTCTGCTCCACTGGCTTATGTAAACAGATAGGAAGACATGAACAAGCTTCCTGGAGTGGGAATCTAAAAAGACCTGTCACAGGGAGCTACAGATAGGAAGAACACATTGGAAAAGAAAGCAGGAAATTAAGAACAGCTATAATGGTGTCAGTCCTACTTTCCTAAAGTCCAAGGGAGATGTGTCAGCATTTACAAATAAGAGCAAGATCAAGACATAAGAACTTATCCCCTCATTGCCTGCTGCTTGCATTGGATAGGCTGATATTATCTGCTTTCTCAGTCACTTCATTCAGTTAAGGAAATAATCATGGTAAAACATGTCATATGTCTTCCCCAGGAACGAGTTCGCAACATCTGAGTGTTTTTGATCTAGGACACAGTTTTCCTCTGGTGTTACTAGCAAAATTGGTGGTATAACCTTATGAGTCATCTTGTACAGCAGAAGTTTTTGAGCGTGTTCTGCTTCCTAATGCTGCATAACTTCTAATAAGTCTTTTTCCAAAGTCCTCAGGCCCTAGGAAGCCAATTTATAACACATCCCTTTTTAAATGCATGTGCCAGAAACCCACAGTTTCAGCATGTCAAGAACAGGAGCCTGATGTTAATTTCTTAAACCTGTAGCTGGGATCCTAAAATTAGAACCAGAATTTTCAAGAGATTTGAAATCTAAAGAGCTTCAACCCATTATTAAGATATTACGTATTCAGTCCTTTTGCAAAGCCAGAAAATAACAAAAGACAGGGCTTGTAATGCAGGATTCATTTTCTACCACGTGTGAAGTGTTGTACAGCGTTTTACACTGGTCTCTTTAGAGTGATAGTCATCACTCTAGTCATTAGAAGATTGGACCAGAATCCAGGAATTTTCAGCATCTCTTATTGTTGACCAGATGTCTTGGTTGCCGTTTCACCTTCTATAAAATGAAAGGTGGGAAGGGAGGATAAAAATGTAAGGGGAAGAGAGGAAATTGTGATGTCCTGTCTTAGAAAGCAGGTTGAGATCTCCTGATGAAAACATGGCAGAAAAGTTATTGTGGGGCTCCATAATCATACCGAACTAGAATGTGTACAAACACCTTCCCTGGGAAAAGGATATTTTGTTCTTATATTTACATGGGGAAGTAAGTATAATTATTATTGGACTGCACAGTCCTAATGTATTGACAGGGAAATTGCTGCTCTGTTTTATGACTCTGTCTTACAACCAACCCTCTGCCTCAGAAGTCATTGCCCAGTTACATGATTCTGCTGGAGAAACTTCTGTTACTTCTCCAAAGACACAAAAAATAAATCTATACTACCTGGCTTTTGGAGAGCAAACTGTGTCTGTGCCTGAAAAATTACTTTCTTGGCAACTATTTATACTAATAAAGCGTGTTCCTTGTGTGGGAGCAGATCCCAGGAGGCAGGAGCATTCAGCATTCTATGACTTGGGATAGCAGTGGCAGGACTGGGCCTTGCTGAGTTTTTTTAAATTTTGTTTTCTTTGTGGAGTTTTTTTTCATGACTAGCAGTCTCCTAAGCAACAAAATGGGTAGGAGGAAAAATAGCAACTAGGCTAATAACAAAACTAAGGGAAATCCCTGCCTGAGTCATTGTAGGAAAGGGAATTAGCAGTCCCCTTGAGCCTTGTGACACTTATTCAACAGAAGAAGTTGTTCAAATTATCATCCTGTCATCTGATGAAGATGTGGGGTATGTGCTTAACAGATCTTCCTTAATGCGGAACAAAACTCCCTCCTTGCCTTGCCTTCTGTTTGCTTTTTATAAAGCAGTAGTGTAACAATTGAAGAGTGAGACAGTCTTTTCAGCAGGAGCTAAATTTGTAGAAACCAGCTTTTATTCCCAGAATGCCTTTAAATTGGAAAAAAGCCCATCATTTCTATGGGCTTGCTCTTTCTTTTCAAGCCACAAAAGGGAGCAGAATCTGACTCTTCAGTCGCTTCCATAAGGGCAGCTCCTGCATAGCTTATAGCTTCCTCATTTCTCACAGGCCTCATCTCAGATCTGTCTGAAGGATGTGGTTTCTTAGGGCTGACGCTTGCTTTATCTCTAAGCATTTATCCTGATTCTCTGAGCATGTTCCTACAAAACTGAAACTTGTTGAAGTGTATTTCTAGAGCATGCAAGGGTCAGCTCTGAGTTAACACTTCCACAGGAAGCCACGGTGCAATGCACAAGGTCTTTCAGTCTGTCCAGCTTCCCAAAGTATCAAAGAACTCTCAGAACAACCTTTGGCTGAACTCAGGTATGTCCAAAAACATACACCAGTTTATGAAGGTGCCACCCTTACTCTAAATGTCCTGCAGGCTCTTTTCTATTTTTGAGGGATTTCAGCACACGCATTACTTCAGTCAACCTGCAGTGTAAGTTACATGTTGGTCTTGGCTCTTCTTCTGTATGACATTTTGCATGGTTTCTCAGTATTGGAGCTTCTTTTCTCATCATTCCCTTGTGGTTTTGTTAAGGCCTTTTCATGTTGGTAATGCAATTACCAGCTATGTCTAATAATCCTCATCATTTTTACAGAAAACAATGATACAACCAAGCAGAAGAATTAATGAAGTCTAGTTTTCTCAGAAATTGTGTTGCCGCCCACACACAGTCTGTAACCCATTTCTCCTCAATTTCCATCATAAGTGTGCCAAAAGGCACCCACAATTTCCTCTGCTCTTCTCTTGGAAAGGCCCCCCCAGCTCTTTTCAAACGAGTCCTAATTACTGACCTCAATGTGCACCCCTTTCCCTCTTAAAAGCACAAACATGGGGTTTGTACTCCATGCAGCCACCTTTTCTTATGGAGCTTGCAGATACTTCTTGCTTTTGTGACCTCTTTCACATTGCCAGTTTGGCTGAAGGCAGCCAGCTGGTTCACAAGTTATTAAGGAGAGGCTGAGATATAGACAGTATGATCTCTCAGGCCTTATTTCTTGAGGAAAAGAGGATAAAAACAGAAGGTGATTAGAGCCCAAGTGTTTATGTCTATGGCCCTGGGCTTTTAGAGGCATCTTTATCCCACAGACTTGGTGCTTTTGTTGAGGAGTTATTATGTGTACTCCTGCATATTATCTAATCATTACATTATATCATCAGCCACTAAGGACAATATAAATGTTTTAGTATAATGGTTGATTTGTCTAGCTGGCCGTGAGAGGCTGGGAATTGCATTAACCAAGGCAACAATTCCCTTCTTTTTAAAACAGCTTGAAAGTTTCCAGGGACCTTGTCTGACTCCTGATTCCCCTCCCTTACTGTTGCCTGTCTTCTAAATTGGCACATGTAGCCAAAAGTGCCTGCTGCCCAAGGAGTAGATGGCATGGCTTCCTGTAGGGCTGTCAACATAGTTCTTTTAATCAGTCAGGGATTTGTTGCTGAATGAAACAAATCTCCCCCGGACGTCTTTCAAGTGAATGGTTTCCACAGAATTCCCTACCCAATTTGCCGTGGGAAAATGGGTAAAAAAGGTTTTAGAAATCAAGCTGTGGACTCAAGCATGTTAGGATTTACAGGGTCAGATCCAGCATTGCTAGGGCCAGGAGAAATCTGACTATGGACTCAACGAGTGCAGGATTAAACCCATTGCCACTTAGCTACCATGGTGACAGAAACCTTAGAAATTTCTTAGACACTGCTGGTGTGCTGGACTAATTTCAAGCTTAAATTTGGAATAGTCGGTACAGCAAGTTTAACACTGCCTTTTAAATTACAGTCAGCTATCTTTTCTCCTTGAACATATTAAATAATACTTATTTACAATGTTTATATCTTGGAAGTATGTTGTGGTTTTACAAATTCTCTCATTTTTGTCTAGAAAAAATGACTACTCAACAAAGAGGATGATTTCTCCTTAAGAAGCTTCTGTTTCCACTCTTTGTTTTAGAAAATGCTGTTGTTCTTTAGTGGAGAGTCCTCTGAGACACTCTGGCTTTCTGTGAGGTCAAAACTCTTCACCAGCTCACTGCAGCCTCCTCCTGATACAGCATCATATTAATGATCCTGGTGGGTTTCTCTCAAGTATTTGTGTGTTTTAAGCTGAGACAGAGGTGGTGTCAGTAATTTCAAAGAATACTATGACACCTGGTCAACATTTGGGTTTAGTCCCCTAAGTAAAACCTGCTGCACTTCATATAGAAATCTAAGGTGTCTCAAAAAAAGAAAAAAAAAAAAGCGGTGTTTAATTAGGGTGTGTTTCACTAGAATACCTGTTAAACATTCTATCAAACGCTTTTCATGTTTTTGCTTTAGAAAAGCAGAATGAGAAATTTGTACTACATTACTGAAAATACTATATGGAAGAACTGTGATAGGCAAAAAATATTGATTAGCTCTAGGATGCTATGCATTTTCAGAGTAGACCTGTGCTTGAAACAATTTCTTTTCCTTTGAAACCTTTTTTTCATTTTAAAGCTCTGTGTCTCAGTTTGAATACAGGGCTGTGAGTAGGGCCCATTCTGTGCTCTGTGGTCCGTCTTGCCAGGTACCTTGTGTAAGTGGGTTCTCTTTCCCTTCAGTTCACATGTGCTTTTTTGGGTAGTCTCATTTTCTGCTAAAAGTGAGACTTTGAGTAGCCGTATGGGCTTCATTGTGTTGGCCTCACTGGAGGTACTGAAGACACATAAAAATTGCGAAAAAAATTTTTTGCATAAAAATTGAATTTGCTGTTCAAATAGAACCCAAAAATAGTTCTGCAGTAGGTGTTGTTGCATTTGATGTACAGGGAGGTAAAATAAATGGTGTCTATCCCTGAAAGTTTACAGCATGGGAAAGTGCCATGTTAGCCGATTCAGAAAATAAATAATTTGTTCTTTTCTGGTCATTTTTGCATCAACATGGATCCTCTAAGAAGACCTTCACCTGGATTGAAGAATAACACCAGTGGGACTGACCAGAGTGCCCAGTTTGAGTGATCCTACACCAGTAGGTGTGGGGTTAGAACAAGCACTGTCTCAACAGCTAGCTGTGTTAGAGAACTCAAATGGAGTTCCTGATTTTCCTTGGCAGACAGCTGAAGAACTCATTCTTCTGCTGATATTACAAAGAAAGCATACAGTAGATAACTATCAGATTCCTAGTAGCCTGGAAAAATCCCATATATTACTACTGAAAAAAACCTTCATGACCCATCTTATCGGTACAGTCTAAAGGAAGTGACAGTTCCTGGAACTTACTCTTTTTTAATCCCTGGGACACTGTGTCACAAGATAATCAATAGGTGAAGCCAGTGGCTGTCTTGGATCCTTGGAAGTCCATGAAATCCACAAAAGTAACAAAGACAAGTAAAATTTGCTGAACGAAACAGGTATATATATGAAAAATATATCTGCTGAATAGAGTCATACACATTGGAAAAGGTTGAACACTGAAGGTTGAACATACAACTCCACAGTTTGAAAGAGAGCACAGAAGAGGAAAGCTTGAGACTTTATTGACTCAAGTAGACAACCATGCCCAGAAATGCACCCCAGAGAGCAATCCTAGGAGATAGATAGTCTTCCATTTTCCATTTCTAACTTCTTTGATTCCACACATTTCCGTGTCCTTTAAATAGAACAGGACTCCTATCAATCTCTTGATCTGTTCTGCTGGCACACACAGTGACAGTCCTATGAAGCCACAAGGGTTTTACTGACTTTTTTCCAAAAAAATGTGTCCAAACTGCTGTCGGATTCACTACTTCTCCACCTCATCATTCTGCTACTTCTTCCCATTTCTTTGCTGACTGCACCTCATGACTTCTCTCCCACTTGCAAGATATATGCCTTACTTTATAACGTTTCTCATGCACTAAAAAAAATGCTAAGTCAAGCTGTTACCAGAGCTGGAAGGTCTAGCCTTCCTCCAACTGGTGTACCCATCATGTAGCAGCCATCATGTGAACTTTAAGTATAGATTATTGTTATGGAGCTTGTATTACCTTGGCTGTTTGCTCAGTTTGTCCTTGATAACTCAGGGTCACAAAAAATGAGTAATACTCTAGTCCTACTTAAAAAGACACAGGATCATCATGATGGAGATGGCCGTAGCATTCAAGAATCCTTTAAGTTTGGCACTTCAAATTATATTAAAAATGGTTTTGATTGCTTTCCCTGAATAGCTGCTATTGAACTTTATTCTTCATCTTGCTCCTTCCCAAGACTGATATTGATTCCCAGTTGCTTGGATGCTAAGAATATCCTTGAATAATATTTTGGGGATTTAAGGCACTAACAAGTTTCTGAAATGAATGGGATTTTCTGGATAGCAGACGAAATACATCAGGATAGATTTGTCCATGCGCAAGTGGCTTAATACCTGTCTCTGAGATGGGAGCAATGCCAAGTAATGCATTTTGTGCAGTCTTGTGCAATCATTTCCCCAATAGAATTATATTCTTCTGGTGTGGGATGGTTTGTTATCCCTGTGTATGACCCTTTTATAGTATTTCCTAGTCAACTCTTTGACCCCAAGCTGGCTTTCTGACATTACTACATCTAGATAATGACCCCTGTAAGTGTTTTCCCAATCATGCCGTGGTATGTTCAGAACAATGTCACAGGTAACTGGTGAAGCAAACACCAATGAATTCACAAGCAATTCCAGTAACACAAGTGGTCAATCATAAGGGACACTGTTGATCCGAATGAAGACTCATTTTTCAAGTGGAAGCTAAAGCATAAGCCCCCACAAAATCTGAGTAAAAAAATCTCTTTCATTTGTTTTTAACTGGGTAGTTTGGGAAAAAAAGTCCCAAGAGGCAAATCTAAAGACTTTGCAGAAACAGTGACTGAAGTGAGAAGATAAAATTTGGAGTAATGTGGCCATAGATTCACACATTTCTCTTTTGCGTTTAGAAACTAGGAACACAGACATAAAACACAAACTTACATTTTTTGTGTGTTAGACAATGGCAGTGGATGGGGAATACTTGCTGCAGTCCATTGAATGACCTGCCCTGGCACAAGCAGTAAATGACATAAAGGCCTGCACTGCAGTCTCAGGATGGGAACTTGTGTTACATGTCTCTGGCAAGTAGACTTTTACACCTAATTATCACAGAGTGTGTTGCCTACTTGTGTGTTCCTTGCTGTCTGTTTATTGCTTGTGCTCAGTATCTCCCTCATTAATTTTATCCTTCTTCTGCCCTGTGCCTCACTAATCAAAGCTAAGTAACATTCATCAGTAATCCTTTTTTTCCTCAGAACTCTCCCAGATAAAGCTGTATGGGTGTTTGAGAACAGGAAGAGTTTGCATTTTAAAAACAAGGGCTGTCTTTTCTAGACACTCATGCTGACAAAGCTAAAGTTAGGAAAATGGCATGATTAGTTCATTTGTGACCTATCCATTTCCTCTTTCCCACTGCTAAAGACAGTGTACTTACATCTTTGTCAGCACAATAAATCTCCAACGTTCTTGCAAATGCTGTCCCTCCTCTAGGGATTTTCCATTGCAGTTGATACTATGCAATCTTAACCAACTGTCCCTAAATTACATTGCCTTCATTTGAGGCATTCTCAACAACAGAGTGCAGCTGTGATGGAATGTGCTTTGGTCGGAGTACTGAGGTGAATTAAAAGGTGTGATAATGACATTGCATTTACTCTTTCTGCTTGCCACTTCTGAATAGTGCATTCATATTGTTTGCCAGCTTGCAGAAAAGAAGCGGGTTTTATGAATGCCTACCATGCACATAAACAGACCCCGTGAGATTTGGCAGACAGGAGCAAGTGATGACAGGTTGTTATCAAATTATTCATTTATATTTTATACCAACAAGGATCATACAGATTTGTTGGAAGACAGATGCAAGAAATATAAAATGCTTTCTAGGCAAGATCTTCATTAAGAGTACCCAAGTTTACTAATCCTGATGCCCAATCATAACCCCTGGTAATTTTGCCTTATTATTTGTCCCCTCTTAGTGGTAATGAAAACAAAGCAGCTTTGGCCAGCCTTTTATGAGGAAGGAAATTGTTAGAACAGCATGTCTCAATAAAGCAATAGGTTCTGCTGTGGTTTTGTGTATGATACGACTGGACATCCCAGCTACTCAAGGAAACCCAGCTCTAGACAAAGCCAAAAGAAGACATGGGAAATGAGATAAAGCTTATCAGAACCACGTGTAACTACAGCTTGTTGGCTAAAGGGAGCCCCAAACCAGCTCAGGACACTCTGATTTTCAGTCAGAGCCTGACCTTTCTGTCTGAAGTAGGGCCCTAGACGACATTTGGAAAATCGTCTGGAACACACTGAGAACATTCTTCTGTGTTTCTGAGCAGGTTTTTTCTGGGTAAGACTCTTCCCAATTTTCATACACAGTGAAAGATATTCAAGTCTGAGAGTTTTTAGCTTGAAATAGATTCTGCACAAAAGAATGATATTTGGAGCACAAGCAGCTTATCAGGAAGTAACAACTTGAATTGCAAATGCTTCCCCAGAAGGTGATCTGCCAGAGGTGTTTTCTACAGTCCCCTCAAAACTGTAGGTTTTTGCTCTTCCATCATGTGATGCTCTAAGAAATGAGGCTACACACGTTCATTTAATATTATAGTTCCCTTGTGATATGTTCACTTTCCTTAATGAGGACAGTGTTGCTAACTTGTTAGGAGCCTGAGAACTGTATCAAATTAACATAGCATGTAGGAAAAATTAGCAGAGAGAGGAGCTCCATGTGTGAAATGTAATGAGATCCCTGATAGTCTTTTTGTCAATCTTTATTTTTGTACTACAGACAAAATGTTAACAAGGATAATATAGAACACTCTTACTCAGAACTGGGATGCCCTTGTTTTTTTCAATAACCTGAATGACCAAAAGTAATTAAACCTTCACAGCACTGATTATATAATAAAACAAGCACAATACAGGTGTTTAACTGTGAGAAAGAAAGGGAAGGAGCATGGATCTTGGTAAAACAACTGGGGAGAAATGAATAGAAGAATCTTCTAGTCTTTCATGACAACTTTTTGTTTCGCATGTGTTTACATGAGTGAATCGAAAGTCACACTGTCATCTCAGTAGGATAATGCTGTGCTTCTGCTAATGTGCAAGAGACCAGAATGCAGCTCTTTCCATACTTCATCGTAAAGCAAAACTGTCAAGGGCCAGAGAAAGCAACAAAGGAATGCAGGAGAGGGAATGCCAGGATTTGTGAAGTAAGGGGAGTTTCAGCAGAGACATCCACACTACATTTTTCTTTAAAATTTTCTTTTGCAAAACACGGTTGCAATACACCATCTCTGCAGTGATTTTTGTCAGCCATACATGTCACTCTTCTGCAAGTTCAAAAGATACACAGAGAAGTCAGCAAACTGGGAGGGTGTGTAAAATATAGAGCCCAGGTAAAATTTGTAAACATCAGTTTGCTGCAGCTTTGGCTTTTCAGTGGTTGTGCCTTGCTTGTGCAATGATAGTTCCTAAGAGGGGCTGTAAGGGCGTGTGTTCTGCAGTGGCAACGGGGGCAAGGTGCTGCTTCCACACAATGTTCATTTATGGTTTCCCTGTGCAAAGGGGACAAGCCATTACTAACAGATCCAGGCATAATCAGTGGGCTGACAGCAGCAGATATTCTCCTAGGTAATGATTATTGCCAAATATCTTTTTTTTTTCTCTGGCAAAGGCTTCCTCTGCACTTCTATGGTTCTTGAATGCTGGCAATGCTGGAGGCTAAATTGCCCCATATCCTCTTGCCTCTCTGCCATGTGCAGGGGTATCTTCCCATGCCGATGGATGTTCTTAAGAGAAAAGCTAGTGAGGTACTGAGCCATTCCACAGAAGCCTACTAATTAACTTTAGGACATACCTGGTTGTATCTTGTAGTCATAAACATTTCTGTCAAAAGATACCCACAATCAGCAAAACCAGCTCTTTTCCTCTCTGGCTCTAGGCATAGAAGCTGTGCAATGTTTCTGAATCCATTAAAGAGCCCTGACTGGCATTTTGCTACTGGTGTAGTCATGGGTTAGGTTTGGAAAACGTTTGGTGGCAGCCCAGGCTTGGGTTGGCTTTGGCAAGGTCAGTGTGTGGGCAGCGTTTCCCAGAGGACACTGCCATCTGCTGCTGGTGGCACCGGGGAGCCTCACTGCAGTGTGGCAGCAAATGGCTACAGAACACTTGTGGTCAAACCTCACTTGCTTAAGGATAGCTCACAGTCATGGACCAGATGGACTTGTCTTGTTTCTTACAGTTCCAAAGACAGAATATACAAATACAAATATAAGAACTTACAAGGCACATCCTAAACTAAACAGAAGTTTAGAAAATGCAGCTTCTGTGGGGAGAGGTGCTAATTAGTGACACCTGCTCCAGTGCCCAGCAACAGACGGGTCTTACTGTAAATGAGTGGTTGGTCTGGAAAGACAATGCTCTGGGGAACCTGCAGCAGTTAGGCAGATTTAGTTACACCAATTGGTAATAATCTGTGGACAATGAACACAGAAGCTAAGATTTGTAAGCTAATAATACAGACAAAATAACTATAGGATGTGCTTTGCAAAAATGACTGCAAGGTTGTATCTTATCCTTTTTTTTTTTTTTAGCAGTACCATGGGGAAGTGATATACACCCTTCTTTTGGCAACATTGGAAGAGAATTGGACAGCATTCTCTTCCCCAAAGCTGGAAATATTTTGTTGAAAAATCTCTGGTTAGCACTTTGAATTTTCAAGCACAATCTTGATGTTTGCTAAGAAAATCAGGCGCTTCATACTTTTTTTCTATTCCCTGGATTCTTCATTTTCTACAGGACAAAACCCCCCATCTGTTATCTGTAGTAGCCAAGCCTGGTGGACATATTTCTGGGATGTGGGACTCCTGGATTCAAAAGCAGAGTACCATTTAAAATGGGCCTTCCCTATTTCAGTGAATGCCCTGCACCCTCTGGTGTTGGCTGTAACAACACAGAAGCTCTTGCCTTGGCACTCCCTTTTGAGTGGCTCAGGTGGAGAGTTGTTGCTCAATGGGCTGAAACATTTCCCTTCCTCTGAGCTTCCAGCTTTGCATGAGGATCCCAGGCAGATCCCTGAAGGTTGCAGGCTCTCCCAAATGATGGAGAGCAGACAAATGGGCCCCAGTCCTTCTGTAGAGTCAGCCCCAAAGGATTAAGGTGGTTGGTAAGAAAGGAACATCTTTGTAAATAGACTTTCTTTATGTACAATCTTTAATGAAATCCCTTAGGAGTCTAAATTAGGGAGGATAATTGTTACCACCAGTCAGTTATAGAAGTTGAAAATGCAAAAAAAGAATTCTCTGGTCTGCTCTGTAGGAATAGCACCCCATCCTTATCTTTCTTTTCCCTTTCCCCTTCAAATTTTTGGAGGTTTTGGGCACCTTCTATCTTCAGTAATCTGACTGCATCTAAGTGACAGGGCCACACCTCTTCTCTGACCCCATGTGTTTGCACCAGTTCAACTCTTCAGTTTCTTTCAGGCTGCTGTAGATGGTTTCCTGATCATGACCTTTCACCAGCTTTCGAGGCCCTGTATTTTCTAGCAAATCCCAATGTGAAAGTTTAGAGAAGGAAAGTGGATGTCAAGGAAGCCATCCAATTTTGTGTAGTTGGATTTGAGGACTTTTAAGTCTCACAGGCATCCTGCTAAGGCCAGCAACACACAGAAGTCAGCGGGTTCAGGCAGTAAGGAAAATGGTGACAGATCAGAACTGCGGCTGACAGAAGGGCTGCATAGGCCCAGGTGAGCCCCTGAAAACATACTCTAGAGAACCAGGGAGTAATAGTGCTCTGTCCCCTTGGGTACTTGTCATGAATGAATGTTTTAAGGTCGCTTAAGGAATAAGCAGAGTCAGCAAGTGAAGCTTGGGAAATTGCCACAGCTCTTCATCTTTTCCTTCTTCCCGAAAGCATAGCTATCAAACCACAAGTCCTTTTATTTTATGGCATGAGCCTTTATTGAAATACTTGACATTTAGTTCCTTTGCTGATGTTACTTTTTGGTTTTGAGGGGACATGGTATTTTTCATGTGAGACTCTTGCTGGGTTCTCTAAGCCGTTTTTAAGAAGCAGTCCATGTAAGCACAATACTGAGGCAAAGGCTCAGGCCCAGACTGCTGGAGGTCAGCACCACAGCCCCATCTGAGAAGTACTTCTTATCAACATAGTCTATGATAGTTGTCACAGCCAACATAGTCTCCTCACATGTGGGCTGGATTTGGTTAGCAGGGAGAATAAATCCATAAGTACCCGTGTCTCGCAGTTCAAATGTGTATGAGAGGGGAATGCCAATTGTGTGGACCCAGTCCCGTGAGGAGCCTGAGTTATTGTCTGTGAATTTAAAAATAGAGAGGAGATATTTGTATTAAGCATGGTTCTTTGAAAATACTTCTTGCTATAGTTAATGCAAGTTTACACCAGAATCCCTGAACTAAGTAGTAACCATATATCACTGTGACACAGAGAACAGTTTCTAGGTGCTGTAATTCTTAACTACACTAAAAGTCTTCCACAGAGTTTCCTAACTGACACAGTTCTTCTTAAGATGGTATTGTACAACAGCAGGAGATGAGTTTCAGGGATTCTGTGGTTTTAGCATTTTACTGTGACTAGTGTAGGGTACAAGATGGATTAGACATTTGTCTGTTCTTGTACTGCATTTCCTACTTTGATACTGACTAGATTTTTTTTTTTTTTTAAGCATAATTTTGGTGAAATCTGAAAAAATTCTGGCTTCTCCCTGTATCTCTGTTCATCCTCCTCATGGATTGTTTTTCTTACCTATTCAGTGTAAGTACCAACCCTGGCAAAATGCAGTCCTAGGCACAGGCAAGTTGCTTTACACTTACACTGCATTGCTCATGCAGTCTGTGACTCAGAGGCTGGCACTCGGGGACTGGCAGAGACAGCCACTGGAATATGCAAACCACATGGGTTCTGGAGCCAACTACTTACTGTTCTCACTGACTAGCGTGACTTATTGCTTACTGGGAAAATATTGGGTTTACTAGGCAGTCTCTAGGGCCCTCAATCCTCTTTGTAAAGGCTGTCACCTCATATTAGCTGTGATGTGTTCGTGATGTGGCCATCCAGTCTATTAGGAACAGGGCTGAAACTGATATATTTCACACAGAATTGCAAGCAGCTGCCATGTGATAATGTCTGATGGAGAAACTGTAGACCTGATTGGCATTTTAATTTTTGTTTGATTCCAGTGAAGACAAATAGGAGTTTTGCTGCTGACTTCAGCAGGGTCAGGATGATCTATCACCAGTCTCCTTCTGTCCCCTGTGATGGATCTGTGAGCAATCCATGTAGGAACTAGCTTCTGATTGTTCCTGCAGTCGGCTTTATAACTTAGAGTTATCTTGTATTCAAATGACTGCTGCTTACATGTTGCAGCAAACTAGCCCTTTAAATATTACTCTAAGTAGAAACTCAGCAAAACAGTACTTGCTGATGCATGTGACACAAGAATTCTTTGAAACACAGAGCAATCAAGGGAAACATAAAAAAACTTACATAAAATTAAAGCGGTTGATCCTACTCTATAGCTGGTCCCATACTTTCCTGTCAATGCAGCAGCTGCTTCCTTTGCAACTTGCATCTGGAGATTCAAAATAGGAACAGCATTGTCATCAGTGGCAGTACCTTTGGCAATTATTTTGAATGGACAAAAATTTTTGTCTCTTTCAGCTTTACATTTACATATGATCAACTTTAAGTTTTGGTATTACTTCAGGTCTTTAGAGGAACCCATTAGAAACATTTAGACAAATTGTTCTTGATTTTTTTAAATGCACATTGTGTTAAAATTTTTTTTAATTACTGTGCTATTAGGTAGAGATGTTATTTGCTTTACTGTAAAGCTAGAGCCTGTATTTTTGAGAATTAAGAGTCTGGCTGTATAAAACACAGGTACTGACTACAGCAGCGTTTGACCTCTTACTCGTTTTATTGCCATAGACTCTGTATCCCACTATCCTTAGAAACTGAGCCATAGACAAAATAAATGACTTCTCCAATGAAGACTTCTCCTGAATGACTTCTCCTTCTCATATGAAGTCCAAACCCAAATCCCTCATGCTCTTGACTAGTGTTTCAGCTACTGGAATCTTCATAAATACATACGCTAGTGAACTTAAATCAGAACACTCAGACACTGAGGGAAGAAGTAACCAGGAAATAGGTACTTACTTTGCTCCCATTCTTCTGAGAGCATGTTTGGAATACCCTTTCTGGACACAATCATGATAACCATATGCGTATAATGTGCTGGCATCCTAAAGTGCAAATTCATTCTTGTATGCAGCAAAAGTTGCTGCTCTTCTCCACTTACCTTGCTTTGCATTAACCCTATCTGTAGTAGTTCAATTTTCCTGATTTAAGATGAAGAATTAGGATTTCTGAGGCAAATAAACCTTACTGATGCTGAACAGAGAAGCAGTAACTTTGAGAGCCAAGTCTCTAAAAAAGCCCAGCTCCTCTGAAGGAAAGGCAAGAAAGCAAGTAAAGTTGCACCTCCTGCTACTGCCTGTACTTGCTCTCTACAAATGTAGAAGATGAAAGTTTTGCCCTACCAGTTCATCGTTGTTACTTGGAGGTTTAGTTGTGGAACCATATGGAGTGAGGATGAGCTGTCCATAGGAGTGAATTGTTAAATAGCACAAAATGTCACTCTTCTTGCTTTTGATAAACTGAGCCACAGCTCTTGTCTCAGGCTCTGATTCTGGTCCAGATCCACAGAAGACATCACTGCTGCAGTTCAAAGATACACCAACACCTAGGGAGGAATACAAACACTGAGTCAAAGGAGAAATATAGAACACCAGTTCAGAGGGAACTGGAAAATTTACCTTGTCGTGTTAAAGCATGTGTTTATGTGGGCAGGGGACTAGATAGCTGAGTGGGACTTTAGCATTACACTCAGTTGGTAGCAGCTAAAATTTGCTACAAGACTGAAATATTTATTGCATGTTTACAGGATGGCTGCAACGAAAACATTCTGACACCACCATAGTGTACCACACACCAGGGAAGCTTTGGAGGCTCCTTGAAATTCATGGCAAATGTAAACACTGGCTGTTAAGTGACTAACTCCTAGCATTCCTGCCTAGAGCTGATGCTTGCTCCTGCAGTGAGTTAGAGGTATAGTTACATAAGAGCAATTTTCTGCTCACGAAAATAAGTGCTGGTTGAAAGTCAATGAGTTAATATTTTGACAAACCAGGATTTTATTTTTGCATATGCCTTGATGACAACAAGATGAATATTCCTTTCTTATAGGACTACATTTTATTTCAGAAGCTAGTTATTACTCTTGCTTTACATTTGTGTTCATGATCGGAAATACTTCTAACTTACTGCCCCAGGATGAGTTGAAGTTTCGGTTCAGATCTGTGCCATAGCAGGTGCCATTCTGATATGGAGAACGGTTTTTCCTCCACAAACGATCCTAAAGAAAAGTAACTTCTGTTACATAATAAAAACTCAATGATCCATATGGCCCAGTGATAACATGGTGTAAATACTCCTTTATTTTCCACCTCTGCATTCTAACTAACCCTGTTATTATAAGAGTACAACTCTGCGTGCATGAGTGACAAAGCTCAGTGACAGAACAATTCATCTACTACAGCCAGACTGTCATCTGCCACAAACCTGCATGCACCCTGAAATGCACCCTGAAACAAACCTCCTGACCTTTTTTTTTAAGTATGCTTCTTCCGTAGTACTCAACTGCTTCTGTGCAGTGTGGCACTCCTAAGCAAGACTTGGCATTGTGAGGGTTAAGAGATGATAGTATGTTTCAGATTCAAGAAGATTAATTCTTTTTTGTCAGGTAATCTTCCTACTGCTCCTTGGTTCCCTGCTATACTCACAGTTATACTTGGTTCTGTGCAGACCTCACCGCCTTGCCTGGGTGAGCTTCCCAGCTGAATTACCTGTGCATCCCAGTGCAGTGTGTGGTATGCCTTAAACCTGCCAGGGAGCAAGCTGGGAGACAGTGTGATCCACATGGTGGTAGGCTGAGGCTCTTGGGCCATCCCAAGGTCCTGCATTAAAAGATGCTTCAACTGGGGACAGGAGCCTGGAAGCATGGTGAGAGTGGCTGAAGACCAACATTTTGCATTATCCTCCGTGTCAGAAAAGGAAGATTATTTGGGAGGGCACACCTATTTCAAAACCAAACAGCCCAATATTTGACCAATTCTCCTCCTGTCCCATGCAGAGGTGCTAAGACCCATCTGTACTTGAGATCTTTTGTGAAGAATGAATGACTGTTCCAGACATGCTTAACTCCATCAAGCAGTTATTGAGCTGTTATTGAAGAAGTAAGCCCATCCCCAGAAACACAAAAGCATTTGATCTTGTGGTTTTGTCTTCCCAAGGCTCATGACATTTGCTAGAAATATTTAGCTCTGCAATCTCAAATGACCACTGATTTTCCAGAAGAAAAAAATATCTCTGCCGTGAGAGGATTTATGTGAGTATTGTCACTGTTTTCTCTTTAATTGCTATGACTCTATCTAAAAACATGCTGGGCACGTCTAACTTTCAGTCTAGTTCCTGGATTTCCGCTACGTACTTCTTCCCAGGAATAGATGTAGCCATCAATATTGAGGACTGGCAAGACATAGAGGTCCAAATTCTGCAGAAATCTGCTTATCTTTGGGTCAGATTTGTGATTTTGAAGAATCTGAAAAGAAAAAATACAGAGCACTGAGCAGAGAATTTAGTGGTAATCACTGCAAAGAGAAAGTTTAGAACTATCATCAGGTGATGATATGGATATCCTGGATATCACCATGGTCTCCAACATCTGCTTGATCGCAAGTGTGCCAGGTACTTTCTGTACACATGGAACATTGCTATATCACAGCTTAAGGTTTCTTTATTTGAGGAGCACTGTGACTTTTTGATATAGAGAGGCTTGATCCAACAGCCACTATGGGAAAAGGAGAGGTTGATACCAAGTTTTGGAAAGCTTTGGAAACAGTTCAGGTGGAGGAACTGGCACACTAACTAATATTGTCCCATATCTCAGACTGTGATTTGGACTTTGGTCTCCACAGATACCTGTATTATATACTAATTTTGCAAAGCACGTTTTAACGGAAAAGCATAATTCTTGGTACCGCAATAGAGAACTGAAGTGTCCAAAGTGATATGGTTTTCATATTATCTAGATGGAAGAGTAAGGACTCACTTCTTTCACAAACCACTGACAGAAGGCTGGAGAGATCCATTCTCTGGCATGAATCCCACAGTCCATCCAAATTATCTTTTTGGATTTATTTGATGGTTGACTGATCTGAGAGAATGTAAAAATGATAATTTACAAGCTGTTACTTTACAATAAAATAACTTAATGTAATACAAGAAAGTAAAGGGTGTGCCTTGATATGCTGTTGATTATTATTATTATTATTATCATTATTATTATTACAGACATCTTTATGGCGAGCTCTTTTCCCTAATAACCCCATCTCTGTAGTATCACAAGGCAAGAGCTTTAAAGTGTCTGTTGAGCAGGAGCGTCAATGGAACGGTTAATAGAACAGTTTCTTTTTTTCCTTTCTCATTTGTATTAGTCATTCACAGGAGTGGTTGTTCTTAGTTGAAGATTTTTTAATTACTATTGTTTTTAGAAGGGGAATCACAAAAAAGCAGGGAATCTAATACTACTCAGTGATATGAATGGATTAGGCAATAACTAACCCAAATATTAAGACTGTGTTTTTTACTAGTGTGTCCAATAAAAAAAAGTCATGGAATACTGCTAGCAGAAAGGTTATTTGCTGTAAAAAGTAATAAAAATAACAAACCAAAAGTCTTTATCCTCACACACAGCTGTTGCCAAGCTAGTTTCAGCTTGATTTGTATTTCTAAACAAGACTTCAGTTAAATTTGTTGTTTTCACTACATAATAGCAATAGCAAGCTCATGATGATAGTGTATGTGAAAGTTGGCAAATCTTACTGTAATTCAGAGGAGTAAAACCATCTCCTGTTATTCCAGTGAATTGGGATGAATGCTGTCTTAGGAAATATCTGAATCCTGTCTTCTCCAGAGTACTTTTCTTTTTTGGTTAAGATATGTTTTATTATTAAGGGAAATTTCCTCCCTTACCTGTAGATAATACATTGTTCGATTCTCATATGTCTTCCCTAGGAAGTGCTGAGTCACCAGCTCACTGTTGTTCTTCTGGATCTGAGTCATCCATTGATAAATCTGAAATAGTTGCAAAGAATTCTTGGTCCAAAGTGGGAATTTTCTTCTCTTTCCCACTTCCATTTCCAGATAAAAGCATTTTCTGTTGTTTAGACAAGCAATATTTTCCTCAGAGTTTATTTCAGTCTGTGATGTCACAGGCATGGAAGGTGTTCCACATGCCTCTGTGCAAAGGCATGGTCATATCTCATTGGGTGTTAGAGGAAAACATCACTGCAATGCAACACGGACACTCCACTCGGGGTCTCATTCCACATGCCCATCCTATTGGGCATCTTCCTGCTGAGCTCACCAGACACAAAGCCACACCATCAATTCTTCAAAACAGTATTACAGTCTCTTCCCTATCAGCACTGATTTTCCACGTCTGAGTCAGTAGCAGTCATCCTCAATGGGTAGCTCAAACAAAACATACATGAGGGTCAACTGTGTTCTCTCACTTTTATTATGCAGCTGGGAGAAAGAATTCCCGCCATGTGCTGCTTTGTCCAGGTTTGCCAACAGCTGCGTGAAACATGACACCAAGAAGTCATCACTGCCCACCCCTGTGACATTGTTTTCTCCTCAAGTGTCAAAAACCTGCCCTTAAATTACTTCTTTTTAGAGATCTCCCAGTGTTCACCTCTTCCTCACTGGGATTCTGGACACCACAATAGTCATTGCACTTCACATTTGGCTCAGCACCAAACAGACTGGGAATTTAATTAATAAATACTAGAGATAAAGAATGACAGGGTAGAAGAGCAGCAAACCAATCAACTGAACCACAGAATATTATCTGCAAAACAGTGCAGCTGCTTCACACAGAGCATTTAGGTTTTAGTCAGTGAAGAATTGAGGATTTAATCAAAATCAGTGGCAAATCCATATTCAATTAAATCAGGATAAGACTCTAGTCAAAGAGCAAGGACAGATTATTCAAAGAAGAAAGCCAGAAAGAGGTCCTCTGACTTCAGCTGAGCTTTCTGCAAACACAGAGTTGCCTGCTGTGGCATTTACAGAACAGAAAACAACAAAGACCACAAGCAGACTTAGGTTCTTCTTTACCTCTTCCATTGGATGATATTCGGTGTAGGCATAACCTCCTGAGACCTGTCTGTGGCTGCTCCTCTCCCTTGGCATGCTCTGTTCCACGAGTTTCTGCACATCAGGTATTAGAACTCTGAAGGAAGGGGAAAGGGAAGATAGAAGAGAAAACAATCCCGAAAGTTACTGCAGAACTACTATGGTGGGTACATTGCTTACATCAGCAGATGAAAGGATTTAACCTCTTCTGTTGGGAATT
This sequence comes from Ifrita kowaldi, assembly GCA_013398055.1. Taxonomy (NCBI): domain Eukaryota; kingdom Metazoa; phylum Chordata; class Aves; order Passeriformes; family Cinclosomatidae; genus Ifrita; species Ifrita kowaldi. Next base: position 39,575 of record VZRS01008815.1, read on the forward strand.
GCCTGGCAAAATCATCACCATCAGCATTATGGTTACTTTCATGTAAAACAAAGTTCAAGGTACTGAGATTTTGACAAGGTTTTAACAATAGTCATTTTTACCAGGTTTTTAAGTTGTCAATTTTCTACCAAGAAAAAAAAGTTCATTTTCTTTTCTTCACCATTTCTATTTTTGAGAAAAACTCTGAAAATACCACCTTTTGGGAAAAGGAAGGGAAAGAGATAAATTTAAGATTAGGGTTTCATTGTATTTTATTGAGACATTTTCAATTTGCAAAGATTTCACAGAAATATTCATTGCAATTTGCAAAAATCAGAACAAACCCCTTATTTCCTTCAAATAGCTCTTTTTGCTTTTTAGCTACAAAAATAGCTCAGGAATTAGTGTAACACAGGCATGATTCCATGATCCAGGCAGTCAATAAAACCTTTTCCTTGGCTTCAGTGGACTTTGGATCAGGAGCTGTTCTTTCTGACTGCAATCAGCCCCTTGCAACTGCTGCAAATCTGTGCACATTGTAAACGCTTGTGATAAGACAATTGCAAAGGTAGCTCAAACACTGTTGATCTCAAATGCTGAAAGTGCTAACAGGCTTTTCTGCTGACAGTGGCACTGAGCAGCATTTCTGGAAACTGCACATAAGAAACTTTTAAGAGTAGTTGCAGCTGACTTTCACTCTGAGCTTTGATGTTTATTCACATCTGAACTTCAAACTAAAATTCAGGCAGTGAAAATTCCCATGAACTGCAACCACACAGACAAAATACCTTATCAGTGCTCTGGAGAATTGAAACCACAGAGTCTGACACAGTTGGAATATTGATGTCCTTATTATAATTTGTCATTTATGTCTCTATCATTATATACCTAACTGTCATGTTACCTTCCTTGCATGTCAACTGCTTTCTAAAGGGTGGTTCCTGCTTTGAATCTGTTATAGGAACTCCGACGCTATTATTGTTGTACTCGTCTCAGCCTCTTTGCAATACAAACACAAAATTTTCATCTTGACTAATAATTACTCATCTCTTTCTTTAGAACCCAGTGTAAGGTAGATGCAGTTCTGGCCAAGGGAAAACAAAGTTAAGCTGCTAATTTCAGTTTAGTACTTAAATTTCCACTAGAAATAGTTGAAACCATTAGAAAATGGAGTCTTGACATAAATAAGAAGTTAAATTATCTTCTGGAACGTTGTCTAAGTACTGAATATCTAAACCTCATGCTAGATAATTTGTACTGGCTCCAACCTCATATCTCTTAATCTCTGGTTGTCAGGGCATCACACTTACTAAAGGAACTTGTCAGGCAAGATGCAGGATGTCAAGATCAGCTTTAACTCAAAACAGCTTTGAAGTGACACCAATCCTCCTTAAACTCATCTTTGACTGGTAAATGTCAGTGTATGTCCATAGGCCATTTCTCATCAGCTCTGAATGACTACAGGGTTGTTTATATTAAATACAGTTAAATTGAATTAGCTACTGGTTACTTGAAAAAGTAGGTTCCAAATGCGAACAGCACTGTATTTAATCCCATCTGCCTTTATAAACACTCCTTGTATCTGGATTAGATCTTCTGGTTGTAAATTAGGAAAGACACGTGTCTGGGTAGCTGTGATAGTGCATCGTGGGACATTTGGATGTTGTGGCTCCCAGTTGTGTGCACAGTGGACACCTGCCACTGGGATCTTTGTCCCAAGCTGGGATGTCTCTGTTTGGCTGGACGGTGCCAGGAAATTCTCACCAATCTGGTGAAGGGGATAGGGGTAGAAAAATGAAGCTTTGAAGAAAGAGGCTGAACATTCACTTTGAAAGGTCTCTTCTCCAAACCAGAGTAGCTACAAGAGATGGGGAAGGGAAAAGGAGACCTAGAGGCTGCTTCCCTGCAGTGACACCAATTAAACCTTTGGGCTCTCCAGAAGACCTTGCATTCAAATATCCATGCTCTCCAAAAGCAAGGCATGCTCCTATAAGTAGTGATTATACCAGGCTTGGCCTCTTGAATTTAGACTAAAAAACTGAGTCGTACAACCAAGTGCCATCCTCTCAGTGGCCGCTGAGAAGGCCACAGCAGGAAACAAGACAGATTGAGCTGTCTCAAGTTCCAGCCCCAAATTCACAGTCCAGGATAGGTGGAAGGTAAATGAATAGGACGGGGGGAATGTGCTTTTAAAGGTTCATATAGCATGTCTGCTTTTGCTGATCAAGGTAAGTTGGAGGCATTTGGGACAAAGGTTGGGTCCTATTGCCAGTACTTGCTGTTTATGACAGGGCTTGGTCCTTTTCTGATAGCAAGGAAGATTTTTAGAGCCACCCTTCCCCATCAAGGTATTAGAGATTTTACCTGTAAGAGATCATATGCTGATCTAAGCTGTCTTTCACCTCCTGCACCAGAGGGGCTGGGACCCTAATGTGCAGGTCTTCTCCAGCCTTCATGTCTTCAGGCAGCAGGGGCTTCCACAAATCTAGCTGCACAGAGAAGAAATAAATGCACAAATGAAGCCCTGTTTTCAGAATGACAAAAATATATGAAAGATAGAGTAGTTGCATGTCAACAAATGAAAGAAGTTTTCCTTCAAATTGTCCCTGTAACCCTCCAGTCATCTGTTCACAGAGCACACAGCACAGGCATAGTGTTTTCATTGACTCAGGCACCACTGATAAGTAGCAGCACTTTCATAGAGCCATGCAAAGAAACTAACTTCTTCACACAAATTCCTGCAGGTAGTAGGAGGGCAATTCCACACTACACTAAGACCAAAAAAAAAGAAGTTAGATAAAGCTTTTTCTAGTTTAACCTTCATTCCTGTTCTAAGCTACATGCATATCTGTTTTAAAGCTCAAGACCCTGCTCTGCTTGTTGGGCATGTGTGGTTATTTTTACTTACCATTAAAGTACTGCAAAGAAGCTGAAGATGCTGGACTTGCTGAAATGTTTCTGGCACAATATGCAAAACCTGATCCCTGAAAATTCAGTAGAGAAGATCAATTTTAAAGTCTGTTAAATTATCGGTGATTTCGTAAGTCAAAAGGACTTTGTTTTCATTCTACATGAAGGAAGACAGAGCATGTAACTGTGCTGTTCCAACAAAAACACCTCTGAATTATGAATTTGTGGAATGTTTTAGCTGCAAATAGGACTAAGTGATGTGACTTCTCTGTTGCTAGCGCATTAGCCACTCTGCTTCCTTGCCAGTGGCAGTCCTTTATTCACCATACCAGCTTCACAGAAGCCAACTGCTTCCATGAGCCCTGATGTGTGTTTCTGCCTTTGCAGGACCAGGGCCAAAATGAAGGCATTGGTAATATATGATAAATTGTTTATTTGATGTAACTTTTTTCCCTCACATTTGGGACTTACTCAATTATTCCAGATTAACTTTGTGCTTGGCTGGTCTATTTCAGCATGCAGAAACTTTTGATCGTCATTATAAATGAACATTGCTAAGAACTTGAGATGTCCACAAACTGCTTGTCATGAGAATAGCCAATTTATTCCAAAATAGTAAATATTGTTGTCTCTAGAACTGTATATTCCTGCTCAATTCACGTGAAATAAAGATTTCTAGTACAGAATCTATTCTTTTATATTTTTAGAAAAGACACACAGAATCCAGTGTCTTAGTATATATTTTCATGAGATCTCATGAAACTTTCATCTACTACAGGCTTAATCTGATGAAAATATTTAAAGTTTACAAAGAACAAATTAAAATGGATGGAAATGCAGAAAAAGCAAATCTGTATGTTCTGTTTAAAAAGCCCTTGTAGTTATTTTTGTATTTTTTTTCAGTGTTCATTCAGATCAGCTTTCCCGGACTGACAGCAAGTGTGATGTTTCTAGTGAAAGGATTTCAGAGTGAGGAGTGGGTGTTGATGACTACATTGCATTACTCAAAGGTGAGACCAGTTACCCACAACTGATGAGATAGAATGGGGAACCCTAGAAACTTTCCTGTTTGCTAGCAACCAAGAACTACTGCTTCACAGTCTCTTTTAGTGACTTCAATGGATTCTTTACAGGACAAGTACAAAAAAATGAACATTTGATATTTTAAAGCTTTTGTAACAGAAATTCTTGTTGCAACAGCAAGTTGTGGTCATTACAGTCATCAACATAATATGCTCTCATCCTCTGAATGGCAACTGCCATGTTTTATGCTTCCATGCCAGAGTGTACAGTTATCAGCTTAATATACATACAGATAGAATTCACTATTCATTCACTTTATCCCCAGAGAAATAGGGGGATTTGTGGGTTTTTTACATCTCTCTGGAAAATATCACCTTTGCTGATTGAAAACTTGATGGTTAAAACAGACAGTTTACTACTGGTTTATGAGATGCTGATAGCCCCCTATCTATGGGGCAAAATGATTACATTTGCATTGCTCACAGTGATGGTACAACAGTCATGTTGTACAAATTGGTACAACAGTCATGGTATCTTTGTAATAAACCTTGTAGATGCAGGATAAACATCTTTGCTAGCAGAATAAACATCTCAGCTGCAGTTCAGAGTTTATTCTCTCTAAATGCCTAGGCTTGCTTTGTTCTTTGTCTATCAGGAAAGGAAACAATATCCTGTAATATCTTTCTATCCTCATTGACATTATGTCTTAATTACACCAAATCAGAGAAATTCCAGACAGTCAGATTGCTGCCAGATGGCCAGCTCTTATTTACTGATAAACCTTTCACAATAGCCAGTGTGGAGACAAACCATTTTTAATAGCAAACTAAGATTAGAAAGCATACATTTGTTTATGATTATGGACTAAGTTTCTCAGTGGAGAAGTGCAAAGTCAGCCCACATGACCCTACGAGAACTACAGTTTTTTAAATTCTACAGTTAAGCTTTCTTAGCAAATTAAAGGACTGTTCTCAGCACAAGCTGCGTGTCCTTGGATGCTCAAAGATGGGATATTTCATTCCGCTTTTAAACAGAGCAGATGACAATGAAAATGGGCTTTACCAGTAATTATGTCTTTGTGCAGGTGCTGCCCACCCAAAGTCACACTGACCATTCAATACCTGTTTTTAAATTCCACGCAAGTACTCAACAGGTTCAACGCTGGACAATAATTAGAAACAAAAATGAAAAATACAGTAGCAGGGATCCATTGAATTCTATTCACTGAAATCAGGCTCTAACTGCATCTCTGATACAAGTCTAAAGACTAAATATTATCCAAAGAAATAACACATTTTAAGTAGTGACTCTGTATGCTCTGCTAGGAGATTTTCCAGAAGAGCTGTGGCATGGGTACGCTATGAAGAAACTTACTTACTGTAGTTATTGCTTGGTTTTCTGTCCTTTTTATGACTATATTCTAGGGATATAATTCATCTAGAGGCATTCAGAACTGGACTACTTTCTCTGTTTACTTTAGAAAATGCCATGTATAAACTTTTATGTGGATAGGTGGCCTCCGTATTATCCTCATGCCCACCCTGCAAATCCCAGCTGCCACAATGGCAGTTACCTATCATTCCATTAAAGCTGAGGGTGAATGAAACAAAAAAATGTTTAGATAGGCAAACAAAAGTAGTTTAGATAGGCAAGCAGCGTAATTTTACATCACTCATTTTCTGAAGTGGAACTGAGAATAGAAAATAAAGCAAAACCGAAGATTTCATACTTTTCAAAACATTAATCAGTAATAAAAAAAAGGTGACAATCTCATTTTCTGAACACCTTGGAGTGAAGACTGTCTGAAATAACTCCCCTATCTTATTTTTTTTTTGTAATTGTTACAGATTTCCAACTGGGCTTCACTATCTTTTTTCACATAACCTAATCTTTTATTAATAGATATCATTTTGCTCCGTCATACCCCTTGCTTTATACTCAGAAAAGGCATTTTACTCCTGCAGCATCTGGTTTCAAAGTTCATTATGAAAGAGGCTAAGCCAAATGAATTTCAACTAATGGAAGCAGAGCATCCTGAGATGCATTTGAGGGCTATTCTGTGGCTCCTACTGCTGTAGCTGTATCTTTGTTGGCTTTGATTTGATTCACTCATTCTTCATTTCCCATCTTTATGATTTCTTTCGCAATCTTACAATGCTTACAGCTTAGTAACTCTGTGTCCAGTTTTTCAGCTCATAATTGTTATTATTATTCTTACAGAGTTTCTGTGAATTTCACTGCATGCACAATTCTTCATGAAACCCTGTTCATACTCACCTGTCATACTGCAATTTCAAGCTGAATTTTCCAGGAATTAGTATCCCCAGAGAAAAGATGATCCCAAGAGAAAGCCACATCTTTGTGCAAAGAACCTGCACCCTGACAGTGCAGGACTAAAGAGGAGGAGGATAGATCTGGACTGAACATGTAATTTGTACAATACACAACTAGACTTACCCTGGAAGGCAACCTGCCCTTGATGAATCATTAACTTCCCTTGTAAATAGTTCTACTTTTTCTTGATTCTTAAAGGTCTCTTCCTCACCCCAAAACACAAACACAACCTAACCCTAACCCTCATTCCTACTGAAACACTTTTTCTAAGAACTAAGAACATTTTTCTTTGTGTTACCTTTCTATCTTTGAAAATGTTTTGTGACAAAATTGGTAGTATTTAGAGAAACTCTTACCTGCAAGATCTATGGCAACTAGTGAAGATTAGCTTATAAAAATCATAGAGATAGGGAAGAGCAGAAAAACAGTGGTAAAGCAAGTTCCATCTCTACTCTCTTTCTTGTTGTGTTTCAGCCTTTATGGAACACTTCTGTGACCTCTTAACTGCAATTCTACCACTTACCTAACTTAAAAGAGGACGTGAAAGAACAAACAACAGCCCTGTGAAAGGGAAATTTTGGGACATCAGGGTCTCATCTAAACTGCTCTCAGTTGGTCCAGACCAGTCTCTGGCCACAGACTAACAACTCTACACTGTCATAAAGAGTGTTTTTGTTATATATTAAAAAAAGTGGGCTGTTTACTATCTGAAATATTTAATTCCTTGTTTTGTTCACATAGCAAGAGTAAATATTAGTAGACTGCAATTAGACATATAGCACAGTTCTTCAGAAAGAAATTGTTTGCCTCATTCTGTCTCTTGGATTAAAACTGTTTTGTGGTGATTTAACGAAGAAAACGGCATGGATTTGGGGTGCAGAGACTCCAGTAAGTCAGTTTGTGTAGGTACATAAAGGACATGATACTGTAATTGTGGGATATTTATAGATTCTTCTCATCAAAGTATGAAGTCCTCTTACATTTTTACCAAGGCTGTTATCAAGGAAACAGGCAGCAGAACTGTCCCAGTAGGAAAGAGGAACAACTTAACTCGAAAGTGTGTTCTCACAAAACCAGGCTTGCAGGCAAGAGAAGAATATGCTCTTCTTCATAAATCACACCAGACCCTTTTTTGTTTTATTGCAACCTTCTCAACAGCCTGGGCCTGAAAATGCTGAGTATTTCTCTCCATGTAGATATCCAACCCACAATGACTTCCAGAAGAGCTGAAAGAAGTTAAGTTTACAGGATTAGATGCAGGTTCATTTGTGAGGAATCAGCAAAACAAATTCACGTTGGAAGTTCGTATTAACACTCAGGACATCTGCTCAGATAACCTTTGCTTTTGTTTCCTTTGTCTCCACCATGGCTATGAGGCAGACTAATGTTTTTAAGACTTCTGCAGTGTTGTCTGTGCCCTTTTAACAGTCCTAGCTTTGAACTGGGGTTCAGCCCCCTGCAGGGACTCAGAATCTAGGAACAAAAGAAAATAGAGGCATCAAGAGAAATGCAGCAAATTACAATTAGCACTAAAATTCGACTCCTGCCCAAAGCTTACACCCTCATGTTGAAAGCAGAAGCTGTTTATTCTGTGGTGAAAACATCACTCCTATGATGCCAAATAGTTATGAAGATAGATAGATAGATAGATAGATAGATAGATAGAGTGAGTCATTTTGCTTAATGGGTGTAGAATTCAGAAGAAATGACAGTTGCTTGCTAGGTCTTCAATTTGGATTCTTTTGATGTCTAGTTGATTTTACTGGACTTTAGATGAAAGTCCTGTGCAAATAATCATGGACATTTCTCTGATTTAAGAAACGGACTTTTTTTGGGATTTCAACAGATTTGCTCATAAGAGACAATACTTCATTTGCTACTTATGCTCAGCTTGCAAGCAGCATTTCTGAATTCAGAATAAAAGCCATTAGAGACATTATTCCACCACCAAAGCGAAAAAATATCTTGGGATGAACAGTTAACTTCAACAAGCCTATTGCCCTTTTGGGCATAAATAATGTCTCTCTCAGTAATAAAGTCTGTTCTTTGGTCAGATTCTTACTGGAAGCTGCTTATCTTTCTAGCAAATGTGGAAGGCAGCTTAATCCATTTATTCTCTCCTTGAAAATTGTGTGCAAAAAGGCATGGCACTTTCTGGGGAGAGGAAAGGTTGTAAATATGTGGCACAAACATGCCACAAGAAACCATGTGGTGTCCTTTCTTCCAAACAAGTTTATTTTGCATGTCTTCCATACATTCTTCTCAGAGCTTCAGAGCATTTTTTTTTTTTGGCATCAGTTTAGCCTCTCAACTGCCCTGTTAGACAAGTAAATATTCTTTCCACTACTTAAAAGATTAAGAAAAAAGGGGAAAAAAGTGACTCCCCAAGGTGACATAGGAACACTGCTGCAGAGCCAGGAATAGAATTCAGATCTCCTGACTCCCTGTCTGGTGCTTCCTTAAATATATGACCATCTGCTCTACTGCTGGAAGTATAGATACTATATGCTGACTCCAACAAGCTGGCTGCTAAGCCTGTTAGTTTATCCTCTTTTTATCCCATACTGATATCATCTCCAGCTAAGCTTTTGGCCTGGAGTCAAAGTGATTTCCAGTGTTTGAATGATTCGACCTGCTTGTTATTGTTTTAACCTTGCACCACACATATGCTCAGCTATTTGTGACTTATCTGTATACAGTCTGTGTAGCAACAGCCACAAGCTAGAACTGTTTTGTTTAAAGATTGCATACTGAAGCATACCACATGTTTTAAACAACTATCATATAGCAGTGAGTTTGATCCTGGTAGCTGCCTGCACCCAGATTCCCTACTGAGCTGCATGTTACTTTCAAGGACAAAGAGCTTGTTAAAAAGACAACAAAAGGTACACGTGTGTGTCTCCACAAATATCAGTTCATCATGTTAAGCTTTCCCAATTCACAGCTAAATCCCACACGGAACTAAAAACCTAACTAGACTAGATGGAATTCAACATGATCAACATTTTTTAAAATCATCATTTTGATTCAGAAAAAATCATCCTCCAGTAAATTCCCTTCTCTCATTGCTGCAGAAAATTCACCGTATGTGTCCAAAACAGAATCATCACTCAGTAGAGTCAAAACAGTAGCAGACCAACATGCCTTAAATCCTAGTCTTGTGCTCGACTGAAGAGGGGGGTAGATAATTTGGCTGTTTTACTAAAATATTCTCTGGTTATCACTGTAGTTTTACTTGGGGGAAGCACACGATGAATTGGCAGTTCTGTTTCCCATTGTCTTGTCACAGGAGATAGCACATTCTATAGGTATTGTGCTTTTCTATGAGTACAAAAGGATTTCTGGTTTTTTGTGAGCAATTTTCAAAATATTCCAATTCATTCTTCAAGATTAAATTATATCTGTATATATCCATATATATATAGCCATAATTCTGTAGCATTTGTGTATTCAGCAGTATGTTGTGTGATCTGCAATGTGAATCATTGTTCCTCTCAGTATTCCAAGTCCTCAGCTTCCACAGCTCTGTTATAGAGAGGTTTTACTGAAAGTCTCTGGACTCTCAAACCTCATTAGTTCCAGCAACAATCCTAGCATAAATGGGAATATACTGGAAACTATGCTGAGTTACAATTTGTTCTAGAGTCATCTTGCTGACATTTCCTTGTTCTCTCTCTTTCTCTGATATTACACTGAAAACACCCCATTAACCTTACATTTGGGACTTTAAAATAATCACAAACCAGGAAGAATTCCAGCCGACATACACTAGATTAGGATGACATTACTAGCAAACCTTAAAATTAGTCCCATTAAGCCAACCTTAAATGTCCTGCAGATCATCAAGTGACACAGGATACATAAGCTTTATCTTAGTGGAACTAATTTGACTATTGGCACATGATCTAGCAATTTCAACAAATACACATTTACAGACACTTGTAAGGATGTCTCAATAGATTTTACAGCATTTATATACAAGCATACTTACATATTTGAGCCCAACTGTAAAAAGCAGTGTGTTGTGTCAGTGTGGGAAATAACACCTGCCTTCTCTCCACAAGTCCTGTGGTGCAGCTTTTAGACAGCTTTCTTACCAGAGAGGAGCTTCAAGTACCCATTCAGCAAGCAGCTCCTTATGGAGATGGACGGAACCAAGCTGACAAAACTTGTATTGGTCTAATTAGCCTGGCAGAGCAGCTTCCTCAGACACCATTTTCTTTAACCAGGAAAGAAAAATGTTAGTACTGAATTGTCTTTCCTTAATAGCAGGTGGCCTGAATGGTTATTTTTACTTCATCCTTTAGACAGCAAAATACCACTGCTTAAGGACATTGAGCTTTAACATACAGCCTGAATTCAAGTTGATATTTACCATATTTTACGAAAAGGTAACAAACTCTTCTGGTTCTGTTCTAAGGGTTAAGGATGACCACGTTTACAAGGAGTTGTGCACAAAGTCCTACAGTCCTTATGTAAACACCATTCCTATGGAAAATTATTCTGCATAAGGATTGTGCAATTTAACATTAAAAAGTATTAGCAGTGTTTTTCAAGTGCAATGGTAAATTGCTGAACCCCAAGTCCACACATACAAGGCTGGCTGCAGAATATTGCTCTTGTAGTTTGATCAAAGATTCAATTTGCTCATAGATTTTAATGTGCTTGAATCCACTGTCAGAAAAAACACTTAGGTTTTTTTAACTCACCTTCTCCACCCCTGAAAACTTTCCTTTGTAAGAATACCTTCTGATGACATGATTAGAACTCATGATTTCAAAGGTATTGCTCTAGGGGGAAAGAATTTGCAGAAGTGTTTGATCCTGTGTTGATGTTCTGAGTGGGCAAGATTTAGGCAAGAATCATTTATTTTGTGAAGAAACAAAACTTCTTGTAAAGCTTTAGCTGTCAAAGTAATGCACAGTTTATTTTAATTAGGCCTTTTTAAAGAAGATGTCATGTAACATTAAAAATCTGGCTTGTATTTTTAAATAAAATAATTACCTTTGTATATAAATAAATTAGTATTATGTTATTGCTACTAGCAGAACAGTAAAGGACAGCACATAAGTCTCTATTATTGCTTAATGGTTAAAAAAGAAGCTTATTGCACTGTATCCTAGAATAGCCAAGATTATTTTTAATGAGTTCTGTTATAAGCACTAAAATACTTTGTGATTAGATGTGAATATGCTTGCATACAATTTCTTAAACACAAACAATATACACTGTATATTAATTAATTAGCTTTTGCAGCTATAAAACATGTTCATATAAACCTTTGTCCTTCATTCTATCAACAATGACACACACACTGAGCTTTCTGTGCAATGCCAGCACTGCTGAGCATAAATGTATTGTTCGTGTGCATGTAGTTATGTATGTGTGGCCATGCAAGGGGAGTAATGCTCCAGACCCCTCAACCACCATGGGAAACTGTTAAAAATGCTTATGATGTCCCTGAAGAATCTCAGAGATCATTAATGAGGTCGATAGTACCTGACAGATCTCAAAGTGGATCTTGCCTGAGCTAAACAAGTCCATTCTGCGTAACTCACAGCCAGTAGAATTTCCAGTGTATTTTTGCAAATGAGCCTTAAAGAATTTGTAAGCCAGGTTTGAAGTGTGATGTGTAGGGATGGATGTGACATGCAGTAGAAACAGCTGGTATTTTGGTGCGTGATTTTGTTAAAAATAGCTGCTGCTACTGGTATCTGAGTAAGGGACTGGGGAGTGTAGCTTTGAAGTGCTCGTTGTGTGGCATGGCTGGGTGGGTCTGCAGTAAGGCTGCTGACATGGCTTGCATCGGTCACGAGCTTCAGGGTTCTTCAGCAAAGGCAGCCAAGACTTTCTCCACTCTCATGTCTGAACTGTTTCTACTCTTTGTATGAGGAGTGGATCTGAAACATCAGCCAGCTCTGCCTGGGAGAGCTTATAAATCCAAGCAACTCAACATGGGAGCGTCCCCATAATACAGACAAGGAACACAGACACCTGGCTGTGCTGGAACTGTGCCTCTGCTGCCAAGCAAGGCATTCCTTGGAGTCATACACTAACAAGATGGGTGCAGAACCAGGAATCTGGGGGTGCCCTGAGGACCTTCTCAGTGACTTTCCTGTGAGCAGACAGATAAGCAGTGGCAAGCAGGGCGCTGAAGTCAGATTCCCCATGTCTCTGACTGCTACCTTAGTGTCAGATCATTTTATTTCTGTTCAGAGAGAGTGGTTTTGATGCCTTCATTGTTCTCTTTTTTCCCCTTCAAATACTGAGTTATTTGAAGGTGCAGCAAATGCACGTCAAACCTAAAGCGGAAATTTTGGAAAGGTCTTTTTTTATTCTGCATCAGCAGAAATTGAACCCACCTTCATCCTCCTCAGTACTACCTTTTGGGGGGATTACTGCCTTCTGAGAAGAAAGTCTTCTTGCTGACATCAGTCAGGCAGTCACCATTTTGTACTGCTCCTTGAGCACAGACTGACACAGAGCAAATCTCCAAACACACATGCACACACATATTTTTTTTGTCTGCTTTACTTTTCAGATCTCCATCATGTTCCTTACATTTATACAGAAGTGACCCAGACTGTCATTTAGAATATAGCATGTCCGTGGGACAAATCTTTCATTGGCAAAATGAAGCATATTCTAAACCAAGAAATACAAATGCATCATCTTTGCCCTCTTTTTGCCCTATCCAATGCAGTGTGTAAGGGATGTAGGTTTCTTTTGTCTTTTCTGGAGAGTTCTGTGTGTCCAACCAACTGCCTGTTGTTCTGATAAAGCTGGTATCTAACTGCTAAGCGATCACAAAGGGCAAATGACCACCCAGTATTGGTCTTCAGTATAGATATTTTAAAAGATTAAATAGTCTTTTATTATGTGAATGACATTTCAGATGTGGGCTCCTCCACAACAGGCCATTGTATATTTCCTGAATCACATCTCCTCTGTGTCAGCACAAATCAAGACTTCAGTGACAATTGTTGCTATTTACACCAGCCTCAGTACAGTCAGAGGCCAATTCACCAGCTGCTCCCTCCTGCAGAAGGAGAAAACTGTGTTCATTTAACACTTGAAGTTTTTTGCTTTGAAGTTGTAGAGCCACTGCCTCAGCTGGTGTGTATTTGCTGTAGTGTCCTGACTTTAACCTAAACCAACTGAGGAGCCACTCCCCCTTTCCCCACAGTCTCCACACACTTCCCCACCTTTCTAAACTGTGATCGAGCACAGGTGACATCTTATGTGCAGCAAAAACTGCACCGTGAAAATCAAACAGGGAAATATGGAAGATTTAGGAAGTGTCCTTTGTGGATTGAACTGGTAAGAATAAACTATGGCACCTACTCAAGAATCAGGAGTGTTCAGTTAAAATTGCCCCTGTCTGTAGGCATGGATAGAGTCCCTTACCTATAGCAGTGAAAAGTGAAAATAAATTCTCCTGTTTATAAAACAATTTCATCTTGCTTTATAAAGCAAGAGTTTATCTAGGTTTGAATAAGTGCCATGGCAACAATGTTACTGGAGTACTCATAGGAGCATTTTTGGAGAGAGGAAACAGGATGAAATGAAAAGCTCAGTGGTTATCTGTGGGCACAAGGAATTCTGCTGCAGACAAATACAAATTCTCCTTCTTCTTGTTTCTGGGTAGCTATTTACAGTTGCCACCACATTCCTATACTTTCAATTTGTACTGTTGTTGCCCAGAAATACTGAAAAAGGGGGGAAACCTGCTACAACTAGAAGGACTGATTTTAAACACAGTTCAGAATTCCATTATATTTGCATCAGTTAAAAGAGATGAACAGTGCAGAACTACTAAAACCACTGTGGTTACTAGAAAAAAAAAATACCACAAGATTTATATGTTCAGTAAAACTTATGCTTAAGTACCATAGTCCCTTTAAAAGTATGCATGTCGCAACCAAGAGATAACCATGGCTCTGTTTTTGTTCTGAAATAACTGATCCCAGCCCATTTCACCTAGGAGTGAATGTTCCACCTTTTTTCATCTCTGCAAAACACCTGCAGTTCTAGTTTAATTCCAATATTCTAGTGTCAGTAAAGAGATACTCAAACTGGAACCTCATTCATGCAAACTTAGGTGCATTGATATTTGTGTGCAAACAGAGTAGCTCAACATTAACAAATGGCAATGTACAATAATACTTACTGCAATGACCAGAGAGGGGGAAAAAAGCCAATTAGAGGGAAGTCCTAGTATTTTCTTGACTTTACCAATTAACTGGAGCCACATCTCTAGGTCTCTGCATACACAGCATTATTTAACCTCTTGTCCATGCAGAAACAGTTGCAATACCTGAGAAACAGGCTCTAAATCCATTTTATTTAGATTTTGATTTCTTAACAAAAATCACACCCTTGCAATGAAATAGTTTTGAGACCAAGGTGGAAATTTTCAAGAGAGTTCTTGTATGTTTCTTGTAAAATGAGTGGCCAGATAATGTCCTACCCTGAGAAGGCTGGAGTTAGGGTTCAAAAGTAGTTTTAGACATGAAAAATCCACACAGGAGAGAACTGCAGATCATCAGGGTCTGCAAATCCAGCTTTATGTTTATGGAGAAATTTTGTTTTTCCAAATACTCACTGTTCTCATTTTGCATTAATTCACAAAATTTGTTTCATTTTCGCTTCGATGATATCAGTTTATTTTCTGTTAATGCAAGAACTTCCTGACCCTTGCAGCCCACATCTTCTGCCTGTTTCTTGCTTTCATTTTAGATCTGTTCACACATCCTGCAATGCTTAATACGGATCCTTGTGAAATTTGCTATATAACTTACATTTGTAAATCCTCCTCTCAATGTCTTCTTTTTGATTGTGTGATATATGACAATGATCTAACCCTGTCACCCTTTTGTATGCATAACCTTCAGATGATGTGGAGATTTCACAGGATGAACAGTATACGCGTTATTCTCAAGGAAAAAATTACCAGATAATTCAGCTTTATCATGGCATTTTACTGTTTTGTAATAAGATAAGATTTATGAATGAAATAATGTCTAATAGCAAGCACCAGGTAAAAACCAGGAATCATAAAAGGCAGTATCTGTTTCTTTGAGATGAGCAGGACAAATACTTAGGTCCACTATTTCATAGCTCAGAGTGAAGAAAGATATGCTTCTAATTTTCTGACTCCTTTGTGTCCCAGGAATAAAATATAGTGCCTTCCTACGAGAGTCTGGTAAAATATATGGTTGCTTTGTGCAGCTGAGTTCACTATCTTTAAGTGATTGGTATATAATTACTCCAAGCCCTATGCTTTCTTTAACAAGCCTTCAATTCATTGAAAATCCTCCTCTACTTCAGCAATTTATTTTACTTAATGAATTACCTATTTTCATTTCACATGGAGTTGAGAACCTTGGCTTGCTACAGATTCAATACCCCCTTGAAATACCTTTAGTCAGTCAAACATCACAGCAAATGTCTGGGTTCCATCCATTAATAAGATACACCCATGGACTGTATGAAATAAGCCATATACAGCTTCCTTGTTCCTCACTCCTCATTGAGAAACGATTTCCCACTGCACTTACAAAGTGTTCCAAGTGTGAATAAAGGCTAGAAACACATCTTCCTGAATCTGCAGGCAGACTGTGAAAATGGTAGAAAAAGAGGCAGTTTACATCTCCAGTTCGCCTCACTGGCAGGTCAGCTAAAATAATCCATTTTGTACCTGTTTGGCTAAAAAAGGGGATTTTGCACCTTTCACACCATGCACTCCATGCAGTGACAAACCCCATAATTACAGACACAAAATAATCATTGTTGATCTTCACTGTGGGTCTCCCACTAATTTTAATAATGATTCAGGAGAGGAGAATGGTATTCTAAATATAGATTGTAATGCACAGAACAGGGGATTAGGTCTTCCTTACTACGTGAATTGGACACCTGAAAAACCTGGCTGTATTTTCAGCAGACTAGCTTTTTAACATATGTAAAGATCCAAGAAACCCACAGCTCTGAAGTCTCTGGCAGCAGCTACATACTGCTTGGAACTCTGAATCAGTGTAGATGACATAGGAATGACATAAATTATTGAGAAAGCATAGAGCAAGAAATTTTAGTAAGCAAGGTGATCCTTACATCAGACTACACTTCCACATTGCTTAAGTTTCTACCTACTCACAAGGTGTTTAAGAAAGAATATATCGTGATTAGCTGATTTAATAACGTGCTATGCCATTGTGTGCCCACTGGTGGCTAATTCTGTCCAGGCTGCTGGCACCTCTGCCCGTGTTCTGTCCCTGAAGTTATGTACCTACGACTGAGGACCTGACTGAAAAGCTCAGAGCAGCTGGAGGAAGCAGCTCCCCAGCCCAGGCAAGAGCCACGGCTGACACTGCAGTATTGGTTTGCAGGGCTCCAGCTTGAAGAGCACCAAGTGCTTTCTCAAACACAGCTCCGTGTGCTACCTGGCCCTCCAGCACAGAGTATTTCAGACATCCTCCAGTGCAGGCTGAGACCATGAGTCCAGCCCAGAACAACAGAATGGCACACATGCTTCACAGACAATGCTTCCTTAAAGCAGATCCAAAAAGGGAGCATAACAAACTTCTCATCAAGTCAAGCAGGTGACCTCTACTCTGGCTGTTAAGTTTTACAATTGCATCAAATCTGTTTTTCTGCATGTGCTGCATTTCAGAGACTGAAATGCTGAACAGCTCTCTGCTTTTTATGCCAGAGAGCAGTGACAACACTGCTTTGGTTGCACTTCCTTCATAAATATGCACCATATTCTATCTACATGTCCCACAAAAAGTTGGGCAGTGAATTTTTCTAAGCATATTGTTTCTTTCCACCTTATCTCATTACTGTAATACCTTTTTTATACCATCATTGTAATACCCTAACCATGTGTCCATGCTACTTCAGAAAGACAAAGAACACTGTGCTTGAAGCTTAGCAAGTGAAGCAAGGGCACCACGGTTAGGTAGCACACAGTCACTGTAGAAAGTATTGCTGTTTCCCTGGTTCCCTTCATGCCCATGGGCCTGTGACTGTGCTACAGTAAAATTGTGAGTGAAGATCTGATTACAGGGCAGAAACAAGCAAGCTTGTTGCAAGGTCGGCAACTTCAGCAACTCCAGCAGAACAAAATGCATTTTATCAGTTACATGTTACCAAGAACAGAAAAGATGTATCAGTTCACTCTGCTCCTTTCTATCAAAGGTCCAAAGCTGCTTTGCAGTTCTACAACTCTGCCAACACAATCAATTGCACCACTATGTAACAGGTCAGTGGAGATGCACCACAGTGTGTAATCAACAAATCTGAGTATGGCAACACCTCTTTGAACAGCAATAGAGCTACTAATATCAGAAACAGAGAATGGGAGTCAGTTTATAAAGGCATAGCAGATCTGTGTTCTTGTAGTGACAAGTACCAAAATCTATTACAGTAGCAGTGAAGCAAAGGATTCAAAAGAAAAACCACACAGCAAACAGAACCATTACTGGCCTGAACTTCTGAAAACTGAGCGAGATTGATTTTTTCAGAAACTTTCTACATAACTGGATCTTTTAATATACCACTTAGGCTAAGTTATTTACTGATTTACCATATATAGTTCTGCATAAAGAACTGTACAGGATGTTGAGAGGGAATCCTTCTAGTGCCTAGGTTCCAATAGCACTTGACATAGTTACATCTTTTCCCTGGCCCAGCTCATGAGAAGAGAGAAATTTGATGAGGGGCATGTGGGAGGGGAAGCAAAGTACAGATTAAATTAAGACACTGTAACAGCAATAGATGTCAGGATGCTTTTTGGATTAATTATTTCCTTCCACTAAAGAAAATCTGCTCCCACTTCACAAAAGAAAACCCTCACTATCAGCAGGCAGTGTTCATTTCACAAACTCTTCTTACTCTGTAATAGGGTGGAGCAGGCAGTTGTGAATAAAACTTTATCTCTTCTGTTAAAATCCTTACAGTAATTACACAGGAAAAGAGAAATCAGAAGACCCAAAACTCTTAGTTTATTTTAATTATTATCCTGCACAGTTGCTTCAGGAAAAGAGAAAGCATCTTCTGAATAAATTTTTCCTTTAAAAAACTCAACTGCATCTTCATTTGTCATTTCCTGAAACTTCTTGTTCTGGATCTATAATAAAGGAAAAGGAAAAGGTACATTATTTCTATTGTTCAAACTACCCTGTTCTACAAATCAAGTGCTCAGTGATGAGATGGCCACAGGAAGTTGTTGTATTCTGAAAACAAGTTCGCTTGAATCTTTTATTCTACAAAACTCAGGGAAATAGGCCAAAGACACATAGGTTTCTTAGGTACAAAGCAATTCATGGCTTGATTTTTTTCCCTCAACTATTTATTTACTGATAAAGGTAAGTAGCAGCTAGTCTTTCAGAGTTCCTCTCTCCCTTAGTGACACCACCACTACCCTCTAACTAGAAATGATACACAATTATCACTCTGGAGAAAACCCACCATTCCTGGGGAACCTTCATGCTTTGTAGAACAAGGCCTCATCTACCAAACACACTCATCACTGTGCTGATAACAGGACCAAACCAGAGACAGTAACAGGACTCTTCTTACCAGAAACACATGATAGCCCAGTTTATTTAGATGCCGCTTCTTCATTGCCAGCTTCCCCTGGGGGTGTGTTGTGCCCAGGCAGAAGGCAGACATAGGAGCAAACAGAAAAGCCAACCTGCAAGCAAGAAGAGTAGGGAAGACTTCACTGTACAAATGCAGAATAATAACTTGTAAGACAATGACTCAATGATGTCCGTTAACACTGCAGAATATATACGTGTCTTTCTGGTAGGCAAAAATATCAGGACTGCACAAATGTCATTATCCTCTTCCTTCTTCAGATTCAAGTAATTTAGACTCTTTTCTTCCATGAGCTTCACACAGGTGCCAGCATCTACCCAAATACCTACACTAGAATTAAGTACTCAGATCTCCATTCCTCCCACAATGAGAAGGAAATAGATCACTCAACATTCTCCATTAATTTGACAGATCCTGCATTTACTTTGATCCTTTGCTAATGATATTCAGAATCAGTCACTTCCTGCCATAAAAACCTGCTTGGAAGGGTGAGGAAAGCTGAATGCCTTGGAACACTGGGTTTCTGTTACACAATTCACCAGCTCTCCTTTTATCAAAAAGCAAACTGTACAAAATACATTGCTGTGCAGTGATCCAGCACACAAATGTTAAGTATTACCCAATTCTGCTTAAGCATTATTTAAATGATGTATGTCCTGCTTCAGTTACTGAGAGGTCATTCTTCTACACAAGATTAAATTAATCACCTAAAATGTGGATATGATGATCCTTTTTATTCAAATTATATTTCAGTAGCTGAATTAACTGCCATAACATACCACCGAGATGCAAATTTTTGAGACTTGAGAGAACAACTGAATGTTTAATTGGACAAAGACTTTTAAAAAAATTGCTACCTGCATTTATTACGAGAGTATCAGATCACTGTGATGTTTCCTGCCTCCTTCTCTGAAATGTTAAGTGTTAGCCTCTGTCAGAAGAAGGTATCGAGCTGGATGGAGTGTTGCTCTGCACTGGCATGGCAACTTTTGCATATTCCAGTAAGCACAGATAACAACTGAGTTATCTACTTTGCTTCTGCAAATCAGTGAACCAAAGAAGTAACTGGATGGGATACATGCAAATAAAACTAGCCTGCTAGAAAAAATATGCAGTCAAAAAAATACACCTCTGAACACGTGAGTCAGGATGATCATCTGTTCCAGCTACGGGGAGCACTTTCCTTCTGTCTGAATCCATTCTGATTTCAAAATCTGAAAACAAAACAACAAAACATTTAACTCTGCAAGAGGCTAAAATTAATGTTCTCATTTGAACCCATTAATTGTTCAAATTGTTTGCAAATGAACAGCTCATTTGACAAAGTTAATAGACACCACCACTGGTCTGTTTCTAATTGCTGTTCTCTTAAGAACTGAATTATTACTGATAGCTTTTCCCGCTCCCTAACAAATATAAAGTTATAGCTTGCCCATCTCAAGAAGAAATAAATTTGTTTCTGGAAACTGCAGATTTAAGTTCATGGAGTGAAATCATCATTTACAGAAACTACTCTTGGTCGCAGTCTGTCACGCCTATTCAGATTTTCCTGCAATCCAATTCCTCATTAGAAATACTTAGGAATAGAATTATTACTAGTACAGAAAAACTGGTAAGCTGGGTGGCTGGCAAAAGAAAAAAAAAAAGGCACTATCAAAACATAAGATAAACCAAAAGAAAGTCATATCCCATTCCACAAAGGAAAGTAGAGCCTAAATCTTAGCCAGAACTTCAGAGAAGAAACAAGAGGACAAAAGAGAACAAAAGAGAACAAAAGGCAGCTGCTGTTTGGCTTTGTTTCTAACATGATTTGTATTAAAATGTCAACTCTCTCAAAGTTGGCCACATTGGATTTAGGTACAATTAACATCTGCTTGCTGATGCCTAAAAAAACTCCAAAGCATTTTGTAAACAAGAGAAATCATAAAAGTTACAGCAAATGGAATTAAAAACTTTAACAGAAGCATCATAAAAAGTAGATTCACCAATCAATGACATCGTTTGTTAAAAGACTCTATCTTCAAAGTGTTAAACTTTTAATCACTTGCACCCTATGCAAATTTATTACCATCTTATTACTTTGGGGACTATAAATCCATATTAAAAACAATATGGCAGTTCTATAGCTTCATACCAATGTGATATTTGTATGGCAGCCGAACATTTTGCCGAAACATGTTCTCGCCTCCCAGAAGTTCTATCAGTGCCTCCTGAGCCTTTCTGAGATTAAGAGATACTAATGAGGATGAATTCTCAGTCAGCACAAATGCAGGCTTTGTGAAAGAAGGGCTGTCAACTTCCATACATGTTTTCACACAGCGAAGCATCATTGCATTTTGTTCCTTAAGATCATCTGAAAAAGGATACAAAAAATATTACATACAGTGTATTATCCCATAGAATTTTTCATTTTATCATTTGTAGTCTGTTCTAGCACAGCAAACTCGACTTGACTACCCTACTAACCGTACAAAACTGTAATGTGGAAATCAAATTCTTCTACAAACCATTCCAAGGACCTCATTATAACTCAGAGCATTCCAAATCCCAATTTTACTCATGATTTCAGGTACTAAAGTTAGTTTGCAAAGGTTAAGACTTCCTATGTTGTTAAAAATGCCTAAACATCTATTGACTATAGAACTCCTGTCCCTTACACATTTCTACCCTTTTCACAAATCCCGTCTTCACCTCTCGCTATTTAACTGCACATCTACTGTTAAACTACTGCCACCATGGAGCCCAAGACAATAAGCCTGATTCCCTAGTGCAGGCCCAGGTCACTCAGATCACCATCACTACATTAACTTTGTCTTGAGGACTTCAAATTTAATATTAATTGTGCTTGTGTTCTTTAATTTCGAATCTTTTAACACAGTTACAACCAATTACATACACAGGCAGACATCCTGTTTAAAACAAGAACATGACAAAGTAAGGTCTGACCCGACAGTATAAGTTCATCCTTGCTGTCCTTTTGCAGCAGCACATCAAGTGCACGGTGTGGAAGATATCCTAAGATGCCAAGTGAATACACTGCCTTCAGCAGTTCTGTGGTGGAAATCTGAGGCAGGCACTTATTCAAGCAGCTATGAAGAGTCTCAAAAAACCTTTTCCAAAAGCAGAAGAAAAGTATTTCAAAACATAAATAAGGCTATATAAAATACATATTTCAGACAAAAATACAACTTGGAAATCTTTATTATCTTGCATCATTGCATCTTGTGTTACCTAACATTAGTTCGATTCTCACTTTGAGGATACAGCTACCTATCAACAGATTTAATAGCCTGGTCAGTCTGGAACCAAGGTCTTCATTTTCAGTTAAAGAAAAAAAATCATATTCAGAAAAAATGTGAAGAGACACAGCAATTTACCTTACAGATTAATGAAACAGGATTACGAGCTCTTTCACAAATAAAACCAGATACTAGTTGCCATACATTACTCTATAAGGACTATGTAACATATTATCAGGCACTCTAAATGAAAACCTACAGATGCTTTTGGACTCTGGGAACATAGTTGAGTCGTGAATACACTCGAAGAACAATCAAAAGGTTTTTCAAGTTAAGGAATTCAGGGTCTTCTGTCACCTTCTCAGCAAAAATATCCAGCAAATCCCCAGGCTGAAAGCCAAGTGTCTCGCAGGCTGAGAGAAAAAGGATAATCTAAAAGAAAAGATAGCTTTATAAGTCAAGAAAACCAGTGAAGTTGATCCTACCTGTTGATTTCAAAGAAGACATTTTTTAATGAAAGCAAATTTTTCAAAACTGTTGTTTCTTTACTTATCAATAAATAGAACAGCATTTAAAAAATGTAACTATCAACTTCATCAGACTGGTATTCATACAAATTTGTTCTCCAAAGATCAAGCACAAACATGAAGAAAGGTAAGACAGAAGCATCAGATACTCTATTAGTACCACTATACATTATTTGGTCTCAAATAATTTACCTGTCTTTTGTCCCAAAGGTAGGCAGTGGAATTAACATAGTCTGCTAATGCTGAAAACAGTTTTACATTACGGTACTGGAGAGTGTGACAAGCTTCCAGAATGAGAACTAACTGCCGAAATGGAGCATCGTGGACATTTTCTGTAATAGAAGATCAAAGAAGGACAAATGATAAAAAGCAGTGGGAGCTGTAGGTTGGAGACATTGAGGCATTGGGGGAACAGTTTGGTTAAGGGATGGAGGAGGGGAAAAATATGACAAGAAACTGTGGAAGACTGAGACTAGCTAAGCAAAGCTCAACTGAGCTAAAACACATGAAGAAACTTGAGAAACAGAAGAAACCAAACTGAGCCAGAATCAAGCTTCAATACATTAACCAGCAAAAGGGGACAAATTAACAAAATAAGCAAGAAGATTGTGTTCCCAGGATGTCTTCTGTTCCAGGATTTTTGATTTTCAGCATGCACTAAAAATAATGCTGAAGAAAGTCACCGTTCCCTCTGTGTATACAGCCACCTGGCCTGTGTGCTGAGTGTGGCCAAAGTCCTATGGGAGAAGCCAGGATGTGTAATTAAACATTGTGTCCTAACATATATGAACAACCAGGACAAATAAGGGCTGTACAAGCAGCCTCAACACTTCTGGGTCATTTCTATCAAGAATGCTATTTTGCTACCTTAATGCTTTTTGAGACACAAATTCTTAAGTATTTTAAGCATGAATCAACACATATTAACCACACATACTTAAGCAATGTATTGGAAAGGTATGGAGAGAGGTGAAAGCATTAGCTTTCATTTAATGTTTTTATGGGCTACAGCATGAGGTTAATTATTAAGCAGTACTCAATAATTAAATCCAGTAATCAAGGAAACACTATTTTCCCTTCAGTTTACCAACTAATCTCACTAAGTCGCCAATCCATCCTGTAAGTTGTCAATTTCCAATTCAGATTTGTTATAAAATTTTTTTTGAAATCTCTTTTCCTTGCTAGAATTAAATTCTTTTTCTTAAACCCTGCGCACAGAAAAATGTAAAGAAAAATATGTAAATCAGGTAAATGTTAAGAAGGGCAGAGATGACAAGAACTATTTGCTTTTATTATTGATCAGTAATTTTCTGTCCTGCTGCTTGTCAAATGGCTCCACATAACTATAATATCCTGTAAAACAAAGATGTTTCCTGAGTTTTAAAGGAAATCAGAAAAGAGAGATGAGACAATAATTAGGAAGAATTTGGTATACAGAAGGGAAATTTAATTAACATATTTTTTTCTTACCCTGAATCTTTTTACTGCAGGCATTCAGGATTGGAAGGGAACAGTAATTCATTGCAGCAAGAGCCAAAAACATACGCAGAGCATTCGGAAAAGTCAAACCATCTATTTCTCTCAAAACTGCCATCTAAAGTGAACCAGAGTTTATTAAATCCTTCATTCTTCAGGTATATTATCATTGCTTTCTGGTGAAGACATTTTCACCAAAACTTTCCCAAAGTCCTTAGTTCAGATTTATATGAAAGAAAAAGAAGCAAAAAACAGTAAAAGCGTAAAATAACCACTCTCAATTTCTTAATACACAATTATAGCAGGTCAAGTGCTCTAGAAATGTGTCAGTACACAAGTTTCCAGCAATTTGCCTTTACTTGGTTATTTTAAAAGAAAAAAGTCTCAGTAAAGGTCATTTCCAAATACTGTGAATACATGTCTTCTATCAACTCCTAAGAAAGTAGCAAAAATAAAACAGACACGGTTAACTTAAAAGTTCATAGTAGTCCAATTACGGTTTTACATGTGCATGAAAGCTGTAAGCCTCCAAAGTGATCCAATAGTATGTGAGTGGCCTGGATTTAATACAAACACCCAGCTACAAATGTGCACTGAGGCAGGGAAGGTCAGCTCTGATGCCACAAAGGAGATTTCATTTATCAAAGCAGTAATTAGATTGATATAAATGACACTAAAAATGAAGCTACCAAGTATATTGGCTATTAAAATACAGTATTTTTATTGTGTATGTATCAGAGGTACGCATCTATGATAAGAAATTACACTGTAAAAAAATAGCACTCTGTGGGCTCAGAAAATTAAATGTTCCCTTTAGTTAACAAGTGCAAAGGTTACTTTCCTCTCAGTTTTATGATGTTTCATGAATGCTATTACAAACTCTGACATCAGAGCCCTCAGTTATGTGAGGAAAACACTAGCAGGCCCTCTTTGAAAGAAGGTTTCAAAAAGGGTTTTTAAATCAGGGCACAAACCCAGTACACCCTGCCATAAAACCTGCAGCCTGCTCCCAGCCATTGTATTTCCCAGGGAACCTTTCACATACACAGAAAAACAACACCATGAGCTTGGGGAGTTCTGGCATCTCACACCCACCAGTCCTCCTGCCCCCTGCAGTTACTGGACACAGCTCCATCACAGACCAGTTTTCTGTCACCTTGTCTTCAGTCACAGACTGGGCAAGGGACTGAGGAAACAGCCTGTCAGCTCTTCTCTGAAACACCACATGCCAGCACAAAGAGGTGAGGGCACTGCTGTTTTACTGCCTCAATTCCTTTTGTTACCAGCCTCCAAATATAAATTCTTCCTACAGATAGAGCTGGACTGTGATGCATATAGCAAATACAGTTACCTTGCTATTACATTGTCTCTTTCAGCATCTGTAAAGAACCATACACAATTTATAAATGATGCAAGAGCACAGGCTTTTGTGGGAGTAAAAATGAGCCTCCAACTAACTTTACCTCTAATTTCTTTTTCAGAAAAACTGGAGCATCTTTTCCCAGGCATTTCATCAGGTTTTGCAGAATAAAGATGTCTCTGATACTTGAAATGCGCTGCTCCACTAGTAACCTGATGGAGAAACACACACAAGAGCTCTCCTCATTCCAGCAGAAACAGGTAAGTACCCCCATTTTTCTTCACTGACATACCCCTCAAGTTAAAGCTGTAATCCCCAGCTCCTCTTCCACATCCTTTTTTTTTTAATGTTGGCATAACACTACATGACGTAGCTGCAGCACAGATATTTTACACATGGAAATAATTATAAAGGCTTTCTTTATGTTAATCCTGATAGATGAATGTTGTTGCTGATACACTTACAGCAGGGGCACCTGACCAGACTGCACATGTGACAGTGCAAATATGAGTGCTGTTAAGCCTCAAGGAATTATCACCCTTCTGCAGAAAAAGAAAATTGCATGTTTTTATCTCTAAATCATTGATGGGCAGGCAAGGTCTGAAACAGACAGGAAGCTCAGGAATGGACACAGACAACAAATGGATGCAAGTTAGGAATGAAACCAAACAAGCAGAGCTGTGGGCTGCAAGAACAGGAGGTAACACAGAGATCATATGCACAAGATGAAGGTGCACTCTTAGCACCTCCTTTACTGGCTCGGTGGGTGGTACTGTAATTGTTACACCTGAACCACCCTTAAATATACCTGCACAGGTAAATATGAAGTGTCACTTTCAAAGGCAGTGCACTGCTCTGAAATTCATCCCTGCAAATGGGCCAGAGCTCCAGACATCAAGACAGAGAACTGTAGATGGGACTCCTGCTTTCCACCAACTTTAAGAACTGTGTACCTGTGCCTCCAGGGGAACCTGGTTTTTGGGTATCACTTCCACTTTCTCAAGGCAGAATGTGATACAGGGTCAAAAGTACTAATCCATGGCAAGTTTTGTGATAGCCTCAGTGAAAGCAATCTCATGGGAGTGAGCAGACTGGTCACACACACAAACCACACTGGCCCAGAAAAAATTCACTACAGCCAAAGAAGTTACTCTGATAAATCACTACACAGAGGCACTTGATGGATGCAACTAGTCTTCATCTGACTTTTTACTTACTAAACTAAAATATTCCCAGGCTGTTAAACAACGTTTTTTATCACGAAAAATCAGACAGGTCCCTAAGTAAGATAGCCTCGTTACCTCCTGTCTGCATACAGATAAAAGAGGGATAGATACGTGAAAGGACTTGATCAACATCACCAGAAAACTACACTGGTGGAGCTGCAGTCAGAACACAATCCCCTGCAGACCAGTCTAGCACCCTTTACCATCGGAAGCCCTCCTCCTTGAAACTGCAAATACAGTGCCATAATTCACTGTCTAGCACAGCTCTTATCTCATGTGATCATTTAAATCCTAAAACCATAGGGTGTATTTTATGTGCAGATGTACCCTTGATGATTTCTAACAGACATGCATTCAAACAACATTTAAATACGAAGAACACATGAAAGATGTATTTTTCTCACTGTAATCCAGCTTGAAGAGCGCTCACATTCTTGTCTTTATCCATCCCTGCCAAAGTAGTTGCCAAAACTGAGATGCATCGGTTATCAAGTTGATTGAGCTTCTCCTGTTAAAAGTTTTGACAATGTCAGATTACTTCAAACCAGTAAAAGTTTCAGAAAAGAAAAACTGACCACTCTTAATCTGCACCTGCCATTTTCTTTTTCCCCTCAAAAGTCAATTTACAAGCTTTAATTCTGCAGAGACTCCACAGGGTCTCACACCAGTCAAATTCAGTTGATTTGAAAGGGTAACGATTTTTGAGACTTCTCCTCTCTTTGAAATCAGGCAGTGGTTTCAAAAGTTAAGGAAATTAGAAGTCCACACAAATGAACTACGGGAACTGTTTCCACGGAACATCAGACTAAACCACGGATATAATCCAACTCCCTCTGATGCTGCACAGCCTCCCAGAATTACCCACGAGGTTTCACCCCAAATGTAGGAGAAGGATTTTCATACGTACTTGGCACACTCTCACCAAAGTCTGGACTAGGAGCGTGTTCTGAGGCACGCCGAGGTGCACCACGGCATGCAGGCTGAACACCAGGTCCCCGCGCGTCATCCTGCGCGCCTCGCGCAGCAGCTGCTGGCACAGCTTCACGAAAGCCGGGTGCTCAAAGATCAGCTGCTTCTCGTAGCGCTGCTGCTCTTCTGACAGGCTTTTGAAGAGCCTCCAGGCCATGGTTAAACAGTTTGTGTAGTGCTTAATGGAAACAGCCGCCTCTGCAGCCAAGTCCAGCACGTCGCAAGGACAGGTGCACTTCCGGAGGCTGGTAAAGAACGGGTCGCTATGATCCTCTACGTGCTTCGGTTTGAAGCTCTCAGAATCATCCAGCTTTTCAACTTCCAAGGAGCTCTGGGAAGCCTTCTCACTCACCAAAGCCTCTGCAACCGTGCTACAAACATCTGTCTTTTGAGATAAAAATCGAAGAGACGATCCATGCAGAGAAGGCAAAATATTTAAAAGTAATTTCCTGAAGTTCACATTTCCCAAGGGATCCCTGTATCTGCCAATCCATAAAATGTGTTTTCTTGTTGTGGAAGAAGATTTGAAAGTGAACACAGAACTGTACCTATGCACGCATCTAACAGTATTTAACAAATAACTTATTTTATTATTCATTTCTGCTAATGCCTCATGAATAGATTTGAAACACCAACTCAAAGTAAGGGATCCGGTGACATTCTACCAGTGGAAACAGTTCTGGAGAAACTGCACAAGATCACTCATCTGTAAAGACAATCGAAAATTATGGATTAGTTACCAGACTTTGAATTCCCCCAGTTTCAATTGCCAAATCTATATGCACTTTTACAGGAAGGGAGATGATTTGATAAAAGACCCCCGGAAAATGGTTTGCAGAGAGGCTTTTATATTTGTTCAGTCAAACATCTCAGCACAAGGACAGCCCGGGCATCAACTCTTGCCTCCTCTTTGTTGCTCTACCTGAGAGCTCTGCTGGGAAGCAGAGTCTTTTCCTATATGACGTTTCCCCAGGCAGACGCGACTCCCGACAGGGCTCTGCAGGGTCCCTGCAGACCTACACCAGCGGGTAACAGCGTCCCGCCAGCCAGCCTGTCCCAGCCTACCTGCCATCCCACGGGAAAGCCGCCTTCACGGCACACCCGCGGGCGCTCGCTCTGCCGGCGCCGGGGAGAAGCCGCTGGGTTTCGGGATCACTTCCCGCTGGCCCTGGGAGCGCTGCCCAACAGGGCGGGACAGTACAAGAGGACAGAGGTCTTTCGGCGGCTTCGCACCAGCTCGGAGCACCCTGGCGGAGCGGCGGGGATGGCGCCGGGCGGGAACGGGCCGGGCAGGGCCGGGAGGGGCCGGGCCGGGGCTGCCGGCGGCTGCTGTAACCCCGCACGCGGCACCGCCGTGACACCGGGCCCGCTGCCCCGCCAGCTCCCGGNCCGGGCGGGCAGCCCCGGCGGCGGCAGCACCTTGTGTCGGGACCCGGGACCCGGGCGGGCAGCCCCGGCGGCGGCAGCACCTTGTGCCGGGACCCGGGACCCGGGCGGGCAGCCCCGGCGGCGGCACCTTGTACCGGGACCCGGGAGGGCATCCCCGGCGGCAGCAGCTCGTACCGGGACGCGGGCGGGGCAGTCCCGGCAGCGGCGGCAGCTTGTACCGGGCGCCGGGGTCGCCGTGCTTGCAGCGGTCGCCCCTCTCTGCGGGCTCACCGCCGTCCCCGTCTGTGCAGCTCTCCGGGAGCCGTGTCCACACGGCGCGGGGCCTCAGCCGGTCCCGGGACAGCGTCCGCCCCGTATCCCGTCGGTGAGGCTTCAGCCTCTCTGCTGCTGTCCCCCCAGGGGTGGCCTTCTCGGCCCCTTGGACGCTGGCTCGAGAGCCTGTTTCACCTGCAGAATTACCCTTCCTTAGCTGGCTCGCATTAAACAACGTTTGGTCTTTTAAGCCCTTATCATTGAATGTCAAAATCATCCATTTGTGCTGCTGTTGCTATGTTCACAGGTAAGGCAAACTGCCCTTACTATGCCAAAGCTGAACTCCTGGCTGACTATCTCCAGACTAACTTGCCCAACTTCAGGGTTCACAAGATTACTCAGCACCCTGACGAGTGGGAGGTAAGGGATTGTAAGTTGCTGGTAGGTGCCCCAGTGCTCTACAAACCAAGAAATGTGCTTATCTGTAGTATGTTTCTTCTTTTCTGTTAGTGATTTGGTATGTGGCTAGAGGTGCTGCAGAAGCAGCTTTGGCTGTGAGAGCCAGCCAGAGGGAAGGTTACAATGTTTTGAGCAGCTGACTTCTCTGAGTTGTACCACAGAAGATGGGCACGAAGTATGGACAAGCCTAAACGTGTATTGTGTCAATAAAAAGCTCAGTGTTGTTTTGTTTGGTTGGTTGGTTTTCTGGTTTGGTTTTTTTTGAAGTATAAATGGCTGTTCAGCCTGTAAATCTGTTGCTCACTGTGATAACATATATCTTCAGAGTTCTTGTCGAGAGCCTTCGTGGCATTCAAGGGCTTTGAATTACAGTGGAAGTATGAAGTTAAGTATCACATATTTGTTTACAATGTGGATGAGCCTTTCTGAGTACTTATGCTGTAGACATGCTGCCTATAAGGCTCTGAAAAAACTGCAGTCTTACTCCATGAGATAGACAGTACTATGATATTTATTACCTCATATATTTTGCTTGACACTTCCACCAAGTAACTCGAACAGTCAAGTGAAAAGCAATTGACCTCTTTACCTTACTTACCTTCTGTGGCTAAGTAAGAATCCTCGGATTACTCGCTGCTTCACAACTTTGCTGTCTTCTGTATCACTAAGACAACTAAGTGAAATCAAGACCTTCAGGTGAGCCATTCCAGTGTATCACCATACCTTGCTTTGTGTTATTCCTCCATTTTTTACCCACTGGTACATAAATTCTGAGGCACCTTGGAATTATATGTTGAGTGGAAATAGTAAGAATTCGTGTAGCTGTACTGTTTAAATGTTATCAAATGTGAGGTATTAAAACTTCTGGTGGGGATGTTTACATCAGCAGTGGCTTCATGACATTCGTGAAACAAATGGATGGGAACACAGTCAGTCTCCTATCATTTGGAGAGAACTGTTGGACCGTGGAGGGAAGGGTCAGCTTCTGGGAGGACTTAATGATTTTCTGGAATATGCTCAGGTAATAAGCTGCTTTTAATACTATAAGCCCATGTTTTACAACATTGTTGTTCCTTTTTCCTCCTTCAAATGTAAAATAAAGCTATTGTTAATGTTACCTTGATGGGTTTGGGCTGCCATTTGATTAGAGATTATCCTTTTGTTCTTAGCAATATTATGGCATCACTTCAATGATGCTGAGTGAGGAAATGTTAGACATTGCTGAGGAGAACCTGCAGGCACATCTTGAAATTGTAAAAGAGGATGAAGAGATTAAAAGTCTTATCAGACCTATGCAGATATGGATCACCAGGTGAGAGTGAAGAGAGTATCTGTGAACTTCTACTCAGTTCAGAAGGCACTTCTTCCTATCACATATAACAGGTGTAACCACCTGAAGTTACAAATCCCTGTAATTTGATTATTTGACTTGGGTTCTGCACCCTTCACTATGAGCAATGAGTATATAACTTAGAAATAATTTATGCTTTTGTTACATTTTACACCAGTTCAAATGAGGGGTGTGAGCAAGCATCATTTAGACCTCAGATCAGTTTAGGGAAAAAGCAAGTATTTACAAAATAAGCTAGAAATTTTATGGTGCAACCATCTGGCATTAAATGTTATTGGAAATATTAAAGTAGGTAAAATCTCTTGCAGGTTTACCTTTAGAAATTCCTGTATTTCTAGTGGTCTTAATAGAGCACCTTAAAAATTTGTGGTTCTATAAAGACATCAATTTTTAAGTGACAGCATTGACTGAAATGGAAATAGGAATGGAAAAGCCTTCAAATGAAAGGAGGACTTAACTGTTTTAATTCTTAACCTGTTAAAATGACAAAAAGAGCAGTAAAGGATCCAAGCTTATGATATCTTTAAATGTAATCAAATGCAAAATAAACACCTTTGTGTTTATGTAATACTTTCAAACAAGCAGCAGTTCATTGTTAATGTAACTTTTCTACCTATTCTGTTACCAGTGCCTCAGTTCCAATCTGTTATCATCTGATCCCTCTGTTGGCAAATGGAGAAGTATTTGGGATGACCACAGAAATCAGTATCCATTTGCTTGACAATGACCAGTTTAAGGAAATTCTTCACAGTATTGTGATGGAAGCTGAAGACATGGCATTGCCACTTCTCCGCAGTATTTCGGAGCACACAAAAATAGATCAGGCTTTTATTGATGCTGATATTATCATTGTTCTTGATGATGTGCTCTTGAACCTTGAGGTCCAGTCCCTTGAGAACTACATCAGAGAAGTGAGTGAGATCTGCCAAGTGTATGCTCCCTTGATTGAGAAGAATGCCAAGAGTGAGGTCAAAGTAATTTCATCAGGAAAAACCTTTGCAAACCTTAAGGCAACCATGTTAAGGACGTATGGCCCATCCATTAGGCCTGAAAATATCATTGCCATTGCAACATCCTGGGAAATTGCAGCTAAAGCCATGCTGGCCAGGAAGCTGAATATGAACACAGCAGGTGAATGTTTACGTAGCATTTGGGGAATTCAGTGCACCTTTGGGAGTACATATTTCATTCCAGAACACAACTGATGTGCGTGCAGAAATGCACAGTGGTGCATCCACTGAATTTTGTGGCTGTACAGAATGCCAGGGCGTCTTTTGCTTGCTCCAGGATGCAGCCCTGCCACTCTGGTGTGTATCTCATGCTGGAAATATGCTAAGGAAGACAATTGTGTTGCAGATTGGGAACTAGGACTTCAAGATTGCATTTGCACTCTGTAGTGCATTGTTATTTTGGAGCTGTGAATAAATATGACAACATACTGCTGTGCAGATAATGAGAGTAAAGTAGAACTGTGTTGTAGTATTATTTTGAGGTTAATTAACTTTCATTCTCAGGTCAATTGTTACAGCTTGGTTATATTTGCTCAGTTCTGCACTGCATAGCATAGGTGTGCTCTGACAGTCTGCTCAGCATCAGGATTCTGTAAGTGTTGCATAGGTAGAACTGGTCATTGATGACAAGTCTAGATATTTTGGAGCCTAATAAAATAGAAAAGCAAGTTAATAGGCTGAATAGCCTATCAGCAGGCTATTTGAGAAAATCCTTTTGCACCAAAGCAGGTAGTTTTTATTTTTTTAATGAATGTTTTTATTGTTTATGTATTTGTTTTTACAGGATTTAAAAAGGAACATTGCTGTATGTTTGCAGTATGATTTGTTACTGTTTTTAAGGGTTAAGTATTTACTAGATTTTGTCTGTTATTTACAGTAACATGATATAAATTAAAATTCCCTTTTCAGCTTGTGATGAGGTTTCATACGTTATGGAGAACTTGGTTGCATTTTTCAGATCAAATAATTTCTGCTAGCAAGGCAGGGCACTGATTTGAGTAATTCATCTTGAAAGGGATTTCTGAAGCCTATTTTTCTGAAAATATTTGTCTCTTCACTAATCTATGTATTTTCCTCTGTTACAGGAGTTAAAGATGTGATTGTTTGGGGCAATATTACTGGCTCTAACTACATTGATTTGTCACATGCAAAACTTTATGGATATGACTGTGCTATTCGGGGCCCCGCTAATTTTCAACGTCCTTTGTTGAATATGATTTATGATAGGTACAGTACAGATTTATTTCTTTAAAGTAAAATTAAATAACTGCTTTTAATCCATGTTTATCTGAACTGTGTAATAAAACATCAAGAAAGGTTTTTGTTTTCAAGATTTGTCTTTACTGATTGGCGCTGTACATAAAGGAAAACACAAGCTGAGGTACTCCATCTGCAAAAGAAGTTGAGTAGTTCCTAGTGCTGTGCATAGTTCTGACTCTCCTGCCAACTTTTTTTATAACTATATTTTTCCTACATTTTAAGTGGGTTTCTCTTATATCATGAGTAATTTATAAGAAGTAATGAAAGTCCAGGTAGTGACTTGGATGTCTAGTTTGCATGAAGAAACTTCGAAATAGTATTAAACAGATATCTGTACCTGAATTACATGGAATAGGCCTGAGCATATTAATGTTGTCAGTTTCCCAAAACAGGTGATTTGTTAACGTATGTGGAAAGGATACCTGGTAGCTAGATAGCTTCCTGTGTAAAGAACAGCAGCAGAGAAAAGGGTGGGTGCAGTGAGAGGGCAGCAGATGTGACATACACCCAGGCCTGGCTATCTGGAGCTCCCACTCTGGTCTAGACTTAGCATTTACTGGAGAGCAGACATTTCTTTTGTTCTGTGTTTGTACTGAGCCTCACACAGGCAGACTATGGTTCATGGCTGGGTTCTTACGTAAGACAGTAATATATAAATTACATATAAAATATTAAGTTACATAGAATATAAATTACAATAATAATAGAGGTTTTTGCTTGAGTAGATGACCTTTCATAGGAAAGTAGTACTTGTTGTTACTTTTTAAGCTACTTTTTGTTAGACCATTTTTTTTCTCTGTCTGTGAACGCCTTGCCTTCAGCAGCGAAGTTTGAGTAAGTGTTGACTATTTTCTTTCCTCAAGTTTAATTCTTTTTTTCTCTAGGAAACTACTCTTCCTGCAGTTATCTTAGTTTTTCATCCCTTTTGTCCCATTTTTTTGTTGGTAGTGAATGGATCCATTCAGAATTCCTATCGGCACAGAGTACACTGAGTTCCCGGGTGTCTCGTTGTACAGGAATGTTACCGGCTCATGCGGTAGCCACGGCACTGCGATACTGGTACCATGGCTCTCCTTCTGAGGAGATCATTTCTGTGGGAATACTTAGTGAAGGTAAAGCTATTTTTGCTTCACATGTTCTCTTGTAGCTTTACCCTATATATAATAACTTTCCCCTATCTATAATGTTATTTTTTTATCAATATTTTTAATTTAATAAAAACTTGTAAAACAAGTCATGTGAGGCTAAGAGTTTTTTTCATCATAAGAACTTCCAAATCTAACAGATAATACTCACTTTTTACAGGCATCTCTTAGGTTAATATTATCTTTTTGCAGATGATCTCTTAGTCTTTTACCTTAAATGCTTCTCTGATGTATGTGTTTTGTGCAAGAACTCTTTGTAGCTCTTAGAGCCTAGGCTATAAAAGTGTGTTCTTCTTGTGTAGTTATGTGAACCAATAAATGGAATATTTCACAGCAGCCATTAACCCTTACGAAATAAATAATTTGCCCCCTTTTTTAAGATGTCTAACTGATCCAGCAGTTGTGTTACAACACAGGAAACACACCTGTTGGAGATGGTCCAGAAGAGGGCCACACAAAATCATCATGGGGATGAACGCCTCTCTTATGAAAATAGGCTGAAAGAGTTGCGAAAGAGTTGAGATCGTTCAGCCCGGAGAAGAGATGGCTCTGGGGAGACCTTATGGCACCTTCCAGTGCTTAAAAGTTCTTACAAGAAAGATGGGGACAAACGTTTTAGCAGGGCCTGTTGCAATAGGACGAGGGGTAATGGATTTAAAGTGAAGGAGGGTCAAATTAGATTAGATTTTTCCAATGAGTGTGGTAAGACATTGGAACAGGCAGCCCAGAAAGGTGGAAGATGCCCCAACCCTAGACACATTCAAGGTCAAGTTGGATGGGTCTCAGACACATTTGAATATGTCCCTGTCCATGGCAGGAGGGTTGAACTGGAGACCTTTAAAGGTCCCTTGCAGCCCAAACCCGTCTGATGCTATGATTCATGTACATCTAACTAAAGTACAAAGTTACAGTTGAACTGTAGACTGAAAAAGGCAGTCCAGTGTCCATTTATAATGAGATCTTATAGTTGCAGACTTTTGCAAGTCTGTGGGACTTAATGTTGACACTGATGAGGATGTAATCAGAAATAACATGTTTTGTCATTTTGTCCCCCTTTTCTTCAGGTCAGTTTTGCATTCCTGAAGGAATTGTTTTCTCTATGCCCGTGAGGTTCCAGAATGGTAACTGGGAAGTCATGACAGAATTAGAAATTAATGAAACGACCCAAAAAGTTCTGGGACGGTTATCCCACGAGCTGGTTCAGGTGAGGGTTTCTTGAGTCTCGTGTGTGCCCATTGTGCCACCTATGGGCACGTTGTGATGCAGCTTTGAACACAGAGACCTTTAAGTGTTAGCTGTACAAACTGCACATGTGCACTTATGCATGGTAGAGACCGGGTATTTATATGTGTAATGTAGTATTTGTGTATTGAAATGAACAGACATCTGTTCTGCCCAAAAAGGAGATGATAAAATAAGTTTACCTATGTAAGTATAGAACTTGCACTCCAAAGTGCTGCAGGCTTTGTGCAAAACAGAAATATTACCTTTAATTTAATGTTTCCACATTTTGTGCTGATTTTGCTTGTGTGCTATTCAGAGTATTTCTATGCCAGAAGACATATGTTTTGGCATTTTTATGGCTGTGACTCTGCGTGAATGAAGGCCAGACCTTACTAGAATTAGGGATTTTTCAGAAAATACAAAATCATTGAGCACTAATTTAATCATGAACTTCTTGTCACTTAGTGAGGCAAAAAGAACTTATTTATACTATTGAAATACTAAAAAAGACTAGTCCCAAACTCTACATTCTAGCTTTAATCAGATTTTGTGATCTTCAGTCATACTAGTAACGTGTAAGAATAATTTTGTTTCAACATATTTTAAGTTTGTGCTAGAAATTATAGCAGATTGAAAGAATGGCTGGTATTAAAAGTGTTTTTTCTTCCATTTAGGAGAAGCTTGTTGCACTGAAGGAAATAAATGAAATGCATCCATATGAAGCAGAATGAAAACTCCACATCTTCTCCCAAGTGTTTCTGTGCTGCTTTTCCTATTTAATTTGCTTTTCAAGTTCTCTGTCCTCATTCATTAGAATAAGAACAGATGAACACTAAAGTATGTTTTAGTTTTGTTTTTTCACTTTTTCTCCATTATCAGGTTGTGAAATTCCTACACTTTTCAAATGTTCTAGCCATTTCTTTCTACTTTTCATTCCTACAGACCTTTTCCCTGGTTTGTTTTCTTTCTCCTTTCCTTCAGATTCTTTCCATTACTTTTATATCAGCCCTTTTTGTACTATGGGCTGTTCTTCTCCATTAAGGGCAGGCTGAAGAACGGGGAAACTTTGGAGCTTGATGCCTAGAGCCTCTTCTGAGCACAGAGCCTTTTGGTGATCCATGCTTGTTTCTTGGAAAAGGACTACAGACACAATAAGATATTCTTGATGAATGCAGAATTTAATTATTTGGCTAATCATGACCTTGTTTAACCCAGACAGGGGATTCCCAATTAGATAAGAGTGTCCTTCCCTGTCTGCTCTCTGCTTTTATGGCACTGCTGTTGTATAGAGCTGTTCCATTCCTCTTGTGCCAGTGTTAAATGCTAAGCAGAGGCCTTCCCACTGCTAGCAGTGTTGTGCTTAGTTGTGGCCTTCTCTTGTGACATCTATATCAGGTGTTCAAGTATTCCCAAGTGTCCTGCTTCTCTCCTTGCATGTGGAAGTATTCTAGGAGGCTAGCAAAAATAGCTCATGTTTTTGCATTTTTTTACAGAAATGGANGTGAAACGTTTCATTATTTAGCATTATTATCCTTTTCCTGTGTGTTTGTTAAATAAATAGTTTTTATCTCTTTCACTTTCCTTCGAGGAAAATTTCCTTTTTCTCCTGAAACTGAGGGGGGGAAGGATGGTTGTAACCTGNAAACCTTGCGTACTGGGTTACTTTAGAGACACTCTAGAGTTGTCTGGAGGAGAAAACGCTGGAAATTCCCATATTAAAATAAGGTTTCCATTGCTCAAAAGAGCAAACTGCAAAGAAAGTCTAAGCATTGCTGTAGCTTTTACAGTATCTTCCTCATAAAAATAAAACAAAAAACCCCCCAAAACAACAGGAATTCTCTAGGTGGAAAAATATTTCAAAACCTGTGTGAATATAACATTTTTAACCTGTTGTCTTGGGGTGACTCCATCATGTATATCCCCTATCACGGCTTTATGCCAGACAATTAATTTTGTGCCTTTTCTGTGCCTTTAAATTGAGCTTGAGAAGGAAGAAAAAAAGGGCCAAGTGAACTTTTCAAAGCAGTGTCGCAAGGACACAGAGATTACACTCCTCTGTGTGCTCTGGCTGTGGTAGCACAGGGGGGAGCATCCTGCTGGCTTCTTCAGGCAGTTTTTTGGGGTTTTTTTTTTCCTCTCTCCGGCATGAGACAGAAAGCTGAACTTTGTTTCCTGGGACTTCGTTTTTTTTTCTCCTTCTTCTCTTCTGGACTGTTTCAACAACATCAGAACACATCGGGAGAATCTTCCCCGAGGCCCGAGGGGGTGGGCCCTCACCAACCCAGCTCCGAGGAGGAGAGAGACCACACCTACAGAAGGACTCTGAAATCTTCCCAGGTTTCTCTCCTGTGAAACGTTTCATTATTTAGCATTATTATCCTTTTCCTGTGTGTTTGTTAAATAAATAGTTTTTATCTCTTTCACTTTCCTTCGAGGAAAATTTCCTTTTTCTCCTGAAACTGAGGGGGGGAAGGATGGTTGTAACCTGCTTTTCCCTCAGAGGATATATTACTAGATTTTGGCCAAACCAGCACACCTGTGGACAAAAGTAAAATTCCTACTGATTTTAATGAGTCTAGGATTTCATTTGCATCCAACAACTTATTTCTTCAGACCAAAAAACTATTGCAAAAATGCCTTTTAAATGCCTAAAATGTTCATATGAAAATTTTGAGCAGGATTGTCACATACAGAGTAGCAATTTTATAATTCCAAATATTTTTTTCAGAGGTACTGAAGCACAGTACTTTTGTAATAAAATATCTTCTTAGGCAAAAATGATTTTTAACACCAAAACCTAAATTCATACATCTCCTTAGTGACAAGATCATCTTTGTTTCCATGTTTTTTTAATTTATTGCATGAGTTTCAAAACACATGAATACTCATGTGTTTTAAGTCAAATGTGATTAAATTCTTGTTTCAATGGAATTGTTGAGGAACCTCTTTCACTTGCATGTCTTTGGTGTCTTAAATGATGGAGACTGTGTTAAGGAAATGTTACTGTACTTGCTAACATTTTATCAGATATGTTTAAAGCAAAATAGAAAGCTTCCTGTTCTTTGAATTAGTTACATATAGTTCAATAAGTTCATTATTTCTGTTCAAATGGAGGTTCAAGCTCTGAATAGGAGTAGACTTCTTATATGAAGAAACCAAGAGAAGTTACTGGCTGATTAGGACAGAACTAGGAGGGATGTCTCGCTGGTCTTAGAAAGAGGAGCTCAGAAAGCTGGGTTGTCACAAGGGATCTGGAAGAATGTAGGGTTTTATGTGGGGTGTATATGTATATATGTGTATATGGGAGAAGCAACATTTAGAGGAACTGAAATATTATTATAAGTATCTTCATGGTAGAAGATACTTTCCTCACAGGGAAATTGTAGAGGCAGGTGTTGTAAAGAGTCTTGAAGAAAGGGGTTAGGAATCATTCATTTCATGAGGAAGTGGTCTCCAGGGAATTAGTTTCCAGTAGTGTATGCACAGAAGACTGGCTGAGTTTCTGAGGAGCATCTGGAGGCAGATGTCTCAGGAGAACATAGCAGGGAGGGATGCTACCAGTAATCTCTACAAAACACCTGTTTTTTCTACAACTCCTTCTCCAAGACAGAAGAGGAGAAGTTAGCTTCTCTAATGTGTATTTACATTTAGGCTTTTTCTATATGAATAGGCTTTAGCAGTCTTACTCTTTGAATTCTTTTATTCTGCCTGTGGAGATAGTTCAAACAAACTGCAGTTCATGTACCAACACTGCATAGCTGTTAATGAGAGGGAAAATAAATGTTCCTGCAATATATAAGTAGGCTTATCCAACTTCTGAGTCACCAGCTAAAAACCTTTCTTCTCAGAGGCTGAGAGTAGAAAGAAAAAACTGTTTGGGATGTCTCGTGTATCCTAAATTATTCTAACTTGATTTATGTAGTGGTCTGCAGGGAAATTCAGGTCTTTCCTCATGGAAGCATAAGTGAATGGAAAAGTTTCATTTCCTAGCTTTTGCTTAGGAGAGGAAGAAAGAATAAAAACAGTAGGAAAGCTAAAATATGGTAACATATTCAAAGTTGGTTACAGTTGTAACACAGTGATTGACTTCGTCATCACTAAGTTTGGGTTTTCGATGAGTAGTAAGCAGCTGCTGGTACACATTTTTTCACAAGTTACTAAGTAATGTTATGTATGCAGGATATTCATGGTATTGATGGCTCCTACTACCTGGTGTTAAAGTAACTGTTGAAAAATTTATGAGAAAGGGCTTTAAGCTAAATGTATATGTCTTACAATGTTATATATAGATTCCTCATAAACCCTAGCATTTGGGTGTCCTGAAGAGCTTTCTGGTGGGTCTGAACAATTCTTATTCTAGGACTTTACCACTAGGGCTTACTATTTTTCTTCTTTGTACAGCTGCCCCAACTCTTTGTTACAGCACACTGTGCTTGCTGCATTACTGTGTCAGCTTCCACCTCATTTTCAGTCTCTATAGCAACACTGTTTCTCAGCAACTGGGAGATTCTTAGCAAAGGCCCCTCAATTTAGAAATATTGTACTCCAACCATAGGAAAAAAAAAAAAGCTTTGAAACGAAGATCAAAGAAGTTTTATCTTTAATAATTCAGAATATTCATTACTAATTAATTAGTGTTCTCTGTTTTGACTGCTTAGACAATTACCTGATACTTTGATCTGGGCCTTTGCTAGGCATTTGTTGTGAGCGGCTTTAATTTAAAAGCAAAACTTTTAGAACTGTGTCTTGAAGTCAACTTTTAAGTGCTGTAAAACTACTGGACTTCTCTGGCGATGTCATCTGACTTCTGGACCTTTAGTAAGTAAGGAGAGGAAGGTAAGCGCAGCTATTGTATTTAAGAGGAGACAATAATTTTGGCCTTTGAACAAAACACAGAATGTTTTCACCCTTCACAGGAAACAAAAGTAACTGTAGGTTCTTTTATGCATATTTAAAATGTTGATCATATGTTGTCTGATTTCAAAAGAAGAAAAGTCTCTGTGATCAAGTCAATTGATCTATTGGGAGGTTTCTGCCTTACTTCATGTGGCTTGTCTTT
>VZRS01008815.1:80418-120923 GCA_013398055.1 Ifrita kowaldi
CTTCTGGACTGTTTCAACAACATCAGAACACATCGGGAGAATCTTCCCCGAGGCCCGAGGGGGTGGGCCCTCACCAACCCAGCTCCGAGGAGGAGAGAGACCACACCTACAGAAGGACTCTGAAATCTTCCCAGGTTTCTCTCCTGTGAAACGTTTCATTATTTAGCATTATTATCCTTTTCCTGTGTGTTTGTTAAATAAATAGTTTTTATCTCTTTCACTTTCCTTCGAGGAAAATTTCCTTTTTCTCTTGAAACTGAGGGGGGGAAGGATGGTTGTAACCTGCTTTTCCCTCAGAGGATATATTACTAGATTTTGGCCAAACCAGCACACCTGTGGACAAAAGTAAAATTCCTACTGATTTTAATGAGTCTAGGATTTCATTTGCATCCAACAACTTATTTCTTCAGACCAAAAAACTATTGCAAAAATGCCTTTTAAATGCCTAAAATGTTCATATGAAAATTTTGAGCAGGATTGTCACATACAGAGTAGCAATTTTATAATTCCAAATATTTTTTTCAGAGGTACTGAAGCACAGTACTTTTGTAATAAAATATCTTCTTAGGCAAAAATTATTTTTAACACCAAAACCTAAATTCATACATCTCCTTAGTGACAAGATCATCTTTGTTTCCATGTTTTTTTAATTTATTGCATGAGTTTCAAAACACATGAATACTCATGTGTTTTAAGTCAAATGTGATTAAATTCTTGTTTCAATGGAATTGTTGAGGAACCTCTTTCACTTGCATGTCTTTGGTGTCTTAAATGATGGAGACTGTGTTAAGGAAATGTTACTGTACTTGCTAACATTTTATCAGATATGTTTAAAGCAAAATAGAAAGCTTCCTGTTCTTTGAATTAGTTACATATAGTTCAATAAGTTCATTATTTCTGTTCAAATGGAGGTTCAAGCTCTGAATAGGAGTAGACTTCTTATATGAAGAAACCAAGAGAAGTTACTGGCTGATTAGGACAGAACTAGGAGGGATGTCTCGCTGGTCTTAGAAAGAGGAGCTCAGAAAGCTGGGTTGTCACAAGGGATCTGGAAGAATGTAGGGTTTTATGTGGGGTGTATATGTATATATGTGTATATGGGAGAAGCAACATTTAGAGGAACTGAAATATTATTATAAGTATCTTCATGGTAGAAGATACTTTCCTCACAGGGAAATTGTAGAGGCAGGTGTTGTAAAGAGTCTTGAAGAAAGGGGTTAGGAATCATTCATTTCATGAGGAAGTGGTCTCCAGGGAATTAGTTTCCAGTAGTGTATGCACAGAAGACTGGCTGAG
Organism: Ifrita kowaldi; assembly: GCA_013398055.1. Lineage (NCBI taxonomy): Eukaryota > Metazoa > Chordata > Aves > Passeriformes > Cinclosomatidae > Ifrita > Ifrita kowaldi. Next base: position 81,715 of record VZRS01008815.1, read on the forward strand.
TTTCTGAGGAGCATCTGGAGGCAGATGTCTCAGGAGAACATAGCAGGGAGGGATGCTACCAGTAATCTCTACAAAACACCTGTTTTTTCTACAACTCCTTCTCCAAGACAGAAGAGGAAAAGTTAGCTTCTCTAATGTGTATTTACATTTGGGCTTTTTCTATATGAAGAGGCTTTAGCAGTCTTACTCTTTGAATTCTTTTATTCTGCCTGTGGAGATAGTTCAAACAAACTGCAGTTCATGCACCAACACTGCATAGCTGTTAATGAGAGGGAAAATAAATGTTCCTGCAATATATAAGTAGGCTTATCCAACTTCTGAGTCACCAGCTAAAAACCTTTCTTCTCAGAGGCTGAGAGTAGAAAGAAAAAACTGTTTGGGATGTCTCGTGTATCCTAAATTATTCTAACTTGATTTATGTAGTGGTCTGCAGGGAAATTCAGGTCTTTCCTCATGGAAGCATAAGTGAATGGAAAAGTTTCTTTTCCTAGCCTTTGCTTAGGAGAGGAAGAAAGAATAAAAACAGTAGGAAAGCTAAAATATGGTAACATATTCAAAGTTGGTTACAGTTGTAACACAGTGATTGACTTCGTCATCACTAAGTTTGGGTTTTCGATGAGTAGTAAGCAGCTGCTGGTACACATTTTTTCACAAGTTACTAAGTAATGTTATGTCTGCAGGATATTCATGGTATTGATGGCTCCTACTACCTGGTATTAAAGTAACTGTTGAAAAATTTATGAAAAAGGGCTTTAAGCTAAATGTATATGTCTTACAATGTTATATATAGATTCCTCATAAACCCTAGCATTTGGGTGTCCTGAAGAGCTTTCTGGTGGGTCTGAACAATTCTTATTCTAGGACTTTACCACTAGGGCTTACTATTTTTCTTCTTTGTACAGCTGCCCCAACTCTTTGTTACAGCATACTGTGCTTTCTGCATTACTGTGTCGGCTTCCACCTCATTTTGAGTCTCTATAGCAACACTGTTTCTCAGCAACTGGGAGATTCTTAGCAAAGGCCCCTCAATTTAGAAATATTGCACTCCAACCATAGGAAAAAAAAAAAAGCTTTGAAACGAAGATCAAAGAAGTTTTATCTTTAATAATTCAGAATATTCATTACTAATTAATTAGTGTTCTCTGTTTTGACTGCTTAGACAATTACCTGATACTTTGATCTGGGCCTTTGCTAGGCATTTGTTGTGAGCGGCTTTAATTTAAAAGCAAAACTTTTAGAACTGTGTCTTGAAGTCAACTTTTAAGTGCTGTAAAACTACTGGACTTCTCTGGCGATGTCATCTGACTTCTGGACCTTTAGTAAGTAATGAGAGGAAGGTAAGCGCAGCTATTGTATTTAAGAGGAGACAATAATTTTGGCCTTTGAACAAAACACAGAATGTTTTCACCCTTCACAGGAAACAAAAGTAACTGTAGGTTCTTTTATGCATATTTAAAATGTTGATCATATGTTGTCTGATTTCAAAAGAAGAAAAGTCTCTGTGATCAAGTCAATTGATCTATTGGGAGGTTTCTGCCTTACTTCATGTGGCTTGTCTCTGTACTTTAATTTAATTATGTAGCGTGCTTCAAAATGCATTTTATTTGCTCAAGTACATATTCTGAGAACCTGTAAGACAAACAAAGTACAGATAAGTAATTACACGCTACTTTTCTTTAACATTCCACTAAGATTCAAGAAAAAGGCTACCCTTGTTCTGCACATAGGAGTATTCATGTTAATGGGACCAGGATTTATAACTGTAACAATTTATTTCCTGTACTCTTGTACATAATTTTAAATTTTTTGTTTGTTTTCTTAAGTGGTTTTCATCATTAAAGTGCACAAGTAACTGAAATATAACACAGGCTGAAGTAGTGTATCAGTAAGCAAAGTTACTTCAGATTTCATGTACTAACACAAAAGTAGATTCTCTTTGTTTCACCTGGGCAGTCCTACTGTAATCAAGATCTGAACTGTCCACAGAGTTTTGTATATGAAAATGTAGCATTGTACATACATTAATAATGTCTTTTGTAACTTTCTGGAGAGAGGGTTCATAGGTATGATGCTGTACAATGTTGGCCAGTTTGGTAAAACACAAAAACACATGCTTAACTGAGACCATGAATACCCTAGTAAAGACTATAGAGTGTTTTTCCATATGGGTAATTTAAATGTTAGACATTGTGCTGTGCTGTACAGTAAGTCTCGAGCACTTATAGATTATGCATGCTATAGAACTCAGTAAGTCAGTGGATCCGTTCTTATTTGAGTGAGCAAATGCTAATGAGTTCTAATTTAAGGGAGTTTAACCTAGATATTTTTACATTCATCCCATCCACTTTCTTTATTTTTTGTACCTCTGGTACAGAGAAAAAAAGGAGGCAAGCTGTGTGTAAGTCTACCTTCTAGATTGCTACGTGTAGCTTTCACTAAACACTTTTGATTAATTCATTGCTCAGCGTCTTCTGATTTCATTGATTTCCGTCCATGGACTTTTCTGTCAAGCTATGCAGAGGCATCTACTACTGCAGCTATTTTAGGAGCAGTTGTGTCATATTTTCATATATATTGCATATATATTGCATGTGAATATATATCTATAGGCAAAGTTATGTGCCTGTGTAAATGCTGGACAGAGCTGTAGTCCTGCAGAACCCTTAGTAAGGAAGAAAATAGAACAGTGGAAAGGAAACATAGAGGTATTTCTTTCAAAGAAGAACTTCAGTAAAAACTGTGGCATTGTCGTCTTGAATGAAAAAGACTATTAAAGCAAATCTGTATCCCAGTATTTTAAGTATCTAAATTTAGGTTATGACTGAAATTTAGGGACTGAAACACAAAGTTGCAGCTTTCACCAATTAAAACAGTGAGAAGCATATTTATGGTAGACTCAATAATTTTAGATCATTGAATACTTATGCTTTATAATTGACCAGTATTCTATCATGTTTATGACAAATGATCAACGGTTCTCACTGAAAAAAATGTAAGACATGGACATTTGTTTAAGTTCAGATTTAACACCAAATTTATTATCTAAGTTCTAGATAATTTCCAACTATCTGATTTTTATTTATTTTAGCAAACTTTCCCTTTATTTCTCCACAGTAAGTCATACAGATTGCCTTTGGAGTCTTGTGTGACTTAGATCCATTATACTTTGCAGCTGCAGTGTTAACTGAAATGTAGTTACTGCAGTTAATTCATATTTATATTTCTGTGTTCGGAAATATAATATAGTTTAGAGCATTAGTGAAATAAATCCTGAGGGGAGACATTCAGTTTCCATTATTACAGGGACATAACTACTTTTGCTTTCAGAGTTGTTTAAATAAGTAGATTCATGGTTAAGTTTCCTTTTCCCCTTCCATATCAGCTCAGTAAGAAATAATGTCAGCTCAGCCCAAAACTTTAGTTCTGCTTGAAAAATTTAGAAAATACTTGTGAGTAATTGCAATCAATTAATCTTGGGAAGAGTCTGGTGTAAAGATATGCCCTCTGTGCCCTGAAATTGTACACTGTAGATCGTGTAGTAATCCTGCATGTAAACACCAGACTCTTAATAGTGAAAGATCCCATTTCCTGTACTTAAAACTGTTTTGAGGATTGGTTTTGCCCTGCTACAATTTTGCAGTTACTCGAATTACTCCTATTTTGTGCTGAGGAGAGAGCTTGCAATTTGCTGGCATTTCTCTGCACGTGGCACCAAAACTATTTTGTTTTATGTAATTCTGTTTAATTTAATTTCTGAAATGCATCCAGTAAATTGTTCAGATTAAAAGGTTTAATTTGAATGGTTCGATATGTCTCTGTCTAGAATATGTGGTTTTACACTTTGGTTTGTTTTGTTATAGAATGCCTAATGCCATCTGTTCATTTCAAATGGATCCAGACTTGCAGGGTAAGGATTTTTCTTATTTTTTCCCAACTTTTCTCAAAAGGCATTTCTGTGTCTTTTTGATCAGAAACTACTGAATTGTAAGGAGATCATGCCACCTTGAGAATCTCTGTGCTGTAGCACGTAAATGACAAATTACACAGCTGTGATTTTATTGTCCTTTATTGTCCTTTTTATTGTCCTTATTGTCCTTTATTGTTGGATCTGTCCTGGCATCTTTCTTGCCATTATCACATTGGCTTATGGAATGGTCAGGCACACAGGGACCATGTTGCCTGATTTATAATATATGCTAAGTTTTTTCCCCCTATTCTGGAATAGGCATGAAGGATGGTCATACGCTCCCTTTTTGAATGCAAAATCTCAGTGGATTCCTCATCTGCCACAGAGCAAATAGCTCAAAATGCAGAATAGCAGGTAACCAGCTGAAGATGGCAGGAATCAGCACACTCTTCTAGGTGTGTAGGAGCTCCTTTGTCAGCTTCTTAACAAAGGGCATTTATGCTTCTTTAGGTGAAATTTGACCTGCTGCAGAATGATTACATGCTGGTTTTCTGTCCAGAGGGGAAGCTCGCTTCCTATGAGAAAGGAAAGACTTCAGTGTCCCTAAATAGCCTCTCATCAATAATAATTCTAAAACGCTTTGTATTTTAGTTGAGACTTTTTTTCTTTGCTATTTTACTTGTGTGCCCTCACAAGTTAATTCTGGAACTGTGCTTGACAGGCACAGAATGCCCTACTTTGAGACCACGTTTTGTCTGTAAGGGTGGACTTGAATTGAGTAGCAGATGGCTACTGAAACAGATTCCCTTCAGCTTAGAAAATCATCCTGTGCGTGGAAGGTGTTTGAGTTGGATCATGTGTATATTTCTAGCATTTGTATTTGAAAATAAGCATTTGGAACTTCATCCATAGCCTACTGAAAACTGTGGGAGTTGTTCTGTTACTTTCAAAAGGGCTTTGGATCAGCTTATTGAGGAAAGAGAACTGACGATGCGCGGAAGTAAAAACTCATTTTTCACGTTGTAAGACATGCTACACTACATCTCCAAATAATATCACAAAACATAGTAAGACAAGAGCAGGACTAAACAGATGGTATGGCAGTTATTGGCATCTTTCTATACCTTAGACAGCATCTGGGAACCAGCAGAGCCCATAATTTGCTGACTATTAATATTAATCTGGTGTATGTGTTGGAAACCATTGCACACAGATTGGCTCATTTCCAGACTGAACAGGTAGAGTATTTTGTGAGTTATTTCTATTCGTTTATACATATTTGTTGCTTATCTTTAACCTTAATCTACTGTGTGTAACTCTTCTCTGAAGTACAGGGAGAAAGAGTGTCTGAGGACAGAAGGATAACTGATAAATTCCTTTCTAGTTTCTGAAGTTTAGTGAACAAGCCTTTTTTTTTTGGTCTTGAAGTTCTAGGTATGCATGTAAAGTATTAGGTATAGGTCATGGTCAGCATCTCTTACTTTTCACTCAGAAAAACATCCTTTAGTGACATGAAAGAAATAAGCTGAGCTCATATAAGGATATGGGATTTAGTCAAGCAGATTGAGTGGGTTTGCTAAACAGAGATGTCAAAAGTCATTTGCTCTGGTAAATGGCTTGTCTTCTTCTGCAAGTGTCCCACATGTTGATCTTAACAGAAGATTTGTTTAGTGCTTGAAACAATATGCATCCAAAACAGTAACCCTGCTGTGCAGACTGACAAACTGTTCCTTGTAGAAGAGCATCTCTGATCAAAAAACCTGTTTGCTTGAAGAAATATTATTTCTTTATGATCTTGGCTAAAAGTATGTGCAGTGCATAACCCTCATAACCCTTGCTCTGGTCCATGAATAAACTTGATTCCCAAAGAAGCAGATGTGCTCTCTATGTTAAATTCTGTTTTTACAAGAGGTCGTGTCACTGTTTAAAAGAAGACTGTTCCCCCCATGAAGTTATTTGGAAAAAAAGAAAATGCTTTCTTTTTGTTTTCTTTTCTTTTTCCCCCCAAATTTTCCTGCAGAGTTTTGATCAACTCCAAACTCCAAATTTGGTTGTTTTGATTTTTAGTTAGTTTTGAATGAACCACTCTATTGAATGTGTGTTTGTTTTCTTTCGCAGAGGCCTTCAGTGATGTTCAGAGCTCCGTATACAGAACAGCCCTAAAACTACGCTCAGTACAAAGTCTTTGCCAGTGTTAGTAGCCAAAGAGAATCCTGTGCTTTTACAGGGAGGAGAATCTGCATAAAATTTGTCTTGCTGTCACCATGAGTTATTATGCTACTTTACTCTCTCATTTTCCACCTTAGAGTTTCAGAATGCATTATGAACACTTAAGATCTAGATAGTGCTTCATATACAAATTGCTTTTTTATCCTTTTGAATGTCAATGGAAATACATTAGTGAAATTCTAAAATTATGGGAGAATCAAACCATTATCACAATCTGCAATACTGCTATGTAGACATCACTGACAATTATTAATCTTTATCTGTATATTATTATGCTCATGAATAGTCAAATTCTAATGTGTTTCTTAGGAGCTGATTTATAGGAAATAATCATAGCTTATTGAAAATGCATTGACTGGACTATAAGAATTAATGAGAGCAAAATAAAATATGATAGACCAGAAAACTCCTGGTTAGTATTCAATCTCCCTGTCTTTGAAGTGAGTGAGAATTCACTGCAAGCAAAGAGTTGTGCAACAAAGTCATGGTCACCTAGCTCACTTCGAAATTACTGGATGTAAATTCCATATTGAGCTAAATTTCCTTGAAATCTTGAATTTTCCATTTGAAACAGTGTGTTGCTGAAAATGCCCAATATTGCAAGTGAGGTCTTCAGGGTAGCACAGAGCAAGTTACTGGTTTGTTGGCCTTGGACATATTTTTTTCATGCGGGGATGCTCTTCTATGAATATTTAGTCTGGTCTCAGCCCTGATATGGTTTATCTGCCTGATGCTCTGTGTCAATGCAGAAGTACCAGTTCACACAGGTACTGATTTTCTTCTTATGTTGTGTACTGTTTTAGGCTTCATTTTACAGACTTCGTTTATCTAGGCATTTCTAATAAAAAATTGTCATGCTTCCATTCATGAAAAGGCAGGGATCCTCATTCATTTTTTCCTTAATTTTCCCACAGTGGATTTGATTGATGTTTCTCTGATTCAGCACATCCTATCAAGTGAACAAAGCCAGATTTCTCTGAACATGCAGCAAGTCTCTAGAATGCTGATGAAACTGTTCCAAAGAGCAAGATTAGAAAAACCAGGCCAGGTAGATCGAAGAGCTGCTGAATTCACATTGAGCCTCTTGGTTGCCATGTATGACAGGTGAGAAGAAGAATAAATGTAGATCCATAGTGAAGTACCACAGAGTCACAGAATGGTTTTTTGGATGGGACCTTAAAGATTATCTAGCTCCCACCCCAAGTACTGCTAGACTAAGTCTGTTTCTACCATACTTACACCATTTCTATGTGAAACTCTCCCATTTTGACTGGTTTTGCTTTGTATAAAAACTACAACCAGTTCAGCTGTAGGAATATGAGGCACAAAACTGCATCAAAAAAAGCCAGTGGTCAAATGTTTCCAAAACTACCTGGAAATCCAGACTTCTGCCAGTCCATGCTGACTTTTTCTCTGAACAGCTTTACAGAGTAGTTCTTCTTCTGACTTCCAAGATATTTTGATACACTCCTGAAAAAGAATCCATATTTGCCTCTAGAGAACAGTACCCATGCACAGGTCAAGAATTTGCCACTTTTCATTATTGATTTTTCTCTAGCTTAAAAAGTTCATCTACCAATTATGAAACAAAATTGATGTCTCATAACCAAGCTGAGCAGCTTAGTGAATAGCAAATAGTTTCTGAAAATAATAAGGAAACAAATAGTTTCTGAAAATAATAAGGAAACAGCTCACAGAATGTATTTTTCTTATATAATATTTGTGAATAATGAGTTAATTCACTAAAGGCAGGATTTGTTTGTGATTGTATCAGATTTAAAAGAGAAAGACCAAGTTCATTGTGCAAGTTACTTACCACAGGTGAAACTTATTCCCTTCTACATCAGAGCAAAGTTTTTTTACTGAACATAAATGAGATGTAAGTGGTCGGCAGGACTTTCCCTCAAATCAATATTCATTCCTAATATGATCGCTACTGCTTAAGGTCCCATTTTACCAAATTTTTTTGTACTTAGAAAAATCAATTAATGCTAAGAATAAATGGTGTATTAAGAAACAAAGCTAGAAATATCAGGAGTATTTTGTAATTTGTGTGCACTGTAGGGAAATAATTTAGAAGAATCTTCTTATCGGGACTCTTAGTCTTTTAGTTTGTTTTCTTAGGATGGTGTCATTTTGTTTTGCTGCAATTTCTTTGTTTAAAAGAATTTCACAAGTTTCTTGACACATATATAAGATAGAAAAAGCTTCTTATCTTTTTCTAATCATGTTTTCTCTGTAGAGGGCTATTCTCCACTAATAACACTGGAACGTATTTCATAGGAGCACATAGGAATTTTCCATGTTTGTGTGGTAGTTTATTTTATAAGCTTACATAAACATTTTAAGGGAGTTTGATTGTATACTTCAGCTTTAGTCCTGGAGTTTTTTCTTTGAAATTTCTGGAAAAGCAACCATTTCCCATGCAGCTCATACTTTAGAGATTATATTGCAGCTTTACACAGTGTGAGTTTATCTAAAGACTCTTGAAGACAGTTTTATGTAATGATATGTTGAAGCTTTGAAAAAGTAATATCTTAAATATAGATTTCCAGGATTTCCTGATTTGTGGTTTCCGATTCACGTCTGCATTGTCTTCACAAAAAAATAATTGTGTTTTTCATTAGGTGCCTATGTCACAAAATTGGGTTCTGAATGAATCTACATTATTTATTATCTGACAGTCAAAACTAAAGCCCTGCTCCTGCATATAACCTTTTGATTAAATTGAGTTTCAGTGAAATTAAACATAATCAGCCCAAGAGAAGCTCAGTGCAGATCTGGGGCCATAGTGGAGCTGCCTGATGATATATGCAAAACTCAGATTGCATCCTTTATTCAGTACTGTATTTGGGAAGGCTTTCTGCAAAAAAAAGAGCAGAAATTTTTTAGGACATACATTGTACATGTAAAATTACGTTTTACTAGGAATATGAAGTCTTTGAAGGAGATGGTTTTTTGTTTTATGATTGCATGGTATCTTGGAACAGTTAACTCTGCAGTTATGTTGAGTGACAAAGGGTTCTAGACATAAAATATCATTGAAATGTTACACCAGTTATATTTATACATATAAAAGGATACTTATTTTGAAATTTTTTTCCTACATAGCAATATTCTATTCTTTAGAAGTTTCAGTTTTTGTATTCTCAGTGAATGTAGTATAACTTATTTCATTTTCCTAGATCTGGAACAGGGTATGTCAAAACCAGATCTGCTGCAGCTGCCTTAATTTCCCTTTCAGGAGACACTCTACTGGCTAAATACAGAGGTGGGAAATGTATGATTTTATACACTGCCTGAAATATTGAACATTGAGGAAAATTTCCATTATAATTTTTTTACTTTAAAAGGGAATACAGCTCTGCCATGCAAAAAGTAAATTTTGTAAAAAGTAAAAAGTTGTAGGGAAAGGCTGTTGCAGAATAATGCTTTTCAATCAGTGTCTGTAGCTGTCTTTGCAGTAAAGAGCCTCAAAAGAGGTCATAATAAAGTTTAAGATAAGGAGAGCTTCTATTTTCCTAGCAGAAAAGAACACAAACCCCATAGTTTTAAATTAGCAATTCACTATTTAAGTAGAGCACTTCTTCTATAAACATATTTAAATATTTTTCTTAGTGTTGTGAGAATGAGTTCATTGCTTTCTTCCTTGCTTTCCTTCTCTTTCCCTCACCCTAGGGAGAAGTATGGTCACAGCAGTTGCTGAGAGCCTGTTAGGTACATACTAAAGTGAAACTTTCTTGAGGGGTTTATTTGGTAGACTGCAATTACCATAGCAGTTTGAAGATAGCTTGAAGACAATTCAGGCTCTGCTAGGATTCCAGCTTTTTTCTTTTTTTCAGCTTTCTTCCAGTTTTATGCTGTCCCTGATGGGAAGGCAACCTTGATTACCCGCAGTGCCCTGAGAAGCCTGCTGACAGACTTAAATCAGGTAATGTCACTGCAGTGCTGTTACACAACAGATTTTGAAGGAGTGTACTAACCTAGGAGAAAAAAACCTCATGATTGATGACTGAAGTTAATAGGACACTGTGGACATAGGGAGCTACCATGCAAAGCAGGTAAAAGAGTCAAATTCTGTCCCTTTTCTCAGAATAGCCACTTGCATTAGTGAGTGAATGCCTCTGTGCATTCACGTTGCCTGAGCTTACAGGTCCTGGAAACAGCTGGATACAACTGTTCCTAAAGCAACTCCAAACTTCAGATGTCTGTACTCACTAGAATAGCTTGCAGTTGCAGCAAGTTGCCTTAGCATACAGGTATTTCCAGCTGAACTGGTGCTGAAAGTGGAATCTGAAAATGACCTCTGAGATTCAAACTTAGTGTCCTTCAGTATTATAGTGTGGAAACATAGTATGTTGATCTGTTACAGTAAGTGAGTTGGAAACAAACCATTCTGACGCACCCTGAACTATGCAACTGCACACTGATGGTATGAATATGCACGGCTTTTCTTCAGAACAGTGTGTAAAATGGCACTGCTATAGATACTTCACCATCTGTGTGCTGTCACCATCGCAGCAGAGCATGATGGGAACATCTGTTTTTTATTGAGGTGTTTCTGAGCCTTTCTTTTTGATGTAGATCCCAGCCATTGTGGGAGAAGGCTGCACTCGGTCTTGTGTGGAAATTGCAATTCATGACTGTTTTCATGGGGTGAGTGAAATTCTGATGTCCTGGGAAATTATTGAATGTTGCTGATTGATTAAAAACTTCAAGTGTATCACCACATGACATCCCCAAGTATCTACTTTTAAGAAGCAGGACTGGTCATCAGTCTCACAGTATGGGAGGATTTGTATCTATAGAAAAGATGCTCCGTAAGATACTACTGAGGACTCTTGCATTTATTCCAAAACCTTTGGAACCCAGTAACATTTTACATGAATGGAAAATCTATACTAGCAAAATCCAATATCAGAGCTTTTATTAGGGACTGTAGATGAGACACCAGTTTTTTTCAAGTGAATGTATGAACCTGAGACTTGTATTTTTTCTAGGTTCTGAATGCAGCTATTGTCGAAGAAAAATTCCTGTCTTGGCTGAGATTGGAGCCTGCTGTTCTCCTGTGGCTCCCTACATGTTACAGATTATCAGCCACAGAAATGGTTTCTCACCAAGCTAGATGCAGAGTCTGCAAGGTTTTTCCCATTACAGGCATCAGGTGTGTCAGTGGTCTTTAGCATCCACATAATTAGTTCTTACCATTGTTTGCATACCTTACAGGCTGTAACTGATGTACTAAGCAACAAACTTTGGATGTAATCTAATTTAACCAGGAAAAGAGGGAAAGAGAGAACCGCTGCAGTCTAGTGCTCAAGCCTTCATCCTACTTCTCTTTAGCTCACTAGCACAGGCGTGACTATGAAAACTTGCTGAAGGTAAACTGGCAGTCCAAAGGTAAAGCCAATTAAACCTGTGTATCTCAGTTCTTTTTCCTGTAACCAGATATATTAACTGGCTAGTTAAGTTTTCCATCTTAGCATCTTGGTCATCTAAGTAATGGTATAAAATGGCATAGTGGTATAAAAAGAACACTATCCATTACATTTTGACCAGAATGCTCAGGAAAGCATTTGACTGTTACTATATTCTCACTAATAGTAAGCTTGCAGGTTTAGTTTCTTGCATTTTTAGTTTTTTGCTTACAAATCCTATGTCAATATTACAGTTCCATGAGAGCAGCAAATAGAGGTAAGCTGATGCATATGAAGCATATGAAGTTCTAACTGCATTCTCAAAAATGGGAAATGGTGCTAGAACAATGGTTTCTTCCATGGACTGCATTTCAATGCAGCAAATAAATAATATCAAAACCATTGGTGGGTTCGGAGAATAGTCTACAATCATTTGGACAAAATAACTTGAATTCAGAGAATGCTGAGGAAAGTCATTACTCTAACAAAGATGTTTCTTTTCCAGAGCCTAGGGATCTGGATTTCCAGTAATCAAGCTTACTTACACCAAGTTCTAACTTGTGGGGAAGTAAATAAAGCCTTTTGTTTTCCCTCACAGGTATCGCTGTTTAAAGTGCCTCAATTTTGACCTTTGCCAAGCCTGCTTTTTCGCTGGCCGTCTCTGCAAACCACATAAGAGATCACATCCTGTTGTGGAGCACTGTGTGCAGGTAGAGGCCCATTGTACTGATTCATTTACGTGTCGAGGTTCTTCACACAGACAAGTAGGGAGTAGATTCTTGAACTGCATTCACTATAAAATTATGTGTGTATTAGCCATAATGGCCATGACATATTAGCATTAGTAGTCTGGGACTAGTGGGACAGCAAAAGGAATAAAGCAGGCTTCTAACTTTAGAATGAGTGTTTTTTTCTGAAATAACTGAATAGAGCTATGAAATATCCCAGTGCAAGTCTTCTTCTTAAGGAGTTTTATGGCAAATGGATGTGTATTTTACTGTATTCTGTGAGATATGGCAAGTTTTCTGTTAGCAGATAATCCTTAAACCTGTGAAAAGTCCCCTCAGTGTCCCAATGCTCCTTCATCCCAATCCCAATGCAGACTCATTCAGAAATTAATTCATCCTAAAGTTGTACAAACTCCTGCATGAAATGTCTTTCTTTTTCTCTCTTTTCTGAATGTCTTCAGTTTTTCCACTTTATTGTAAACTTTTCTGACTCGTTTGTCTCTGTCAGTTATGGATACAGCACAAAGAGGCAGCATGTGCCTGACTAAGATCACATACTTAGGCTCCGTTACAGGGGCAACTTGTGCTATCATCACACTAGTGGCAAAGTACAACACTGGGAATTTGTGTTTGGAAGATCAGCTTCTCCTTTGAGCAGGAGATTCCAGATCTTGCACACAGCAGCAGATGGGGGTTTTTTTTATCTGTATAACAGTATCCTTCTGTTCCAGTAAATAAGCTGAAAAGCAATTAAGAAAGTTTCACTAAGCTGTACTTCCTGGTCTCCTTCCCAATCCTCTGCAGTTAATGTGAAAGATACCTGGGTAGTCAGTGTCTGCACTAAAACCAAAGACTGTTAGACTGCTCTTGTAGTCACCCTTTGTCTGGGGTAACATTAAGCTGTTGCTACTTCATTGCTCTCTTTCTGAAAACAAAACCCTATTGCTAACACTGTGAGAAATTACATCTGGATGCTCAATATCTGCATTAAAAATAGTAGTTCAGTCCCCCAAATATTGTTCCTCATATTCTGTCTGTGAGAAAGTAGCAGAATCAGATGTTAACTAATCTCCTCATGTAGAGATTTCTAAGTAGAGACATTAAAATTAGTGTGAATGGAGAGTGAATGGGAGTGTATGTTTGTGGAAGCACCAGAAGGAAGGGCAAGAGAGATAAAGGAAGGCAGGAGATGTTACAGCCTGGATTGCAGCTATCTTGTTGCTGCAGTATTGCAATTGAATCACTGAACTTCAGTTTCCTTTATGAAACCCTAGGCTAACACTAACCCTGTAAATATTACTTTATAAACCAAATATTACAATACAGGCCAAAATCTACACCAAAATTTAAAAGATAAGCTACTCACTATGACAGATACCATTTTTATATCTGTTGTGTGGGACATAAAATAATCAGCAGTAAGTTGCTATCCCCATACCTTCCCCTCTTAGCAGATGCTGTCCTTGTCTGGGTAAGTTTTCACACTGTCTTTATCAGGGATTGAGCCACTGAGTGGGGATTTGAGATTCCAGCACTGTTTTTCCTTACCGTGCTGACACCTTGTGGTAATGTTACTACCACGTTGAGAAGCACTAGGAGGCATGTGGTGTGTTTTCTTTGTGTTTTCCTGTTCAGTCTGTCAGGGCTCACCCCATGTTCTGTAGCAGTCACCTCCTGGAGCAGAATTGGTTTATGTCATCCAATAATACAGCTACTGAGTTTAGTTGTTGTACATGAGCCTGACACTCTTGTGATAAATGGATGTGTATTTTACTGTATTCTGTGAGAGGAGGATGTGAGCCATGGAAGACTATATATACTAATGCTTTATACAAGTACAAAAGTATTTCTTCCATAGATATTAGTGAGCAGAATTATTGTTGTGACTGTGAGCCTAATCATTGTAACTACCAAAATCCTGTGTTCGGCATTTCCAGGCTGTCTGACTTTGGTCCAGGCAGTGTTTTGCCTAAAAGAATTGGAGCTGCTCTTGCCTGTGGTCCTGCATCACCACCCACCTCAGCTCCCCTTCTAGGGCTCAGATAGCAGCCATGATCCTCATCAGATGGTGAAAAGGTGGACCTTTGCTTTCTGCCTTTGCCTTGGATTGTGTCTGCTTCTGTCCAGTACCTGTTTGAAAATTCCCCTTCTTCTTTATTATCCCACATTCCAACAGATGTCAGCAAAGGCGAATGCAAAGCACTTTCTCCGCACCATCAGGAACAACCTGTTTCAAGAGCGCTGCAGAAGAAAGGAGGCTCAGAGAAGGACAACTCTGGAATCAGTGGAGGAGAGGCACTTCCCTTCTCACAAAAAGACTTTGTGAGTTTCAGATGAATTTATAATCTCTGAATGTCAGGCTGTGGAATATTGCTGTTTATGTCCTTTGAGTAAGGGGTTTTGTCATGACAGATACCATTGATGATTTTTCATGATTTTTCTATTAAAAGGGGAAAAAATAACTGAGAAGTTGCTGCACATTGTTCTGTAGCTTAACCATGCTGATAACCTAATGAGCAGTTGTCTTATAAAATACAACCTGCTTGTGTCCTACTTCCCTCCTTCCTTATGTTGTCTCTTTCACTCCATTCCTTTTCTTATACTCAGTCTAGGGTCAAGCATTGCAAGTATTTACTGCCTTTCACAACTGCATGAGTTTTTAAGCACCTCCTCTGTGACAAATCTATTGGAAATTAACTGCGAATACTTTCCACATGTGACCCACAGTGCATTCACTGACAGGCATTCTACTCAAGTCCCACTAAATTGCATGCCTGTGGAACTACTCACAATAGCAAGCAGCTGATCTCACCATTCCTCTTCTTTCAGACCAGTTTTTTCGTGTGCTTTGGTTAATATTTAAAGCCATTACTGTATTTCCACTGATCACAGTGGTTAATAATGAGCACTGGAGGTTATGTTGAGATTTTTCCCAATAGTTTCTCCTTCCTTGCCATGAGATTTTGGTTGATACTTAGGTATAGAAACTGAAGGGAATGATTGTAGATTAGCACTACAAACATACGAAGGGTGAGATTCCTTCCTAGTTGTATAAAGATCTAGCAACTGTCTTGTGTCTGACACGTGTTCTCCAAATCAGGCTTCAGTGGACTGAAACAGGGAAAAAGTGGTCAGTCCTCTCTAAAATAATTTCATCTTTATGTGAAGGAGGAGAAAAATCTGTTCATAAAACTGCATTGTGCTACTCTGGTAGGGTTGCAGTTAGAAAACAATTTTTTATATACTATAAGACCAGTGGATGATAGTTACAGTGATCCTCATGGAGAATATTATTTCAGTGTTTGTTTTTTAGAATGTGGTGAAATGCAAAACATCTTTCATTGCTAATATTTCCACTCTTGTGTTCGGCAACAAAACAATATTTAATCATTTTGAATGTAATTCAATCTTTCTGGAAGAAATCGAGATTTCTCTTTAATTCTGGGGTGGTTTGCTTACCTACTGTTTGGGTAGCAATGAGATGAAGAAGAATTTGAGGTTGCTGTTACAGGTGTCACTGTGGGGCTGATAAATATCTAGGCTTTTCCTAGCATAGAATGGACTAAACAGCAGCATACTTCGCTATTTTTTGTAGTTGAATTTCCTAATATATTTAACTCTTGGCTATAGGAAGCAAAAAAGAGAAGCAGCAAATTGCAGAGACTAAATGGGTGGAAAGAAGAACCTGTTGCTGAGATTCTGTTGGGAGAGTGGAATTTGTTTTCAGGAACTTAATTCTTTCAACCAAAATATGCCAGCAGGCATGGCTAAACTATACTTCTTGCTTAGTCAATAGCACATCTGTCTGTCTATTTACACTGCATTAGTTTTATTTCGATCTTTCTGGATAGCAAAACCATGTGAGTCCTGATCCTTTCGCTACTTATTATTTCTCTGTTGGTATACAGTCCTCCTGTGGAATTCAGTGCTTCATCACTACCTGGTCCTGAAAATGTGTCTTTCCCAATGGACAGTTCTGTCCCAGAGTCACCCAGGTTCACACCTGAAAACAGGACTGTAATGCAGAGGAGCGACAATAACAACAAGACACCAGAGCAAGGCAAGACAATAGCACAGGTGAGCAAAACACTAAGCAGTAATAGTGCTAAAGCTGTGAAGAAGACCTAGCAAGTTAATTATCTAATTGCCTTCTAATTCCAATGAAAATGGAATGGGCAGCTTCACCTTTCTGTTAATTCCTCACTTTTGGAAAAAAATGTGGAATCTCAAAACTTAGTGAAGTTTGAATTTGCTATCTTCCCAAGATTATTGACTAACTCCTTGACTTCCATGACCTTCAGAAGCACCTGTAAGAATATTTGCTTTGGGGTTTTTTGAGTAGTCGTAGAGTAGCACGCTGTAGTAATACGTATTTAAACCCTGATGGTGTGCACTAGCCAAGCTCTCACTCGGGACCCGGACCGGCCTCAACACCTGAACTCAATTGTTATTCAAATAGAGTTCAGGCCACCTCAACCTAAAGTGCTCATTAACCTCCTACAAACAGCTGTAGCTGCAGGGCGGGCACAAGCCCTATAAATCTAGCCCTGAGAGGAGCCGAGGTTGGGTTGTTTGTTTGTTTGTTTGTTTGTTTGTTTGTTTGTTTGTTTGTTTGTGTGTTTGTTCCTGGTTGCTGTGTGTTGCTGGAGCTCTGCTCTGAGAAATCATAATCCAAGACTCAGAAGACTGCGAGCTCCAACACAGCATGCTAAAGTCTAGATGAGTCTGGAGTCCTCTTGCTATTCTGACAGTAAAAAAGGCCATCATGTCTTCCTACTGCAAGCAAATGTCAAAGAAGAATGCCTGAATTCTTATTAGGCTCAGGCCATTTTTGTTACCATGGAAATAGCAAGAGGACAGAATGGGCACTCTTAGGATAAACCCAGAGCAGTGTCCACTCCAGCTAAAATAGCTAATGCACAAAAGGTCTCCATTAATCTATTCCCAGGTTCCCTCCATAGAAACAATGCTGAAAGAGTGGGTAGGACAGTGTAGCTAAGAATAAGTACGTAGCAATTTTTTGTTTCTATATTTTTTGAGAGATTGGTAGCTCTGCATTTATTCAGAATACAGGGAACACTAGGTTGTGTTCAAACCAGTTTGTGTCATCCACTCATCTTGCTCTTCCCAGGAGCCAAGGGGTGCAGTAACAGAGAACTGGCCTCTGTGTGTCAGGTCACTCCTTTGGCTGCTACTCCTGTGCTGGCCTTTGGAAGACCTGTCTTTTAGAACTCTGTTGCCCAGCTCAAGGTATAGTGCTAGCCAGCAGATACCTGCAGGAGAAGTTGTGGACAGACATTGCTTAAACATAGAATTTTGACAGTTGGCGTTT
Source organism: Ifrita kowaldi (assembly GCA_013398055.1). Classification (NCBI taxonomy): domain Eukaryota; kingdom Metazoa; phylum Chordata; class Aves; order Passeriformes; family Cinclosomatidae; genus Ifrita; species Ifrita kowaldi. The sequence continues at coordinate 99,328 of VZRS01008815.1, forward strand.
GTCAGTTTAGAAAACAGGGGGACGGGACTTGCATCCCTATGCTGGGATTCTTTCAGGTGCATTGCTTTCTTGTTTGTTTTCTCTCTGGGCTGAGAATTCCTTTTGAGCAGTTTTATACTGATTTCCAAGATCTTATAGTGCAGATTTTTTCCACTTTGATTCAAAAGATATGGACAGTAAGTCTAATGATTGCTTTTAATAGAATCCATGAACATGGAGGTCCTGGGTGATCCAGCTCTTAGTCTCATAATTTCCTGGCAGCCCTGATTCCTGCCCCATTTATATCATGTCTCAAAAGTAGCTTAGCTGGAAAGTGTTTGTCTCCCTGAGTTCTGGGCTCCTGTTCCCTGCATGGTCCAGAGAATGCTACTTCCATCTAAAGTCCAGGAGTTTCTCTTCTCTCTTCTACATACAGTCTCTCTCTCCATCTCCTTGTCTCAAAGCACCTGTGGGATTTGGGAGAGATTGTTCCCAAATCAGAATATTCCATTTCACAGAAATTCTTAGGAATATGAATTTGTTCTAATTTCAAACAAATTCTCATACACTTAAATTTGTCATAGAACAAAGAATTTGTTCTATAGAATAAATTTTCAAGCCATTAGAAATACTTTAATGCATCTGTTGATTGTAATACGTTAAAGAGCTAACTAGTAAATCTGTAAAACAGACCAAATCCAAAATTTGCCGGGCACTCATAGTAAAACTTATATATAAAAATGAAATGCTATTGCTGATAAAGTTATGAACAGATATTTATTTTTGTTTTAGGCAATAGCCTCTTTTGAAGCAGATGTGTTAAAAATGCACGAATCCATTAAAAGCATTCACAGTGACAGCAGGTAGGTAAATGCAGTAGTACACTGACTGAAGACTGGTGGGCAGTGCTGCTCCAGCTGGAGGGCTAAAAGACAGATGATTTTTCCATAGTTTGGAGATTTTGAGATTAAAAAAAGGTCCTATCAAATGAGGATGAATAGCGAAAACTCAGGAACAAAAATTTTTTGATGGAGATCACTGGAAAAACAATGGCAAAGCAAAACATTTTGGTTTGCATTTATCAGCATTTCTGCAATTGCTCATATATATTTCTAAAAGTAATTTTTAGGCAAAAAGATGTTCATCCACATAAAAATGTCAGAATAGCATACTTTTTCAAATTTTTCTCTGAATAAGGCTTAAGGAAGACAAATTTCATAATTTGCATGAAGCTTTTAAATCAAAGTAGGATTTCTTTCTAAAAAATATGCTGTACATCGAATAGAGATTAATAGGCTGAATACAGTAACTATTGGTATAAAATCCATATATAACAGTTTATCACAGAAGTTCCTTCTGATATTCAAACTTTTGACACTGTAAAATGTTAATTCTTAAATTTAAAATTTCTTGGGAGGCTTGTTTGCTTGGGTGGCATGACGGGGGGAAAGTTGGTGTATGAGCAACGATGCTTACCTTTTACTTGCATTTTTGCCTTCCACTCCTTCATTTTTGTAGTTGTATATAAATGTGCTCTCTATATAACCACGCTTATGACCATGAAATGGATGGAATTACAGCAAAGTGTAGAATTCGATCCTGAATCTACTATCTTTATTTCCTTCAGTATGTTCAGTTCCCTCTGTTCCTGTTCTGTTTCAGTCTAAGTACAATTGCTGCTCCAAATTCACACAAGGGCACTCCAAGATTAGAGCTAAACAATTGCAGTTTCATTTGAAGTCTGTTCTCACTTGGGAAAATAGAGAGATACGGCAAAGATCTTCAGTTTTCATTTAGATTAGCAGTCGTTGAGAGGATATTTGGGATGCCTGCTCCTATAATGCTGCATCACCCTCTGACACAGAGCTTATCATAGTACTGGATGAATGAATCACATTACTCATGGGAAGCTCTTTATTCTTGTTTGTGGATCAGCTTCCAGCATTCCCGTGTCTGTTCACAGAACTGGGCTCTGAGTTGAAGGAAGACAGCATTTTACAGTGAAGAGCCCTTAAATGTTGTTACAAGGGACCACTGTAGTATTAATTTTAATTTTAAATGGTCTGGCTTGCTGTCCCATTCAGACAAATCTTGCATAATTCAAGTGAAACTGATGGGCCTCTTGTCTCTAAGCCAAAGCATAACCAAAAGAAAGTGAATCAGATGAACTTCTGAATGTAACTAAGCAAGGCAGATAACTATTTCACATCTGTGATATGAAGCAGTTGGTTTATTGTTGTAGTGTTAACAAACTTTACTGTCTCCACCTCAGCCATGAGGAAAGCAAAACTATTTCTACCCTGACTTCTTAGAGAAATCACAGCTAGAACAGAATTATGGATGGTATTTTTGTCATGCTGTGCTCTGAGTAGGTAATTTCTAAATCTCTGGTGTGCATGGGAGGGTGGCACTTCTGATTGCAAAAATCACAGTGTTTTTTCAAGGACAAGTGGCCTGTGCAGAAGCTATTGGTATAATCAAAGAAACTGCAGAGAATACTACAAGCAAAAAGAAACTCTATCAAAGGAGTAGAAGCTACTTTTACTTCATTGTTGCCCAGGCATGTAATGGGAATCTTTTGCAGGTCTGGGACTTGCTCTGAGTAGTTTGCTTCTATACAGAGGGACAGCTATTGTCTCTCCTGTTGCAGCCACCTTTGTGGGAAAGGTAAAACCCCAGGATGCAAGGTTCAGTCCTGGCCATAGTTCCACTCAGCTCTCATCTTTCCTCATCTAGAACACTCGTATTCTTGCTGATTCCATGGATATGGTCCAGCTCCTGAAATATTGGCCTCTAATCCCAAAGCTGAGAAAAACTTCCTGAACTAGTAAAGGGATGGAGTTTGTGTTAAATGTTTGCTCATTTCTGTGACTGCATATATTTGTGTATGTGTGGTCAAGCAAAAATCCCACCCTCTCGTATCTCTGGTAGGTACATGAAGAAGCAGTTCAACAAATGGAAGGACAAAATGCAATTTCTTCATGACTGCCAGGAAGAAAAAAGCTGCAAAATAGAGGCAAAACTCCAAAGACTGAGAGTAAGCCATGAAAACCTGCAAATGACACTGCAGCACATGAAGGAAGAAGTAAAGGTATAGTGACAGCTATGAGCCATTACTGAATACTAACAACTGCTTTTCCTGCAGAACAGCACTCTTAATACTATTTCATGCACCTTTCACTGTATTTTCAGTCATCTTAGGCTCTTCTCTTCAGAGAAAGCATATAAGGTCTTTGCAGCAGGGATTTTCTTGTCATTCTGTGTACATCTGGCATTAGCACAGATATACATGTTGGGATGTTTAAATACTGCTGCAATGAAAATAATGAATATTCCAATAAGAGTGAGAAAATGGCATCCAGCAGAAGTGTTAGATACTTCATTTCAGTCTGTTCTTCAGAGAAGAGTCAAAGTGCTGGCATTGAATAAATGAAATGTCAATCCTAATTTCTGTCTTTTACTGGGATGTAATACAGACATCTTATAGCACATATTTTGTCTGTTTTCAATTGTAGTGATTCTTATCATTACAATTATTTCTGAGATTCTTGAAAGGCCCTTATTTCACAGAAAATGCATACATATTTTCCCTCTACAGCATTTTTGTAGGATTTTCTGCAATGCTCTTTTAGTACTACTGGCAAACTGAAATATCAATTATTTTCACAATGTATTTTCTGTGTTTTGTCTATTGTAGACAATGTTGCAGTCATCAGATAATCCTTTTGCACAGTGTCGTAATACAATGCCAAGAAATCCACATGTTCTGCTGGAAAGGAGAGTGCATGGTGAATTAAATCCTGCCCACATAAGGCCAACTTCTAAAACACGTGCAGAATGGAATTCTTTGAATCCCCCAAACCCTGTAAATAGAATGCAGCTTTTACAGACACCTGAGGTTCCCACTGCAGTGGACTTTATGTTCTCAGATGACCCACTGGAGTCAGTGTCCCTGCGGAGTGACAAACACTTTATGGAACAGCATAAAAAAACAAAAGAGAAACAAACATGTCCACCTAAACTGACAGAAGACTCTCTCAGTGGAATGAGGAATACAGTTCTTATTCCCACTGCAATGCAGATACCACCTGATGAGAAGGAAGTCAGAGAGGAAGTGGAACTGCTAATGATAAAACTGAAGGACACGTTGTCTCTCCAAACCCGAGCAGGTATAGGTTCTCCAGTCATCTTGACACTGTCTTCTTACCTTCATCCAGTTTACTCCATAATATTGTTCACAATCATGTAGCCCTCAGAGGAAACTCAGAATCTTGCTTTAGCCTTTGTAGTGTTATTCTACATGGTAAGGTAGAGCATATTCCAAATATAGCCCCTAATGCTGGACTGATTTGGAGCTGGATGAGTCAAAGCTCCTAAGAGGAAATCAGTCTTGGCAGTCAATTAAGGAGTGAACTTAAACTGGCGAGAGCACAGAAGATCTTTGCTCTTGCCACTTCTGTGACACTGTAACTATAACTCTAATCCTAGGAGACTTCCAGCAGTACAAAATCCCTCTGTAATCAATGGTCTTACACAGCAGAGCTTCGTTCAACACTCAGGATGCCTCACTTTTGATAATTAGGATGTAATAAGGAATATGACAGAAAAAGCTGGTGTTTCTACAGAGTTATCTTGGAGATTTATAAAGAGTTTTCTTGTGCTCTGGCAGCATCTAAAAGCTTGGAAAGACTCAAAATCTGTTCTACTTTTCAGCCCAACAAACTGCTTTGCACCAGGAGTTCTTCTCTGCAGCTGAGCATGTTTGCAGCTCCTTTTCTGACCTCATCAACCAAGTAATTTCACCAGCTTGTAAATGACAGAAACTACCATTCACCTTACAACTTCACTGAACTACTTAAGGTAATTGATGCCATGTCTCTTAAAAGAGATTCTTTAAAGTGTCTCAGATGTTGCCTTGTAATAACACAGCATGACAGACTTCTGCATTTACTGACTTCACCAGGAACATTTTGGAGAGCTATGTTCCTTTTCTGTTGGTGATTTCCAGCTCCTGTGCTGTGGATTCCTCAGCAGTGCAAACGATTGCCCATTTCTCTCTCTTTAGCTGTTGAAATCCCATGGTTGAGTTACTTCCTTGGAATGATGTATTTCTTGTTGATGCCAGCAACAAGGAAAAATTTTTTTTCCTGTAATGTACAGAAGGATTTTAAAGATCTGAGAAATGGAAATTATTCAGTACCACTTCAGAGAGAAAAAATAGAGTCAGTTACTTACTATCACTGTTTTGGAGGAGGTGCGTAAAAATAGTAAATAAGTATATTCGTGTAGGTTCAAAACCAGTTATGGTTCAAGAAAATTTGCATACTTTTAAGGATTTTAATTATGTCACAGAAACTATACCAGATTTCCAAGAAAGAAAATACTCCTAGTTTTTACAGAATTTTTTCTGTGATTACAAAGAAAATAAATTTCACTCGGATGAAAACAAAATGTTTTTGGAAGCTCTGGGAGAAAAGTTAGGCAAATTATGTATTTTGAAGCTTTTTTTCATATATAATCAAGCAGTGTTTAGGATGATGTGATTGAAAAGGCTAGTGAAAAGCATAGGGCTTAAGAAAAACTGCTCAGCAGAACTCCACATATGATTTTCCACATGGATTTTCCTTCTGTTAAGTTTTTCAGAAGGAGTTATAATCACCAAGATAAAGGGACTGCCTGACACCTTAAAGAGGCTAGAAATTTTATTTTCTGTTGGTAGCACCACAGCCATCTTCTTGAAAGAGCTTACGCTGTGGCAGAGAGATTAATGAACATTCCTGGTTCTGTCTGCTAGTTGGTCAAAGAAGGCCTGAATTGCACTTACTGCAAACATGCAAGAATTTACAGCAAGAAGTAATGGTATGCTACTGGAAGCTAACAAGTGGTTTGTCTCTAGCAAAGGAAGTGTAAAGAGGGTGAAAATTAAAGAAAAGAAACTTATTGAGGAAGGAGGGAGGACCCCAGAGAATAGTGATGAGGTCATTGGAAAATGGATATACCCATATCATAACATAAATAAATATACTGTGAGATAGAAGCTTAGTAGCTTTTGCAGTGTGCCAAGAGACACACACAACAATCCAAGGAACCTAACTGATAATTATGGGAAGATACCTATCAGCTTCTGATGAGGCTTTAAATCTCCTTCTAGTGCCTGCATCTGAATTAAACTTGGTTGGAAACAGTAGCAACTGACAAATGCTGGTTTGGTCTGAAGCAACATTGAACAGACCTGGAGTACAAATCCTTACAAACAGATATTCCTGAACTACCATGAACTCTTCTTTCATGGCAGTATGTAATGACTCAAAGAAGTGTTTTCCATGCTAAGAAGCAGTTGTTTAGCTCCCAGATCCCTGTAAGATGAAAGGGACAAAATCACAATGTCTTTATTTTGTTGTTATTCAGTTCAGTTGACAGTGAAGGAACTTCAGTCAGACATGTTCATCTCATCCTTCTTCTGACATGCTCTGACTGAGAAAAAGTAAGCCAGGAACAGTATCTGCAAAAACAATCCTAGCTCACTCAAAGATCTGCCATGAAGTTTATAAGAAAGAGTGGTAGGAAGCAATATCCTGTCTTTAAACACAGTGACATTTTTAAATGTTCCTGTATGGCAGATCTACTTTAATCTCATACTCAGAGCCCTTGGTATTTTTTTAATATAGCCATTCTTTCGTTACTTCACTCTGTCACTTGCAGGGTTACATGCAGTTAGTTGCATCCCCGTTTTTATTTCAGCACAATTAATAACACAGATTGTCTCTTTACATCAGCAATTTCCAAGTGTTCTCCGTAGTGTGATCTATCCTAGAGATTCATCTGCTTTGTCAGTCTTGCCTCCACATCCTTTCCTGCCCATCACCTCAAAGGCTGAATTTTGCTACAGCCTGTTAATTAAGAAGCTTACTGAAGCAGAGAAGTATTGCAAATTCATTTAAGCTAAATATCATCTTGGCCCATAGTGGTATTTCTATCTGAAGGGAGGAAGAAAGCTGCCATGAGCCATTTCCTGAGGGATCCTGTTGTTGCAGGTGGGACTTATCTAAAGTGGAAGCGCTAACATCTGCCCAAAGGGCCCTGTGGAAAAGCATCTAAGTTAAACAGGACCTGTTCAGAGAACCTGTCTGATTTGAGAATTGCTAGAGCTTGGGAGCATATGGGAACACTGCTCTAGTCCAATACCAATCCTCCTGGGCTGAGGCATCCAGCCCTTAACACTCTTTGTCAGGTGCTGGTAGCTGTAGGGACTGGGAGTGAAGACTCGCTCTTATATGGATACAAAGTTGCAAAATTGGGCTTTTAGATGTATTAATATAATGAAAATAATTATCAACAGGTACAGGAGTGAGCACATCTGTTGTAACAATGCTCCTGCTGCCCTCCCACGTGGTAGCAAAGCACTCTCATAGGCTGTGGCTGCAGCTGGGGGTCTGTTGCTGAGTGCACTGAACTGTGTGTTCCTGTGTTTATCCTGCTTTAGTGTTGTCTCTTCTCTTGAACATTTAAATGGTTTGTTGCATGCTTAACTTAAAACACAAATTCACTGCTGTTGAAGCTGTTAGCCCTCTTACAGTTTTTTGTTTGCTTCCTTAAGTCAGGATTTCCCCCAATGGGACTGTGTTTAAACCTTATTTTGTTCAGGCCACTAACCATTTCAAGATTTCTTTACACATTTTGTTACTTGAACCTATTTCTGCAAGTTGATGAACAACCAGGAAGCCAGTTATTCTGTGGGTATTTGCAAAAAAAAAAAAAAAAAGGAAAAACAACAAAAAAACCAAACCACCAAATATTGCTACATGCTCAAGGAAAGAAACTTTGAATGAACAACTAAATGTAATTGCCCTAGAAAGATGAAATTTGTAGTTGCATCCAGCCAGTCTGGCACTGGAAATAATTTATATCATAAAAGCATCAAATGTTACCTGCCATAAGTTATTTTGCATTAGTTTAATGTCCAATTGCATATTAGGGTTATCAATAAGAGTCAGAAGAAACTGATTTTTCTACAAAGAACTTGTAAACTAAAAAAGAAGCAAATGCAAGTTATATACGAGAATTCTTGTGATATTAAACATTTTAAGTATGAAAGCAGAGGAGCTGGTAAAATCTGTTAACCCTTTTACTGGAAAACTGAAAACATTTTTGGAAGGTATTTTTCATGTAGAAATAAGTACTATTTTTCTTTAGTGGGATGATGTCTTTGAGCAGGGGCTGCTTTGTACAAGTGTACAGCTATGCATGCAATCAAACATCACCATCTTGGCTCTAATCCTGTCTTGGAGCCAGTGGAGGTTTTTTGACAACTTCCTTCTCTGCTTGTCTGTGTTTTATTGAAGGATTAGTTATTTCCTGTTTCGGCACCCAAAAGACAATAGTTTGAACAGATCACATGGATTACAAAAAGCCTGATATACACACAGATTAAAGTAGGCAACTGCTTGTAAATCATACAGTTCAGTATGGAGGCTAAATTCATAGGTAATTAAGAAAACCCATAAGTCCAAGTTAATCAGAGATGTAGTACTCGAAGTTAGAGGCCTTCTTCCACCACGTAAATTGACATCAATGGGGATTAAAATGCAAAAAATAAATAGAAGTAGTTAAAAATTATCTACAAAGGAAAATCTTAGACCAAATGTGTAATTTCCTCTTTTTTCCTAGCTCTCCAATGATTCTTCCAAGTAATATAGATCTACTCTTATGTATGTGGATACTTATTAAATCTTCAAACGAGTCTTTCTTCTTCAGAACTGGTGACCTCTGAATATGAGAAAATGTCCCTGAAAAGTGACATAAAAATGCATATAAGTAAATAATTTCCAAACAGCAAAGAGCAGCTGAATACTCAGTTTCCCACATCCGTGTTTCCTCTGCCTTTAGCTGCTGCTGGTCCTCATTGCCCCCAAACCTCTTGCTCTGGTGATAGCCATATCCCTCCATTTGCAAGTTGCCTTTCAGTGTCAAGTCACTTTGATCTTTTCCCCCAGTATGGACCTTTTCCTTTAGTCTTCCTATAAAACTCTTCTACTTGTAATTAGCAGAATCAAAGTGCATAAGACTACTAGGAATTTCTACTGACTCACCAGCTTGTTATCAACCTGTCTGCACAGTGGGTGAGATCTCTCTCACTGTCTAGTAGCACATTTGTTATTTCCTTGAGGAACTATGGGGCACTTTCTTTTCAATGACCTCTAAAAGGTAGCTGGTTGTTTTTCTTTCTTTTAGATATATTTGTCTTCCAAAAAAGTAGCTGGTTAACACAATATCTGCTTCTTTACCAGACCTCAAATGTACAATAGCCTTTGCCCCACCACCCTCCCTGGCACCCTGTAGAGCTGGGACAGCAAGTTATGTCTGTCTTGGGCCAGGTGCAAGGGCTGGTCTGAGCCCAATCACCTGCACCTGTGAGGGAGGTGTGCACAGCTGAGGCCACTGAGTGGTAAGGGGCTGAGGGACTGCTGGGTAAGAAGAAAAGAGGTAGAGGCTTTGTAGTCTTCAGATGTTTCTAGAGAGGATGTGCTATGTGGCTTCTTGAGGAGGATCTTCTTGTACAGCTGCTCTTCAGGAAGATTGCTGTGAGTACAAAAGCTATGCGTTCCTTGTGGTTCTGAAATCTTATTTTGGTTAAGAGTTGTTATAGCTATAATGTAATTTCAGTGTTGTAATGGATTGGAAAGGGATTTATGAAACCTGCTTTTTCATAGTGTATGGATTTTGTTAGGGGAAAGGGATGAATTACTAATGATAGCTTGGCCAGGTTACTGAAAAACTCTCCCTACTTGTCTCAAAGCTGATTAACACTTCTTTGCAGAATATCTAGGGAAGTTAAAATGCTGCTGGGTTAAGTAGGATTTTAGGTGGATTGAGATAGTTTGTCAGATTACTCATATTCAACTGTTCTGATTTTGTAGTGTTTTTCATGAACTGTGTAGAGTTTAAGAGTGTCTTCAGACTGTGAGTATCAAAAGCCTGGAGGGATTAGACTGGTCCAGAAAGCAGTGTTTGAATCTGCAAGTCTGGAACTGGGCTACTTCTCCCACTTCTTGGTGCACGCTTGAAGAGAATTGTTTCCCAGGAAGACCAAGTATGGGTAACTGTGGAAGTGCTTCTAAAATGTGCCAAAATAATTTTGTTTGGTACTACTGACAAGTGCTTACCAAGGGTTTTGCTAGGTTTTTTTTTTGCTTGGAGGACTTTCTTTCCTTAGAAAAGTTCCTGATACTCAACCTTCGCAAGTAGGATTTATCCATTCGTTCTGAAATGTAATGCTAATAATAACACCTTAACATCAGTATTTCTGTGCCAAGTTCAGATTTCTGTCTTGCTTTTCCAATTCAGTGATATGTTTAAGAAACTACAAAGAATGCAGGTTACAGGTTGCTCCTCATTCCTGATTTATGATCCTCTTTGCAATTAAAAAAAAACCAAAACAAACCCCAAACATATGGAAATTTTAACTATTTAAGAGGAATAAGATGAAGTTATCAACTGTTGCAAAAGTAACAGTATAATACAAAAAAATTTGTTTAATTTTTGGATTTCTAGTACAAGCTTACTGAAAGCTATTTATATCTGCCCATGTAGATGTGAAGTACACAAGATAATTTAAGTGCTGTTAGTGCTGCTCATGGGGCTGAGAAAACAAGCTTGTACCTCTCTTTATGCATAAGTGGTAATTCTGTTCCTCATCATTTGCTGTGTGATTTCTATCTGCATTTATTACCAATTGATTTCTACTTTCACTGATGAAATAAGGCAGTAGGATCACAGGTTACAAAGATTAAAACAGCTGGCTTTGTTAAGAAACTGTGAGACTTGGATGAGAAGTTAGCTCCTCCAAAAAAAACAAAAAAAGGCTGTCACTGCTGTAAGCTGCCTGCTACAGACTGATGTTAATCAGTCATCCAGAGAAACCAGATTAACTGATTACAATTCACAAAACAAAGAAGGTGTGAATATTTAGTAGCACTTAAAATCTCTTTGTATAAGAGTAAAGAAAAGTCAGAATTTATCATAAAACCCATTATTTGATTCTTCAAAATACATCAGACTGTTACTCTTTAATCTTGACTGGAACAAAAGCTCTTTGTTTAGGAAAAGCACAGTGTGATGTAGATATGTAGAGCCAGATGTAAACAAAAGGCTAAGTGGGAGTTTAGACAGTGATATTCAAAGCTGCAGTCCTAAACAAAAATTAAGCTGGTGCTTTAGCCTGGTGGGTTATCTCAGTTTTTGACAATACTACTGCCTCGTGTGTCTAAAGCTGCATTCTGTTTGCACCCAAAAGTGCGTCAGTCTGGTAAGGATTGAGCAACTTATTGCCTTTGTGATGTCTAAGACCACTTGGAAACCAGAAGTGGGTTCTGTGCTGCATGCCAATATAGTAAAGATCCAGTCAGAGCTATGTGATAGCTCAGACTCTTTGCAGAGCAGGGTAGGATCCAGTCGTTGCTTTTAAAATGCAGGTAGTGGTTGTTTGACTCATAGTTTAGAAACTGACACTGCGTGTGGGGGTTTTTCAGTGTGAGGGGTTTGATTCAAACCCAACTCCTATTTCAATGCCCAGGACACTGCCTGTAGGGCAAGGACCTCTCAGTCCTTCCTATCCCAAATTCTAGCTTTCAATACCCAAAATTTTTTCAGGTTTGTGGGCAAGACTGGAATTGTCCAGTGGTATATTGTCCCTGGGGTGCGAGAACCCTGAGTTCAAGTCCATTTTTTAGAGATGCTCTAATGGGTACTCGCTCAGAGAGGCTCTTCATTATTCCATGAACATTCCCCCAAACATCATAATAACTAAGATACTGCTCTAGGAGGTGGAGATAAGGGTCTCAATCCAGCGAAGTGTGAAGGCAGTTCTGCCTTCTCACAGTGGGCCCGATGCACTACGTTGTTCATGATGGCAACAGCACTTCTACCTCTCCATCAAATTATAGCACCTACCCCTATCTGAAAGTGGATATTCTCCAGGCAAGAATACGTCTGTTGGTAGCAGGATCAGAACTGAAGCCTTGAAAGGGACTGAGATTTAGGAAAAGTTATACTGTATCTCCTTTCAGGGAATGAGGAGGGTAAGTGACATGCATATGGAGAGGGGTCTGGGGGTTCTTCTCTAGGGCTGGGAACCTGGAGACTAGGAATTGCAGCATTTAGTGTCACAGGTAGTGGTGTTCTTCCTGGAGCTGTAGTCGTGTATGAAAGCCTGCATGCATCTAAGTCCTAGGTCTGTTTCCATTGTGTGTTGGGTAAAGTTACCAATATGGAAATGGAAAATTCCTAGTGGCTGACTGCTAGATGGCAAGTAGCCATACCCTTACCCTTCTGCTGAAAGACTGCCACTCTCCCCAACAGCACCAGTGCAATGCATTCCTCTCAGAATGGGGAGCTCAGAGCTAGCCTGTTCATAGCACAACTGTGGTAAAAGTGGTGCTGTGGAAGAATATATTGGTATATTCAGTACTGAGCTGCCTTCTTGCTTTGAATACTCCTGGATTACACTTTCTGCTGCTTCTTCTACCCCATCCAACAGAAACTTAAAAGCTGTTGTTGGAGTTCAGGTTGTTCAGAGGTCAAATTTCTCCTGAGATCGTAAACATAAACATTGAACATAAACAGCTCTACACTTGACTGGGAGGAGTAGGGGGTTTTTGCACAGCACTGTCCTCTGTTTCTGTCCTATTACCATGTAGCACAGTAGGCCTCAATCTCTTTTCTTTCCCACTGGACTCTAATTATTGCCCATTAGATGCATATTAAAGGAGTAGTGACCTTGGTTTCTCCCTGTGAACTGAGAACGTAGAGTAGCAATCTTCTGCTCAGCTTCTGCCAGCTGCCTTCTGCCTAGGCCATGGGTTCTGGAGAGCACACAGTCCACATAGATATCCCAGAAAAGCTGAGCCAGATCCCAGAACAAAGCCCCATGTTTCAAGTTCTCTGAGGATTTCAGGAAGATCATGAAGTCCCAAAAGCCACTGACAGAGTCAGAAATGCGAGGCTTCCTCATCTCTAGTAACACAGCTGAGGAGGATTCCCAGCACTGGGGGTCTGCCCGCCCAAGAGCTAGTGGATCAATTTGACTATGGCAGAGGAAAGGTTTCACACAGAACACTGCCATGAGTAAGAGAGAGCAGGTGAGTCTCATGGTGTAGTGGATTCTTCCTTTGCTTCCAAGATCCATTGTGTCGCTGAAATACAAGAAAACCAAGAGAAGCTGAAAAACATCTCACTCTTAGATGCAGGAATAAAGTCCTGGTACTTTGCATGATATACAAGGCACTCAGATATTATTTCTCTGCTCCTTAAAGATTGGTGTATGCTTTTTGTGTGTATATAAATACTAGAGGAGTTGCAATGCCCTATGCAGCAGAAGCATGTGTAAAAATTTTTCAATCATCCTCAAATCTTATCTGGAAGTTCTTAATAGTGAAAGCCTTTTGCCATTTTTGCTTTACAGATCCCTAATCTTTTTCAGTAAAAATCCATTCCTTTTTACATAATTTAAGCTTTTAGGCAGTCTTGCTTTTCTCAAAATTTTATGAGCTCTTTAAAATAGTCTTCAGAATCACAAGGATCAGTGGACAGCTGGTGGAAAACTTTTGTTGAAAATGTGTTTTAATGGTTCTAATTAATGCAGGTTGCAAATTCATGCAGTGACCAGGAGTGGTTTACATGCTAAAAGGCAGAACAGCTCTGAAAAGAGGGTATAGCAAAGCCATCACATAGCAGCTGTATTGTACAACATGTACACATGCATATAAAAACATAGAACAGTTCAGATTGCAAGGGACCTTTAAAGGTCTCTAGTGCAACCCTTCTACCATTGGCAGGGACATCTTCAACAACATCACGTTGGCCAGAGTCCTGTCCAACCTGACCTTGACTGTTTTCAGGGATGGGGCATCTTCCAGCTCTCTGAACAGCCTGTTCCAGTGTTTCACCACCCTCATTGTAAAATATTTTTTTCTTTATAGCTAATCTAAATTGATCCTCCTTCAGTTTGAAACCATCACCCTTTGTCCTATTGCAGCAGGCCCTGCTAAAAATCCTGTCCTTGTCTCTCCTATAGGCACTCTTTAAGTACTGGAAGGCTGCAGAAAGCTCTCCTGGAGCCTGCTCTTCTCCAGACTGAACAGCCCCAACTTTCTCAGCCTTTCCTTACAGGAGAGCTGCTTCACTACTCTCATTGTTTTTGTGGCCCTTCTCTGGACTTGTTTTAACAGGTCCATGTCTTTCCTGTGCTGTATTTATATATATATATAGTACTGGTGTGTATTGCAGATCACTAAGAATTGTCTGTTTGTTAAAACTGTGAAATTTGCTAAGTAGTATCTATAATGGATGGGTATAAATTCTGAGAATGATAACCTTTTGTGGCCAGAAAGGCCCAGTTTTCTCTGTCAGATTTCATTTCTAGTATGTACTTCTCTGTTGTATTTTCAAAAATGCTTCTAGCATTTTTGATATTGTAACAAGTTTGGGGATTGTTTTTAGTGTAGCTCATGGCACACGGAGAACTTCCTATTTGTGGAAATCAGCAACATCTGAGGTCAGCATTTAGGACAAAATTCTGTTTAATGTATGTGCTGATTTGCTGCATATTCATGCTTGTACATTTTCAGTTTGATTGTTGGGGGTGGGGAAGCTACTTCTCTTCATGAGCTAGATAAGCAACTGGCTTTTCGTGTAGAAAGTCTCTTCCATGAGTAATCCTGAAGAAGTGTTCCTTTGCTATGTGAAGAAAAATGCCAAAGGCAGGATATGGATGGGCAGAGGGATTGTACATGAAAGGTAGCCCAGCCACAGCTACATACAGTGTATGAGACTAGGGAAGGGTAGGCTGCTACGTGGAACATATTTCATTGTAGAACTCATGTAGATTTCATTGAAGTCTCTTCAAAGATTTCAGTCCTAGCAATGATATTCTTACCTAGCCCCCTGTGTGGCTATCTGGTCAGGTTCTGGGAGCATTTTTGAGGTATTCAGAATTTACTCCCCAACTGCTTAGAGTCACTTTTTAATCCGAGTTGGGATCTTGTGAGAAGAGCTGGCTTGACAGCCCTGGACCTGCACATTGCATTTAAGGAATAAAAGAGCTTGCTCTTCCCACACTGCTCTGCCTAGTGGATGTCACTTATGACAGTGGTGGTAGTAATGGGGCTGTCCTCCTGCTGCTCCCAAGATCCCCAAGAAACACCATTCTTCTGTACCCTGGTCCACAAGGCAGGTTTCGATTGCTTTCTCAGAAGCAAGCTAAAAGCATCCTGTGAGTCACTACTTCAATCTTGTTTGTGCATCAGAGCCCTTCCACTGGGCACAGATGCCTATGTATACATGCCATGCAGTATGTACACATATCTGTTTACTGAGACTTTTTTCAAGGGACATAATTACCTTTGTCAAGTTTCTGGTTTTAAAAGCAATTTAGCAATCCCAGAAACGACCATGAGGGTGGGGAGACAGACATGGGACAGTGTGGGGGGGGGAGCCCCAACAACAGCAGATTGTTCAAACAAAGGAATAATACTGAAACAGGCTAATAATACTAAATAATAATAAAAAAATCCTTTAAATGATGGTTCTGTGACTTTGACAGAGCCCATCTCATTTGTACAGGTTAACAACTGAACCGGTTGCTTTACATTTTCTGCTTCCCAGCACCTGTTCTAAACTTTATAAGTTACAAAACTAGCTAAGACGAGGGCTCTGGATTTGTCAAAACAGAGGAACAGTCCTGGGCAGGGAGCTGGTAGGGCATTAATATGAGAATGGGTGCCCTTGAAAGTATGATGTGCATGGCATTAGTAAGGGCCGGTAGCAAAGGCCGCTAAGTCCTTATGGTCTGGTCAAACTCAGGACAGCATTGTGCTGTTAGTCTTCCACAAGGTTCAAGATTGTATTTTTTTACATAGTTGAGAGCTGGAGGGCATGCTCAGGAAATGCAGATTTCATTAATCTCTTACCTGTGCATGTGGTGAATGCTTCCATGCACTTCCTCCCCTACACCCTCCAATCTTTAGATCTTTCTGTCCATACACTGAAGTTTGCGTGTGTGAGTGCTATTTACACTTTCTGCTTCTGACTTTTCCCACCCTCCCCCTTATCCCTGCTTCTCCTTGCAGTTTAGTCTCCAGCTCCACTCCCCGTCATGGATAATGCCTTACAATAAAAATTAAAAAGTTAATCAGTTAATTTGTTATTATCATTTGACTTAGAGCTCTCACTTACGGATAGTCCCTCGGCCGTGAGGCTGCCACAGCCGGTCCCGGGCCGGGTGCCCGCTCCGGCGCAGCATCCCCGGCGCAGCATCCCCGCGCGGCTCCCGAGGCTCCGGGCAGCGCCCGACTCCGCCGCCGCTCCCGTCCCGTCCGCCCGCTCCTCTCCGCCCCGCCCCGGCGCCGCCCGCAGCTCCCAGCGCTTACCTCGGCGCTCCGGCCAGGACTCTCCGAGCCCGCTGCCGCCGCCGCGCTCCTTAAGAAGCCGGAGCGGGCAGCCCCGCTTAGTTTTTACGTCAGGGCTCGGGAGCAGCCCCCACCCCCCGGGCCCGGCCGCTGCTCCCGGTCACCCGGAGCTCCCTCCTTCTTTCTGCGGAGCTGCCCTTGCTCCAAGTCTGCTCCGCTTCTCTGTCCGCCTTGTCCTCCTCTACCTGCGGATCCCGACCCTCCCCGGCCAGCCTGGTGGCCGTGCTGCCTCTGGCCGATGGCAAGGGGCGCACAGTGGGGTGGAAGAGTAACAGACTTGGCAAAGCTGCGGCCCTCCCCTTGCCCCCTCTCTTAGCAGTGCTGCACCGCGGGGCAGGAGGGGAAGAATAGAAAGCAAGTCCCACCTTGGAGCTCAAGTTTTACAGAGCTGGCTCAGACCTGAGGCATCTTGCTTTGTGTGCTTGGCTGTTGCAGATCCCTCCACCCCAGAGCAGGAGCCTGTGTGGCACGAATGGAGCGATTTGCTGGCTGGGGCTCAGCCCATATACAGCAAGTCCAACTCTCCTGGAAGTTAAAGCAGTGACCCAGAGAAGAGAAGAGCCACAGAAGAGAGCCAGTAAAGGCATTAATTGAAGTAGTTGGGCTGAGCTGCTCACTGCAGCTCAATTTACACAACTTTACCTAAAGAAGAGCTACCTTGGAGGGCTGTACACTCTTCAGCAGAGGGGGGCTGGTCTGGCTACATTTTCTCTCCCAAGAAAAATGTGATCTACTATTGTTGCATTTTCTCTCTGTGAGGTTCTCAGCTGGAGCCCTTCTCCCTTGTGACTTCCATGAAGCAGCTGAAAAACCTCTATGTATTGGAGAAATGGGCAAAGCTAGTAGGGAAGTGAAAGGAAGCCATTGATGAAAAGCCTGTCTCCTGTTACGTGCAGAATGGAGAGAAAAGTCTGAGCACAACTCTGCCTGTGCTCCCTGTGCCTGCTGTGACCCCCTTGCATACAGAAACATATAACTCATAGAGCTGGGGCTCTGTGACCATGCTGATAACTAGTGTTGGACAGAACTTGCTTAACACCAGCTATTTGAAGCAATAGGCAGGTGAGACCATTCTTTTTTCCTGACTCTGTAGTTTATAGGCCAAATCATGTAGCACCTTGCTGCCTGTCTGAAGCCAGTGCAGCTGCACCAGTCCATACCAGCTGGGGAGCAATCTATTTGTTTTTCCAAGACTTTTGCTGGCAGCTCCCTTCTGTTGTACCTGGAGCCATAATCCCCTCTCCAGGAAGCAACTGTGCTTCAGTAGCGTGAGGCTTATCTTAGTTGCAGTCAGTGGGGCCACACTGGTTCACATCAGCTGGAAAGCTGGCTTGAGACACCCTTGATCTTGCAGCGTGCCTATGACAATTAACACTGCTTTTCTTTTCTCCTGATGCTTTATCTCCTGAATAAGGAATTCCTGTGAAAGTATATTTTGTGTAAGTAATGCTACTGTTTAACAAAAGTGCAAGGAACTTTTTGGGGATGAAAGAACACTGGCTAGAGCCCTTGTAAATAGCTACGCTGTAGGACTTTGGCCAATTTGCAAATGTTCCATTTATTTAGTAAGAAGTGTGAGTTTGGAATTGGGGGGAATAATGGTCACCAACTGCTGAAACAGACTTCAGGATGAACTGAAGTGTGCAATACCTTGCAAGGGGCCCTTGCAATACGGTGGGGGAAGCCTCTCATATGTAGGACCTCCAACATTTCTTCTCTGTGCTATCAAATACAGGCTATTCCAGTGGAGTTCCTTCTCCTGGGTTCTAAAGCTGAAATGATCCTTAAGGATCAACTTCTGGTTTTATTGGTTGCTTTTTAAAGTCTGCTCTGGAGCTGATTCTGGACCCATGTGCAGTCTGGAGCCCCCTTGGCAAGTGAGTAGCCAGCGTGTTTCTCCTTGCCTCTGTGTTTGGGGATTGAACCAGGCAAAGGAGAGAGGGAAAGTGTGCAGATAAGACCTGGGTGTTGTGGTGGAGCCTGAAGGCAGCTCCTGGGTAGAAAAGGCTCTGGGGCTGCTTGTGTTCATGGTTGGCCTGGCTGCTGGGGCCAGAGCAGAGCAAGATTAAAATGCCATGGAAGTGGATTTTGCTGCTGTTTCTGGATCTGTGGTGTGTTGCTCTAAGGACTCTGCCGTGTGTTGTTAAGGGTAGAGCCAGATGGAAAGAAAAAGATAAAATGCTTCTTGTGAATTGATAAGTTTCTGTCAACCTACAACCTTTATGGATTCATTGTTAACCAGTGAGTTTATTTGAGTCCCCTTCTGGGGTGCTCTTTATCTGGTTTTGGATCAAGAGCAGCATTGGTTTCATTCTGCTCAGAATCCTGGCAGACCCAAGGGAACTGAACCAGGGGCTCTCACAGAAATGAGAGTTGCTGCTCAAGGGAAATACTGCTACAGATAAAATAGTTGGCTCCACAAATTCTTCCTGAGCCTACTACACTCTGCTCCCTCTGAACCAGAGCACTTCTATTCTATTTCTGGGAAAGAGGTTTTTGATAATTAGATTGATCACCTCAGCCTCCTAGTGGAGAAGAAACATGCCAGGATTGGTCATCTCTCTCATTCAGTTCCACACACTCCCTCAGTAAAGCTTTCTGTGCCCTTCTTAAGCTATCAATAATCTTTCTTTAATTGCAGTGCATGATATATTCCCTGGGCAGCCAGTGCTCATATCTTCTGTGGGTCTCCATATCTTATGAATTTAATTCACATGTGCTGTAGGTCATATCCAGAGTCATTTGCAGAAGGATATTTTTATCAAGAAAAGTTGATTATTTACTCATAGATGAGACAGAGGTTTCAGATCATGTAACGCTACAGAAAGAATGCTATTTCTACCAGAAAAATATAAAAATAAAATAAAGCAAAACTAAAATGATCAGGATATAGGAATAAGGGATAAGTAAGAAAAGTAGGAGGCCATTTCACTGGTATTTGCATTTGGAATAGAGCAAAGGTGTAAATAACTATATACAGAGTTGCTTCCTTCCTGCATTTGCTTCCAGCAAACCTTCTGATGTAGTTTAAAATTAACATTTAAGTTAATAGGCAGTGGTTTATGGTTGCTTGAGCTAAGTAAGTATTTACACATTAAAAAAAGACATTCAGCACTGAGACTAAGAGATAGCAATGTGTGATGGGATGCACAGCTTGCCTGTTACTTCCATAAGCAGCCACACCTGAAAGCAGTATTAAGCTTTTTTAAATGTCCCACATGATGAAAGCCTGGTTTAGGCTTAGTAAGAAAATGCTTTACAGACATATTCTTAGCTGAAAGTTTGTGTTTTGCTGAATTGGGTTCCAAATTATTCCAGCCTTGTGTGAAACCTGGGTAAGTGACAGCAAAGGCAAAACTTGTGATTCTCAGAGGGGGGGAAACCCAAAGGTCTGTTACCTTTAAATTCATGGTACCTGGCAGAGGCTTGATTTTTCTTCAAAGTCCATAAAGACAGAGTGTGGAATCCTACTCCCACTTTTAACTTTTCAATTTCTCTTCTAAGCAGGAGATTAAACTGCCCTTAAAATGGGCTCCCTGACAAACATACCTAAGAGCCTCCTGGAAATGAAATTGAATACTTGATCCAGAGTCTGCGGCTATATTTTATTCGTTTTTAAAATGATATGTAGAGGCCTTTGAGTATCTAAACCTGTTTTTTTAAGCTTTTGATGTCAAGTTGGTTTTTTTCATTTTGGTGGATTGGCTCTGCACTCACAAATGAATTTGATGATCCCACACTGCTCTAAACAACCCTCTAGGTCTATTCTCTGTTGAAATGGCTGGCAGGAAAGTCACTGGATGTGATGCAACACTTAAGCGTTTCTAACCAGTGGAAAGGTGTAATTACTTAAACATACAATTCTTCAGTGCTGTACACTACTGCTGATGACCTGAAACATTTCCATGGAGCTGGCAGGCAAGACATGGGACAGGCAGGAGACCAGTGTATTTCTGTGGGCACCCTGGCATGTCTCTGGCCTGTGCTGAGAAGTGGCCTTCTGCTAGAAGGTTTGAGGAACTGCAGCTCCCTCTTAGAACAGACTTGTCTTTAATAATGTGTTCCTCTCTCTCTCCATGCATACCAGCTGTTGTATGTGAGCAGCTCTGTCTCCAGGGCCATATTTGGAGTGTTTCCTCAAGAGTAAATTTAGATGCCATGTCAGAAGTGTGAACTGGCTTCATTGTTGAAGCCACTTATTTAAATTAATTTGTGGAAGAGGTAACAGTTCTTCTGGCAAATGTATTCAACACAAGCTTTAAAAAGACATGTGGAGCCAGTATTTTTACAAGTGTAAGCTAAGCAATGTTGGTTAGAAAATTAATATATATTTTTGAAAACATAGTCTGGTGATATGTGACACTACAAATGCAAATGACCTTTGTAAAGGATGTGACCACATTTCTCTCTAGACAAAAACATTCCAAGAAAATAAAAAAGAACCCCAAACTGATCAATATAGTACATTAAAAGTTAATTGTTCTTGTCTTTTGGGCAAGTTGTCCCACGTTAACCATTCAGCTAGAGAGCTTTTGATTCATTTTAATGGCATTCTGGATATTTATAGCCGGACAACTATTTTTTTTTTAAATTAAGGGATCCGTTGCCATTTGGGTACTGGACTGATATCAACATTTTCCTGATTCAGCCCTCCTGCTTCCTCATGTTCTCACAGACAATGGAGAAACCCTTCTCATCTTCAGCACTCCAGGCAGACAGGAGAGTCACCCTGGGTATGTCACAGTTAAAAGAGCAGTTCAGTGAAACATGTTTTCATAAAACTGCCACTAACATCTAACAAAGCAAGGCTGTTATGAGATCAGTTTCTCCCAGGGAATTACAGCCAAATCTTCTGGGGGAGAAAAGCGCTTTCACAGTGTGTTCTTCCCTGAAGCTGAGTGGGATTGCAATGTGGAGTCTCCTACCTTTTCTTGCTCTGAGGGTTTCTTTCCCACATCTCTTGGGAGAGAAGGGTGTTTGAGCACGCTTGTCTCAGGGCAGCTCCTGGGCCAGCCAGGGAAGGGTGCTAGCCCTGCCTCTGTCACAGCCATCCCACAGCACAGACACTCCCCTGGCAGCCAGGACCCCATGCTGGGAGTCTGCACATTCCCACTTGAAGCTGTTCAGGGAAAATAGTCTTCAAGAAGAAATTGG
>VZRS01008815.1:120939-166322 GCA_013398055.1 Ifrita kowaldi
ATTATTTAGGGCCAAGAAATAAGTCACAGGAGATTCTGGAGAGTGATGAGGATATTCTGTCTTGTCTGAAAGGGAATTGTGGGATCTTCAGCCCTCCTTGGTTACCTGCATATTCTCAGACTGTTTCCTGGACTATCTGCTTTACTCTGTGTTCTGCTACTAGTTCCTACTAGGGTTCTTTGGCACTTACAAAGTACTTGCAACTCTTCAAACCGCAGATGTGAAGCCTTATAAGCGCACTATTTATGTTGTCAGAGGAGAAAGTTGGGGGTTTTTTAATGTGCAAGGCCTGTCATGAATAATTTATTGGCAGAGAAATCTGCCTTCTTGAATGATTTTCCTGAATGAAGTAGTCCAAGCTACCTGTCATTTAGAATACTTAGATGAGACAAAACCCATACATTATCAGTAAGGAACCATGTGATAGAGTCAGATAGAACGTTGGGGGTTTTTAAAAAAATTAAGTATGTATTTTATTTATTTTTAATAGGTCAGGCCATCAACCTTTGAAACTCCCATTTTTATTTCACAAATGCACCCTTTGAAACCTATTCTCAAAGGGAATGCTACAAAGGTGATACTAGAGTGGATTTCTATGTAGTAAGTTTATCTTTAATTTGGAGCTTCTGAAAAGACTTATTTGATTTAACAAGGTCCTTTCTTTCCTATTCTATTACTGATTAGGCACAGCTAAAAAGCTGCATATTTAATGAAGATTATAATTTTTTTGAATACCCGGGGAGGGGGGTTGTCTCAAACTTATCAGCCAACCAGCTCTGCCTAAAACCAGTGCTCTCTGGCCTAGGTGCTAAAGGTCACCTTTGAGTATGACAGCTCCTGTCCTAGAGATTTTGTGTTTGAAGTGAAAAATGCCCAGCCAAATCAGAGGGAGGGAAACTGCAGTAAAAATGTACCTGCCCTTACCTACCTGCCCAGCCCTCTGATCCAACAGCACACAGACAGGATTCTATAATGTAAGGGAATTGTTTCTTTTTTTCTGCAAATGAGGCAATTTTCAGTCTTGTGTTCAGGACCTCCTCATTACACAAAGCAGAAGTTAAAATCTTTAATTTCCTGAAGCTTTTCAGTGAATACTGGAGGGCACTAGAATAGTTCCGTTTCTTGGAACTGCTTTCTCATTGCACAGAAATCCTGGTCAAGCATTCATTGTCTGTAAACTATGTTATTGTTAACAATATCTGTAAGAGTAACTTCATAATGGAGCAAGTCTTGAAATAGTAATAGAGAGTTCAGATGTGCCTGAAAGGAAACGGGGAAGAACTGACCGACTCCAAAGGAAACGGACTTGCTTGTGCACTTTGCATCCATCTGATTTCATTGTTGTGCCACCCTTAGAGCAGGGCATTTTGACAAGGGAAAAGGTCTGGGGAGGAAATGGATGGTCAGAATATGTCAAATGCCATAAATATAAATATATAAATGGAGATTTAGACTGTGGTTCTTGTACTTACTTTTAAAAGTAACTTGAGCCATCTCTTTGAAAGCACAGATTGAGACTGCTTAACAAAACCATGAGCACTGCTACTGCAAGTTCTGTGCAGCATTCATTCTCTAATTATACAGTTATTAGTGTATTTTGGAGTAAACCAGGCTGCTATAAATCATGTTTTGGGCAGAGGTCATTGTTAGGGAGATAAACATCTCTGTTTGCATAAGCTGAAGACATGAGTGGAAGCATCTTTGTGTGACTGCACTAAGGCTGAAAGTCAGGCTTTGCTATAGACAGGTGGAGCTTTAGGTGTCCTCAATGCTGCTGTCCCACAGCTCAGCCCACTGACCAGTGGAAATCAGGGGTGTGTTGTGCCAGTAGGGTCTGGGCACTTCCTTCAGCTTGACAGCACAAGGTGCTGTTCAGCACAACTCCCATCTCCTTTGTGCAAGGGTCCTTTGGACATTGTCAAAGCTGCAGGCTCACAGGACAATCTGTTGGTGCTGCTGGTGGCATTTCCTTCTGAAACCCTCGGGTACAGAAACTCCCACCTCGGCTAGTCTGCAGCTCAGTAGCCAGGTGGGAGGGGAAGGAGGGGGTTGTTTCTCTGAGAAAATAACTCTGCTGTTACATGTACTGTGCATTACTTGGTTGTGCTGAAGTTCCAAAAGGTATCCAGGTGCCCCATTACCTGGGTTAGACACTAGGGATAGATCTGTTCTGTTTTCTGCAATACTAAATACTCCTTTCTTGGAACAGTAAAGCATTTATGTACTGATTAGGAGTCATTCACTATGCTGTGAATCCATAGTATCCTGAGTGATATGTGTGTTGAGGAATCCCCTCTGAAGAGCGGGTACATAGTAGATAAGTAAAACCTCAACAGTCCAAAGACCCAATCTATGAAAAACTGTCTTGAATTAATAAGGTCAGTGCTTATTCTATTTCAAGACAAGTCATAAATTTACATCTTGGATGTAAAGTGTGAGGGCAACATGATTCTTGTTTCCATTATGCACAAAACACTTTCAAAGGAGTCAAGTGGGGAAACTGGGAGTTGTCAGTTGTTAGCCTATGCTTCCTGCAATTTATATGGAAGTAAGTTTAGCACAGCTGTCATGAAGTCACCATTTCAAAATTTCTCTGAAGGCTTATGCAAATAGCACTAGATTTAGACGTGCTTCATTCTTGAGGATAAACTGATCACCATCTCAGCTGGAGATAGGAAACCAGTCAAAAGTAGATTGCTTGTGTTGCTTTTTGGCTGGACACTGTCCAGGTTAGACTGCAGAGAAGCAGCGCATGTTATGTGTGGGGTCACTTCCTTTCTGCACAAGAAGGAAAACAGGTGTTAAAAACCACAGCATGCTACCAGTGTGTAATGTAAGGAGTGCATCATGCTCGTGCCTTTCTCACCAGTTAAAATACAGCTTTAATAACCAGCCCTTCTCTCTCAACTTCTTTGTGTAGTGCAGATGCAAGCATTGCTTCACAGTCTCTGAAGCAAATTCAAAGCCTTTAATAGTTGGACTGATGGCTGAGGAAATCTGTGAGTATATGATATATAGTGGTGGAGTGTTGTGCCTATGAAGTCTGACAACTGGACTGGGACCGTGTAAAATGCATTGAAGTTCCTCCATGCTTTGAGTTACCAGCTTTGATGGGGAAATTCTTATACTGGCTCAGAAAGTGCCACACTAAAGCATGGCCTCTTATAGTGTTAGTGGTAAAGATGAGGGCTATCCCATGACTTACAACAAAACCAAGCTTTTTTAGAAGAAAACTTTAATAAGAAGAAATTAACTGACACTTGAGTATGGGTTTTCTACAGATTAGAGCATTCAGAATTACACTGCTCTCAGCAGTTTGTGATTGTTCAGAAATAACACATTAAGTGGCTGGTGATGCTGATCTGATGTGGAGTCCTTGTACTTATGTAGGGGTTGTATCCCCTCTTGAGTTACATGTTCCCACTAAATAACTTATTCTACAAACCTACAAAAATGTGCTTGCTGAATCGTGAACAATGAATCACTGAACTGAATTATAGTATGTGCAGCTTTAAGACGTTTTTGTGACCTTTTGCTTTCAATTGTACTGGTTTGAGCATCTCTACTACTAAAATTCTTAGGTTTTTTTTTTTAATTTAAGTTTTTCATGGGCACTTAATCTCTGTAATATTACTGATGGATGAGTCATGTTAAATTAACTCTTCAGCTCTCGTAGGTAGGAATCTATAAGCAGTGCATTTAGAACAAAAGGGGGTTTTGGGCTTGTACAATGTGGCTTGTTGTTGTGTTGGTTTTGTTCATGATTGTAAGTACCCCAGCAAGATTGCTGTTCAGTGTTTTGAGCTGGAATTGTGAAAGTTTTCAAAAACAATTCTAAGAATTTTTTCTTGTAGAGTCAAAAGCCGGTGTGGATCTGTCTCTATATGGCTTTTCTATTCATATGCTGCAAAAGTCTTAACTCCTATTTTAAGGAATCTCTGTCTATTCTAATTATAGCTGAAATGTTGCATGTTTATATTGAGTCTATAGATAAATCCTATATTCAAATGACAGGAAATAGAAGTGGATAATAGTGGATCCATTAATGAGAGTGTTCCCTCACGCTATAGTTCTAAATGACAAGCATGCTTTCGTACAGAACCTTGGGAGATACTAACATAGAAGTGTATTTTGTTTTCCTGTCTGGAGCTGGAGAAAGCAAAACAATATCAGTAGTTATCTGGTAACTGTGACATGCATGCATTTAATTTTCCCAGGCTGGCTTCACTAGAGTTAGTCTGGCGAAAAAAGAAAAGGGAAATTGAGTTTTATTCAGTATTCCATTAAAGCGATGGCCATAGTATCTGCTTGTTATGGTGTAATTATTTAAAGAATACTTCCAGGGCCTCATTTTGGACTTCTTGTAATTATATAATTCAGATTTTTGAGCTGGAAAAGGCTTCCCTCAACTAACAAAAGCCTCCAGGTCTCACTGAACTCAGTGTAGCCAGCAGCTGGGACTGAAGCAGGCCCAGCACATCCTGGGTGCCGAGGCGCTGGTTCCATGCATGGCAGAAAGGCTGCGTGCAATGTCCTCCCACAGACAGAGCCTCACTGTGAGATTTGACACAGCTTGAGATCTTTGATAAAAGAAAACTCTATTCAATTTCCACTACTACAAAGGTGATGATTCCTTGATCACAGAAATTAAATTAAACTGAGAGAATAAATAAAGAAAAAAAAAGATTGAAAATTAAAAACTACTCCATTCCATGTTCATGACATTTTTAATACTCATCTTGCTAAGATGCAGAACAAGGACTATTGAATTTCCATTCATTAGCAGCCAACAGAATATGAATGAGTATTAACTTCAAACAAAAACTTGATTTATAACAACATCAAGTTGTGCACTTAAAAAAATAATTACGAATCATTTTTAAAAGGAAGAGTAACAGTGGAAGCAGTAATGAATATAAAACATGACTGATTAGGCTTAAAACATAACTTCAAGTATTCTATGGCATTTCCTCAGACATTTGTCCCATCTGTTTGTGCAATACCCATCTTTGCATAGTAAAGAAAAATTGGTTAGACTCCAGCCGTAACTAATCTGTTTCTTGAACATGCACCTATACAGCTGTTAATTTGCCTGGCAGACTTCTCTTTTAGGAGTATCAGATCAAGTCAGTGAGATCATGCAGCAGACTGGAATGAGCTATACAGTTACCACAGTTTCTTGTCCAGCTTGAATGGGTAAATAATGGAGCAAATGTAGAGTGGATGAAATGGGGGCAGAGTCAACCTGGTCTTCTTCTGGTGATGCTTTGCGATGAGCAGGTTACCACTAAATGGATACGCACTTCCCAAAGCACAGCAAGGAGGACGTACAAAATCAACACCTGCCAAACCCAGTTTTTTAACTGTCTACCAGCACAGGAAGCATTTCAGCCTGTACCTACTCTGAGCTGTGTTGTTGCTTGTGTTGTGCACACACAGGGCAAGAAAGTGTGTTCTTCCCGTACACACAATGGCTGAGAACTGGAGCATAAATTCAGTCACGAAATCGTAATTCCTATGAAACTGCTGGCGTAAATAAAAAAGTTACTCCAGCACTGAACATATATACATAGTAGTTGGGGACCACTGTGGTCTGATTTAAAACATCACATCACACACTAACAATGTTGTTTGTGAAATGCTTCTCCAAGGTTTATTACACAGGTAGTTTATGTATATCCTTACTTATAATTTTTGATACCACTGGTGTTGCTGTTGTGGGTTATGCTTGCTTTGGAAGCAGAACTTGAAAAAAGTTAGACATTGTGTTCCCAATTGAAGCATTTTAAGAGTCCATAATACAGTTGCAAGTATTTTTGGTTTGTCATCAGAGAAATGTCACTAATTTAATTCTGCTTAAAGCCAAGCAGGAATTTTTCAGAAAAAGGTTTATAATTTTTGTTAAGTCAACTACCTGTGTGCAGCACCTTTAACTTATAATGTAGTAAGTGTAAATGTGATTATGTTAAAGCTGATTGAAAATATCTAATAATAACTGTGAATCAAACCCCATATATTGAGACTATTGAATTGAACATTATCATAATAAGAAAAATAACTGAAATGAGGTTTTTTAACTCACAGGAAAATGTCTGCAGCATTTTCTTAATGTTTTGGCTCTTAAAGCTAACTTGGGAAATGGATTTCCTCTGAACGAAGATGCAGGAAGTAGCAGAATTGGGCTTCTGTTGTTACTAAACTACAACTTCTAAATTAGATCCAAAATTACAAAAGTCTTTAATTCTGATTATCAGATGCAGCAATTAAATTTTCAGTTCACTTACCAAATTTTTTAAGTCAAGATTAAAAGGATAGCCAGACTGTACAGCTCTGTACTTTAAGGGAGCCCTAAACTAGACCTCTTCACATACCTTTCCCAGGGCAGCTGCAGCCAGGCTAGCCTGGTTCCTAGGGACACAGGACTGCTGCCCAGGACTACTCTGCAAAAATCTGTGTTTGTACAGAAGGTGTCTCTAAAAGTAATGACAACGCACCTGAAATTACATGGGATTTTGCACATGATGTGATGGTAACTGACTATCAGTAGCCAAGGGTCAAAGTATTATTCTTGCATTAAACTTTGAAAAGTGACATGCATCAAAGAGATACAGGGAGTGAGTTAAAAAGGTCAGTCACCTTTGCAAGCTGCTTCGAGTGGATGGGCAGAAGGCAAAAGAATAACTCATTCCAAGCTTTAACATTTTCTCAGTATTTTAAGGCTTATTTAAGTTTTTATTTTACAGGATCTAGGCAGGAAAAAAAGTAGCTATTCTTCAAAGAAAAAAGAGAGCTTGGCACTTCTGTGATTAGTTTGAGTGTGTGTTCTTATACTATATCATGGAAAATTCTGTATAACAGCCAAAAAAAGTAATTCAGACTTATAGTCAATACATAGATATGCATTTATACATTTTAATTGTTTTTGGTTTCAAGCATACAAACTTTAGATCACATCTGTTTGGTGTCAGAACTCCCTGCATCTGCATGCTGTTATCTGCCTTTTTTGAGCAAGCCCAGAACATCTGCTGTACAACATGCTACAGAAAAAAAGGGGAGGAAAAAAAACCCAAAACCAAACCCAACATCAAAAATAGATTTACATAAAGAATAGAACCTTTTTATATGGAAATTCTTTTCTTTCATATATATATTTATATATAATCTGTGAAAATGATACATCAAAATCTTATTTCCATATTTACACTTTTTCCTTCTTGGAAGAATTCCATCCATCATTCACTAGCTTCCATACCCAACAGGCTCCTGTCCAAGGTGGACAGTGAGCTCATGGAGCAGGGAACCCTCAAGTCCAGCAGCAGAATGCACTGCATGGCTGGAAAAGCTATTGAAGCCTGGCACTGGCTTCCTGGTGGTTTGTATTTATTGGGCTGCAGATTCTGCTTGGGGTCAGCTTGCTAACTTGGTTGTTTGTAAGTGAGCCATGCAGGTTACCCTTTCAAAATTAGCTCCTCATGCCACTGGAGTTTGATAAGAAAAAGGAAGTCATGCGAACTCAAGTGAAGTTAGAGTGCCAGCAGGCTGGGAAAGAATCTTTTGAGATTCCATTATTTTGGAACAGTTCTCTTATTGCACTTGGTCTGTGTGTCTCCTTCTTAGTTTGAGAAAAGGAAAAAAACACCTGATTTTTTGAAGCAGTTTGCTTGTACCACTTGTCAGTTAATGTTAACAAGAGAAAGGTGAATAGAGGAAGCATTTCCAACTTATCTCCAAAAACGACAGTGTTCTACCAACTCAAATCCCAACTTTGTGTTTATAGTTACTGTTCTCATGTTCTTCCATACTGATTTAGTTCCTGTGTAGCTACAGCAAAGACATCATACCCAAAATCCAGTAGTGCAAGAAGCAGCTTTTTGAATGGCATTTCTTCAGATAGGGCCTTGTTGAGTTGGATCGAACCTTCGTTTTTTGACATTTCTTCCAGGTTGCACCAAAAGGAGATGGAAAGAGAAAATGCAAGATATTAGTTAGATATAACAGGAACAAAGCCATTGCTAAGGTCATAGGAAAGTAAAAGGCTCACACTGACACAGTTTAACCAATAACATTTTCAAGGGGTAACTATTTAAGGAATTTGGCTGCATGCTTTCTATGGCATGGTATCAAGTACTGGTTTCCTTATGCAGTTTAAAGATCATGCTGGCATACAGAAACCAATTACTTCTGTAGTACTTCAAGTGATGCTCTAAATTTGTAGAACCTTTCAGCTCCCAGTAACACGTGTGCACTGGGCCAAGAATGCACACACTCACCTAAAGAGAATGAGTCACAAGTGCCAGGAATGGCAACACTTCAGTCCACAAAGGCTCCAGTTCTCAGAGCAAGTGCCCAGCTCTGGCTACACCAGAACTTAGTTTATGTAATCCAGTGTGACAAAAGTGTGTGTGCCTTTGTGAGCTCTTACCACACTATTGACCATAAGTGCTGTGAATCTTAGTAAGGTGCAAAAGACAGCTGAGACATTGCATTCGAAGGAGACTGGACAGCTTTGTAAGTTGTGTGATTAGAACTGAATGTTAACAGTGGCAGCAAGCTGGTGACATCCAATCTCCTGCGATGTTGATGTCCTATGTCAAACAGCAAGACATTAGGAAGCAACAACAAAAGTTGGGTGCAACCTCCCCAGTATCTGGCTTTATGTGGGGCATCAAGCAAGGGGCTCATGCATTCAGTTTTACCATTGGGCATACACACCACTACCACCACCAGACCAACATGCAAAAAGTACAGAACAGGAATTCATATATTCCCCTAAAGCTACAGACCAACCCTTGGATTTACAATCTTCTGCAGCCCTGCTAACCTCTACCATGGCTACAATATTTATAGATATTCTATACATAAGGTTTAACTGGTTGGTTGAGACTAAGGCAAAGGCAAATTCTTTCTGAGAGGACTTCCAGAGGCTGGTAATTCTGGGGCATCCTTGATTTTGTTTTTTTCCTTGGATGCTTGTGATTGGATTTGTGCAAGATGAATGGTTAAGAATTGCTAGTTTCTGAACGAAGATTACTCTATTCATCTTCCAGTCTTTTCCCCTCCAGGATTACTGTACTAATGCTCCTTTGGAATGAGACTGACATTACCTCAGTATCTCAATTCCTCTTCCTCTGAAGTACAGGTGAATTGGAGATGAGGAAATTAATTTTTCAGGCCAACTTGCAAAACTCCCAGATAGAAAGTATGAATATTACAGAACTTGGTTAAATGTGAGTTAAAGGCTGCTGTGCATCTGCTTGTCCTGCCAGTTTCAATGGGAAAAGGACGTCTGCTTCTCTGCCCCCCACCTCCTCCTTTTAAATACTGTCTAGCATCCTTGAATTCAAGCACTACTGATAAACAACTAATCAGTCAGCCCTTTTAAATCAACAATGCAGATGAAAAATCCAGGTGACATAACTTGTCCTTCTACTATGTGGGAAGTACCATATTCCAGTTTGCTTGAAGAGGACAAGTCCTTAAAACAGACTCTGAATTACATTGTTACCTGAGCTTATTTTAATTAAAGAAATTGACTTTATAAAGTCTTAGAACATGGTACAGAGGACAGATGCTATGCTAGCTTCCCAGTACAATCTAACAACTCTTTTGACTTTCATCTTATCTGTTCTTTTCTAACCTGATCTCCACTAGTGTAGTGTTCCAGTACAAACCTCATCATGCATTCTGTGATCTGTCCAAACCATATATTTACTTATTTCCTAGTTTTAGTCAGCAGAAATACAGCCTTTGAGGAACAAGATACTGACCAAACCACTGCCTTTCTTCACTTAGGATATTCTGCTAACAATGTTTTATGAGAGAGAGAAACATGTGAGGAACTAAAATAAGAGCCTGAAATACAGAACATGAGGTACAGTGTCAATAAGGAAACAGTACACACATGCAAAGCTTTAACAAGAGCTGCCACTTCTCTCTGCTGCCATGTAGCACTTCAGAGGTGGGCAGGGAGGTGTTACCCTGCAGGAATTGAAATTCTGTTCTGATTCCCTGACCTGCTTTAACATCTTCATCCTGAATTGCCAACCTTTATAATACTAAAATGAAGACAATTAGTAGTCTAACTTAAATTGGCAAATAGAACAAGTCTCCCTCTTCCCCAAGAAAATTACAATGAAGAAGAGTAGGTGAGTAGCAGGTTCTGGATATTTCCACCATTTATAGCTATGAGTTATAGCAGTACAAGGTTCCTTCTGCTATGCTTCAGTTAAATGCTAAGGGGGCAGAAGTGTCCTCTATGAAAGGACACACAGAAGAAAGATGCTGCTTCCTAGTCCATTGTTGGTTTATGTGGAAGATCTTAGAACATCAACTTCTTCTTTCCATTTAAAGTTTTAATGCCTCTTTAAATAATGAGTAATTTCTGTCTGTAATCCAACCAGAAAAAGGGTTTCTAACAAAAGGAAAAGTAGAGTGGTTTTTTGACTAAAAATCACCTACATGCTACAGCACATCACTGCCTAACGTGGTCATGTTTACAAGCAAAAAATATTTCAGAAAATAAAAACTGGTTTCAAAAAGGGCTGGATGTATTCAAGAAATACCTTGCTGCATTCTTTTTGTGCAACTAACTAGGAATGTGGTCATAGAGTACATTACTTGCAAATGTGTGCCCCTGTCTGTGATCATGTAAGTACAAAGCTTTATTGAAGTATTTACAGATTTTATGCAAACCCAGTATTTTAATCACTTCAACTAGCTAAGGTTTTCATAGGCATTCCTAAAGCATGGTTCAAATGCTGAAGAAGAGCTTAAATAAATTAACTTTTGCTACAAAACTGATTAAAATTAACAAAATGAGGGACTAAAATAAGCAAATTAAAATAAGACACTGACCTCCCATTTATTCCAGTAGTTTGGGAAAAAAGTGAGAAAATACCTCACGTTTGATTCTAGCTGCTGTTTGTGCAGTGATGACTAGATTTTGGTCCACAATTCATGCTTGATGGAAATGCTGGTAAGGGACCAAAACCTCCTTCCTCACAAAATTGCCACCAGCATTCCACTGCCTTATCTTGTGGAAACCTTTAGGGTCTAAATGCAACTGCACAGACCAGTTCAACCTCAGCATCTGTTACAGCTGGGTAAGTCTTTGGTTCCTCCATTAATCTTCTATTAAAGAAACAGAAAACCCTTTAGCTAAGAACAATTACTGGAAATAGAATTGTGCCTACAATCAATTCTTTTTCTGCCACTTTTGTATTCTGCTGTAACAAGCAGAACCTTGTCATGTGCATTTCCACATCACTTTTACTAGCATTACCTCTTAGCAGTGTTTTGTTACCAAAATGGCTATTAAAGTCAGTAACAAAAGCATTAACTGACTTACATTACTGCAGTAGCTTAGCAGAAGTGAGTGAATATATGCTAGGAAAAAAGTGCAGGCCCCTGAGCTACTCTAATGGTAAAAATGTCCTTCCTATATTAAACGCTGTATACTGAAACCTTGCACGGACTTGCTGCACCAAAATGAAGTTCTTACTGCTGTCTAAACACCAACAGCTTCAAAAGTACTATGTGAGGCTCAACTGAGTAAAATCTACTTCTTAACAAGGTTTCCACTCACAGCCTTTAAGCCACCTGAAATGTCTAATGAGATTCTACATGCTGTAAAATTGTCAGTTAACTTTTTTCTTTCCTATTCAGTCTCCACATTAACTTGATTAAAAATTAACCTTGGATTCACTCTTGAAACTGGAAGTTGTTTGTTGAGCTGTTTTTACTTTTTCTCTGAGCTTGCATCAAGCCTTCTTTTACACTTCCCCTCCAACCCCCACCCCCCCACCTCAGTTCATGAACAAAGTTTGCTTAGTTGCAGCTTACGTTTGATATGGACTTGACACCACAGTACCGTATGTTCATATGAACATCTGATAACCTGTGAAACAGAAATCACATCTCCCAGTTTGTAAAGCATTAGCTACCTTCTCTCATACTTGCAGAGACTAAAAATATCACTTGCTTAAAAAAAGGAAAAGTTAAAGTCCCTTTACAATCCTCACCTGTCCCTCCAGATCTATCTGAAGCCAGGTATCGGGGGTCTACATGTGCTAGCCCTCGTTGTGTACAAGCTGAAAAGCCTCTTCTGTTCCCCTCTGGCCCCCAGAAGAAACATGCACTTCAAGCTGTGAGCTAGGCCAGGCCAGTGTATTTGAGGTTCTGCTACAGAATAAACAGTTGTATCTTGCTCTTGTGACAGTAAGAGCTTCAGGAGGCATTTCCAATGCAGATCCTCGGTACGAGTAATGAGCTTCTCCCTTTGGGCAAACAAATAACACCAGGGTGCAAAGCTGACCACTTGTGAGAGCAGTTTGAGAGGTGTGAAACACAAAGAAGAAATAATCAATTACATCCTGTATTGTTTTAGACAGGGAGGAATTGTCCTACTGCTCTCTGTTTGTGCAAGTTCTCGAGCTCTGTGTCTGCTGGAGGCAGGGGCTGCAGTGCTGATGGCAAAGGTGGCCAGGGCACAAGACAGCTTGAAAAGACTCAGAGGAAGAACTGACTAATTATTTTATATTTTCATGACATGTATTTTGTTTTCAGCAAACTACGTTGTGCAATGCAAACCTATCATCTAGGGCTGCACATTCTGTTTCTGCAAAGTCTATGAATTGCTAATAATGGACATATGTCTCTTACAGTAGAAAACTCATCCAAAGGGTAAGCTGACTTTTTTTCCCCAACAGAATCTAGCTTGGTTAATTCCCATGGGCACTCACAATATCACTCTTTCTAATATTACTGCTTTAAATGTGTGTGCATTGTTGGTCTTAATAAACCAAAAATATTAATAGAAATGTTAATGCAAGCTTTGCAGAAAATTTGTCTGTATTTATTTAAAAAGCTAATTGCAGTGAAGTGCAGAGGGAAAAACCCTTCCATTCTGCAACTAGCTGGAATTATGGACTGTTGAAACACTTTATTTACAAAAAAGACAAGTAAGTACTAAAATTATTTTACTATTTATAAATATGGAAAAGGTACAATGTAAAAGGTAAAGGACTATATTAAAGCTACCTTGTTTAGAGCTGCTCAGTGGTAACTTCTAAATACTGTGGGCTGACCTAGGGGTATTTATTACACAAATAAGTGGATTAAAATTATTTAGCTAAGAAGCTCTAAGAGAAAACAAAACAAACCAATAACGCAACAAAAAACCCAGCAGTGGATGGTAGATCTATCCTCAGGAGCTGAAAAAGCTTATGAAGATCCTACACCCATGCTTAGAGATGGATGATTGGATACATTTTGTATTTAATATTTTCTTACTAAAGCAAATGAGGAGCAGTGACTCCCACAGCTGCTGCATGCAGTGCTGCAGCTCTTGCCAGCATTAAGTGGAAGAACAGGGACTGTTACTTCCCTCAGAACAAGCACTTAGAGAAAAATGAATGTGGCAGGTGGCAGGTCTTTCTGAGAACACCAACAGTGACAGGCACTGCAGCAGGGAGTAACTGCCTTGTCCAGGAGAAAGGGCAAAGCCTGATTTGCTGCTTTCAGCAGGACTGAAAGAGATTTTGAAATATTTTGCTTCTATATGCATATTTAATATTAAGGCCTGCTGAAACTTTGAAAATATAAGAGTATAAACCAGAAATAAAACATTTTCAGATGACCTATGAAAATGAATTACAAGATAAATACGACCTTATCACTAGATTCTACTTTGATAGGTGCCTTAATCAATTAGGGAATTTTTTTTGCTTCTCAACTCTGACATGAAATATGAATAGAGGCCATAGAAAATTTTCTTTGAATTATTATTATTACTATTACTTCTATATACATTCTCCTTGAAGAATGATGGCTTATTGTTGCATCATGGCTTAACCTTGATTCATGTTATTGAAAAGAAACAGCAACTTGAAATGCCATGAGAAATCACTTGTACTTAATTACTTTCATGATCTGTAAGGTTATAAACACTGTTTCTAAAGGGTGATCCTTTTTACTGTGCATGTGGGCAGACTGGACACTACAAAAAGGGTAAGAATTAGGTACCTTTGTACAAGATTCTGTAACAGTCCCAGGCGGAATGACTAATCTGTTAATCCTATAGCTACAAAACACATCGAACTTGAATTGGGAGAGAAATACTTTCATCTTTCAGGAAACAGCTCAAGATTTCAAAATATTCTCTCTAAACCTGAATTTTTTTTAAGACTGTGTATCAATAAAAAAAAAAATCAGTAAAAAGTCAAAAGTTAGGTCTGCTATTCCCAAGTTGACTGTGTCAACACACTTGTTCCTGAAAATTACTCTGCTCCTTCCACCACTGACCATTTACATGACATTTCTCATTGTCAAAAAGGTGAGCAGTTTGAAAGTACTAGTACATTCAAAATAAGACATGTATCTTTTGGGGGCTTTTTAACCAATGTAATTAGCTTCTGAGAACAATGCTACTGACTGGAGATGAAAAAAGACCTTGTTCCTTAAGCGTTAGGTGAATTAAGGAAAATTAAATTAATTCTTTTATTGTTATTCAACTTTGCACCCTGATAACATTTGCTATTTTCAAATCCATTCCCTCCGCTTGTTTAGTGCATGTGTAATTCCTTTTCTTGTTTAAAGCAGTTTGTTAGAGTTTGGGGGGTTAACTTGGAACTCTTGTAGCAGGAACTCAAAATTTAGTGATGTAAGCAAGAAATAGAAATGCCAGAGCCACCGAAGAGAAGACATGCGGCATTGCTTACTTAAAGCCCCATCCTGTCCCCCCAAGGACAATAGCTGCTACCAGGATGGCACCAGCGATGGAGCCTATTATAAGATTGGTGGCACTAGGACCTGTGATAAAGGATTAGGGTAAGACACATGTAAGAACCAATGACTTTATTCACATTATGTGAAGCATCTGAAGGGTAGTCAGACAATTCAGGGAATATAGACAGCACACAAGGTGATGCCTCTAGACAGTCTCAACAAGCCCAACTTAACTTACTTTTCTTTAACAATAGGAATGAACAAAGCTGTTGGTCTCTGCATTGTGCTATGCTGACTTCTACCACAGATAAAAACCTACTATTAGACAGTGAATTCCATTGTAACTTACTTCATTATCTGCTGCATGAACAGTCAGCTGAGGACACTAAGATATTTGTGAATAATTCCTTAACTGTAGAGGGAAAAGTATGAATGCTGTATGTTTTAAGACTACAGAAAATGAGAAAGAATAAAAAATCAAAAAGCTCTTTTTTCATGGAGGTCCTAAAAGGTGTAGATATTTTAATTTGAGCTGAGAGTATCTAGTACCACTTACTAATCAGAGTCCAGGCTCCCTACAGTTACATCAATGCTAAATTTACAACTGTTTGACAAAAGCAAATAATTATATAATAGGGAATGAAAACTGAAATAAAAGTTTATTTCCACTAAGCTTTCCAAACATCAAAGCATCTCTTCATCATCCTCAAGAAGCTACTGAACAACAAAGTGGGGGAAGGGTGGAGCAGAAAAAAAGAGCAACAAAAAGAAGCAGCACAAAAT
Organism: Ifrita kowaldi; assembly: GCA_013398055.1. Taxonomy (NCBI): domain Eukaryota; kingdom Metazoa; phylum Chordata; class Aves; order Passeriformes; family Cinclosomatidae; genus Ifrita; species Ifrita kowaldi. Next base: position 136,447 of record VZRS01008815.1, read on the forward strand.
CTGTTTGTGCAATTTTCTGAAGAGGGCAAGAGAACAACTCAATCAGATATTAATAATTGACCCTTAAGTACTCTGTTTACACAGGACAGAGGAAAACTGACACTAGGCTTGAGTAACATTTGCTCTGTACAAAACTTCCTCTTGCAGTCTTTGATGTAAAACATTGCATCTGACCTCAAGGCAAAATGAAAGCAACTCAACAGTTCTTCTGCAGCATATCACACACTTTTTGTTTAAACATTTACATATTCAGGAATAGCCTTCAAAACCAGTTCTTACGTCCTATCCCACTCTCCCCAAACCAACACTTCTACACAGCAATTGAAATTTTCCTAATTAACTGTTCTGAAACTGAGTTTGGAAAACTGTCACACAGCTAACACAAGGAAGAAAGAGGAGCAGCCAGAGAGCAGAAAAGAGCAAGCAAGGGCAGCTGCACCAGCTGGAAGTTTTAAGCTCTTAGGTTGGTATCACAAAACCTCCTGCCCAGCCCCACATACTACAATAAGCACTTGCCCTAAGTTTTAAAATTTACTGCAGCCACATGACTTTATTGCATCCACTACATGTTCCTCACATCAATGCTTCTGGAGATTCTGGTTAGCTAAAATAAAATCAAGTTTTTAAAATTGCTTCCTGCAGTTCCTACACAAAGAGTATTCAGGAATATGAATAAAACACTTGGACTGAAAAAAAATACAGTGAGCTTCACAGATGAACAGTGCACATATTTGACAAAAAAAATCAAAAGGTAATTTTGCACAATTTGGAAGACTGTATCCTATTTGGACTTACCTTTAAGTCACACCGGACTCAAATTAACAGGCATGAGCATGGTGGAGGGTAAGTGCCATCCCACAGGCATTGTGGTTCCAATTAAGGCTTGCTTGCAACAGCAGCCTAATGAGTCTAATGAGCTACTATATCTGACTGAGATCTACAGCTTACTCTGGATTTCATCAAATGATCTCACAGAACAAAAGACTGAAAACACAGCAAGTAATTTATCTGTAATAAATTTCAGAAGCCTTGAAAAATTCTAAAGCCAATTTCTTTCTAGCCATAGAATGCCATCTTCCCACAAAAGAGGTACAATGATTAATTGGTAGTAACATAGTCATAAAGTAGATAAAGATGTGCCAAGTCACCACTTTTTACATTCCTCCTCTCACTATGTTCCCTGGTAGTTAAATGCCCAGAGATGTGTATCCATTTCATAGTGCACATCTAATCACCAAACAGCAGTTTATTATTTCAATAAAGAAAATCAGTATTGGTTTTATTTACTATAAATATTAAATGATTCAGTCAATTTAAACAGAAGAAGATAATATACAAAACAATTAGGTTCAGTTAATAGAAAAGTATAAATATAAAACCCCCAAGCTGGTAGAATAGGTAATACGACTAAACAGCAACCACTTATTTAGGAGACTGGAGTACTCCAACTGTTGAACTCCAGTTTCAAAATACAGAGATCTAAGAGGATCACTGATAAGTCATTTTAAGACAAACTGTGCACATAAAAGTACTTAAAATGAGATTACTTTTATATGTTATACCTTACTGTAAGCATCTATGCCTTACATTTTATTAAGCCTGAAGGGCATTAGGAACAGAGAGGGAATTTGCATTCCCTGTGTGCTTTCTATAAACCAACAAAAAGTAGCAGTGGCTTGCCTTGAATTTATTTTTATATCTGAAGGAACCAGAGGACAGAGAAATATTGATGGGATGCAGGAAAAAAGAATGAATAGAAACAAAAAGAATGAGTCAGGTACTGAGTGATAAAAGCAGAGGAGAGATGAAGAAAAGCTGGCATTGGTATAGAAGGCTACAGGAGCAAGAACAAATGGTTGGGGACACTGGTCAGAGCTGAGTGGCTTGAGAGAGCAGGTAAGGGAAAAGACAAGCAGAAGGGAACAAGGCAGAATGTAAGCAAAAGGCAAGTGGTCCTCAACTTGTAGGTAAATTTTCTGCTCCAGAATCTGTCCCCCAAACCTCTACAACTTTCAGAGTCTTCAGTGTTTAGCAAACAGTTGTAAAAGCTACCAGTAAAACACAGATCTGATCTTTCTCAAGGAAATTACCTATTACCTTCTTCCTTCTGTTTGTTTTCTAATAATTGTCCTCTGTGAACACAAAGATCTCTACTCTCCTGAGAATCTTGGATCAGTTTTGTGCGTGGACAGGTTCCTGGGGCTGCAGACTCAGACACACGAAGTGCTGCCTCACTGGACTAGAGCTGTGTGTGAATGCCTTTGCTCTCAGCCTGATTGGAAATCACAGACTGTCCTGCTCCGAGTCCCCCTGCAGAGAGGTGCCACTGTCACATGACAGATGTAATATATAGCACTAGAAACACAGAGAAGTTGGACATCTCAGAGCAGCAAAATAGCCATTTCATCTCTAGTTTGCACAGTGAATGCAGAATGAAGACAGCTCTTATATGGGCCTTTTTATATGGGTAGATATACAAGAACACAAATTTATATAAATCATAGCCGATATTAAAATTGAGGTACTGGGATAACACTTAGGATTACCGTTTCCTAGAACTATGAAAAGACAATAAAAATTGCTCATACATATTCTTTATACATGAATACTATACTCCAGCACTGTGCTATCTTGAGGTAACAGAATCCTAGCAACAGAACCTTCAGAAGCTTTACTGTAAAACTACCTGTCTGTATGACTCTCATCAGCTTTCAGCTGCCTAGCTTGATCATTAGACTGAAAGCCCTGCATGTAATGAAACAGCCCACATTACTGAGTCTATTTTGCAAAATAATCACAAAATTCCATTTTTTTTCTCCTTTTTTTTTTTTTTTTTGTAATTTGGTGTAATGGAAACATTTAGACATTTAATTTTATGGTGACAACGTAAAAGTTCACAAACTTATTGTTTTATGCCCCACATTATCCCAGACAGGAGAAGGTTCAACACTGCATGAGCAAACCACATGACACAGACACAGTCAAATCACACGACAAATACGGTCACCACAGGACAAAGCTAGGGGGCAACACAGAGAGGGCTCAGGTGCATACGGTTACCTCACACACTAAGGCACCAGACAGAGAACTCAAACTAAGAAAAATGCTTACTCTATTCCCCACCCTGTGCCTCCAAAAATCACCCCCAAGGCCAGAATGGTCCCTGCCACTGCACCTATAAGCCTGTTAGCGGCCATGCTCACTGTGTGGAGGGAAAAGGGAAGAATTTTTCAGGAAATCATCACATATATGTCTGAAATGAAAACATGAAATAATTCCTCAAAGGAATACTTTATGATATAATCCACCGTTGGATAAACAATTCAAATCTCCTCACAAACCTTGTTTACCAATTATTGTAGCTTTAAAAATTCTGAAATGAGTTCTATTTGGTTTTCTTTGAATGCTTGCAAATATTTCAATGAGAAGTTTACCTGTAAATTCCTTTCAGCTTTTCATTATTTACTTTAAAAGGGAACATCCTCAACCTACTGCTTATTTTAAAAAGCCAAAATGTAAATAAATCACCAGTAAGAAAACTTTCTTTTTGATCACCAGAAACTTACTGTATCCATAGTATAATTAAGAAAATGAAAACTGTTTGGAAGCAATTCCACCTCAGGAAAAAAAAAAAAACAAACTTCTAAATTAATTTTCTTTACTAATTAGTAATATTTTTCTTTGTTACTGCATTTATCAATAGGACTCTCTGTTTATCTATATGACCTAAAAACAGGTAGCATCTTTTAAAATCAAAAACCCACCCTAGAAACATGCTTCAGGTAACACCCTGGAAATTTTGATATGTTCAGATAGTCTCTCTTAAGACATCGAAGCCTTATTTTAAAGGGAACTCATTTGAGGGAAAAAAACCATCTGTACATCTCCTATGTTAGAGATTAAAAGTTTGATAGATTCATTGAGTCACAATAGACCACAAGCAAGCAGCTGAATTCCCTGTCAAGTGGGAACTTTTCTAAGGGACAAAGATTTTATAGACTTCATGCTGAATGAAGTGTGTTTTAAAATATTTTGGTAATTTTTTTCCTGTTTCATAAATATACACACACAAACACACACACACACACACTTGAGACATAAATTCTATATTAAAATAAACAAACACTACTCCACTAGTCAAATAAAAGGCCTAATTCTGCAAATTAAATTGCAAAGAAGAATCTTGTGTGCATGTGGAGTCCCACTGATTTCAAAACTACTCACCCACACTCTAAAGTAATGCAAAGTTTCTGCAGTAATCAAAAACTAACAGCAAGAACTCTTTGTCTTCCCCAAACTGCTAAATGCTGTGCACATCTGCTAGTACAGGATACAGTAGGTTGCTGAGTTTAGAGTAATTCAAGAGTCATGTATTAATAGCAACGTAATTAAGGACCATGGATTTTTTTATCCTGAAATAGAGAATGGAGCCAAAAAGCAATTGATGGATGATGGAAAAGTCTGAAAAGTGCAGCAGAATGGCAGACAATTGTCAATTATCACAACAATACATAAATAAATACACTTCCTAACTATACAGGTTCTAATTGTAGCAAGAAAAATGCTTGGATTTTTGGTGTGAAAAATCTTAAACCTATTAGATGAATTTTCACATCATGAGTGTTTCACTTCATTCAAACTTATGGCTAAGGAAAAGCAAGTATTTTGGCTTCTGTCTTAGACTTGTAAACTGGCATATGACATAAGGATAGAAACTTAATGGAAGCTACTTTTGAGTATGTTGGGTCATTACAACAAAGAAAACTACTACTGCACTCTTCTGAAATCTTCTCACAAAGGAATTCCTCTACGAGCACACAGAAAGAGATCATAGTAGTTCTGTTAGTGTTCAGTCACCTAAATTTATTTCTAGGTGATTCAACATCAGTAAATTACTGTAACACCATAAGAAAAATAATCCATCTTTTGAAATCGGGCCACCTCAAAAAACCAAAAGCACAGTCTGCCATTTTGCATAGGGCTGCATTGAAAAATGCAGTCTAAACTTTGCCTGTACCTGCTGGCAGAAATCCATGCACATACTATTCATTTAAGGCTTTTCCCAGAATATTTCAATGATGTATTAATGTTCACAAAGGTATTTCCATTCTGAACTAGATGAGTTAATCCGACCTACAGTAATGTACCCATGATAAGTGTACCTTCTGTGTTACCCTTCCTACAGACCTTTTCACAGAGGAGGGAATCCTTTCTTACCTACCAGATTTGGAAATTACCAAAGTAAAATTCATGTGCTCTCAGTGTCACAGCTGTAAATCCTGCTCTCCTCATCCGCACACACAAAGAACTGAACAGCTCTGTAGTGTTGGTCTCCATGATTTTTTTTTAAGACTCTCTAAGCAGCATTCTCCACAGTCAGGAATCTTTTTAAGGGAAATGAAATGATAAGTAGCTTTGTAAGGCAGAGTACAAAGCAGGCAGCTCAACACTGAACAGTGTTGGGATTGGGAGTCCAGGAAGCACCTGTAAATATTCCCTAGTACAAATCTGGACTGGTCTAGAGTGCCTCCTTCCCAATAGTAACTTGTTTCAAGATCATCTCTTCCACAGCTCTTGGTAAAGGTATACTGGAACCATTCTGCTAAGGGGTAACAGAAAAAGGCACACAAGACAGATGTAGAGCCATTCCAGAGGGACATACCAAAATCCTGTCCTTCCTTGAAATCTTGGATCTTTTAGAGTAATTGATTAGAGTCTGAGTCCTCAGGACTACATTTTTAAACAACTCTTTTCTCCATCTGCCTTGCAAAGTGGGCAGAAGAACCTGGAACTGGGAACTTTATCTGTAAATGCATAACACTGGATGAATATTGTCTGATGCTGAACAGTGCCCTGACGACAGGAAAGACATAAAAAAAACCCCTAGACGGCACAAGTCCAGAGATATCCAAAGACATTCTTTGGCAGAGAAGTCAGAGAGAAACTCAAATACTTTCCTTCCTCTTTGAAAAAACTTTTGGATTATTTCCTCAACAGCACCTCTCTGTATTTACATGTCATGTGTAGCTGAAATACATACTAAGTACATAAGAACAAGCAACAATGACTGTAAGAATAATTTAAGTTCTCAAAAATCTTAATTTCTTTTTTCTTTCATTGCAATATGATTTCAAGGAATCTGATTTTACCAGGGACATTCCACTTTTCCCTTTTTTATGCCAGAGCTCTCTGAATTAGCTGAAAACAACTAAGAAAACTGAAAATTTCTAGAAAAATATAAATATTCAATTACCATATAAATAATAAGAGCTACACTAAGTCAGATCCCAATCACAATGAAAATGATCATTAAAAAATAGAGAATAAGGGACGAAGGAAAAAACATTACCTGTTGAAATCGTCTCCAAATTTATGTTAGAAAAGTAAACGTTTCATCAATTCTCTAAGTAGAAAAACCTACTTCCTCTACATGAAGCAGAACTTTACTGTCTGGGTCTAAACACAGCTGTACAATAGCATTTGCTTTTTATATGCTAATTCTGCTACCATGTAGCAGCAGAAATACATCATAAATACTTAAAGAACATCAAAACTGAAACAAAACACAAACCCTTGGGTCCTTCCTCCTTCTTGCCACCAGTATCCCTGACAGGATCATCAATGCTGCAGTCTGTCCCAGCCCAGGAGAAATTACATATGCAAGTGGCTTCATTACTACAAACCTGGAAAGAAAGTAAGTGACAGCAGTTAGTTTTTAACTACTAGTTATTAACATGTCACACTGCATTTATTTAACATGTAATTAGACATTTAATTCACAGTATAAAAGTTACCTATTTATATATGGTAACAATAGCACTGAGTGTTTGGAATGACATAACACACCTGGAACACACCTCTTAATACTCTCACATCCTAGGAGAAGCAGAACTGGTTCTATCATCACTGGCACTACACACCTGCACAGGCTGTGAAAACTAACAGCAATTAAGCTAGACTAGTTTGATCTTCACTAGCCAGCGATCTGCACCTTGAGCCTGGATGCCCAGAAGGGATACAAACATTTGCCTTTGAAAAGGTTCAAGACATGGTCACACTTTCCAACCTCTCATTTACAGCTTGCTCCCATGTAGAACAAAGTGGATGTATTTTCATTGGTTTTGTCAGCATTTTTCCTAAGCAGCAATGAAGAATGCTTGTCTGGCTTCTAAAAGAGAGGGAACAGTTCTTCCTAAGTTTACATTTACTTCAATGACCTCTTAAAAAGGACTTAGCACTCTAAATTTGCAATGTATTTATTAGATACAGAAAAACCTGTCCAATGGACAAAACCTAAAACATCAAATCAATAGTAAGAGTTAATCACTATAAACTTTCCATGTGAAAAAAAGAACATGGAATGGTGTTGCTAGAAGAGGTTACTGTGGGAAAAAGCATGACATGAGAAACAGACAAAGAATGAAGTGTTGATTATAGGACTAGAAATGAAATCATTCATTAGACAAACAGCTAATAATGTCTTTTGGACACTGGAACATAATGTGAAAAAAAACCCAGAAAACAACCTACCCACAAATGATTCTAAGTAGCACATAAGATTTTTTTAATTCAACTTTCATCATGCTCAGCTTTTAAGAAGCACTCACTGGAGAATCTTACCCAAAAAGCTGAAGATAAACACATCTTATGGCAGGTTTGATCAACTGAAATACCCTTTTAAAGTTAGGAATTGTAATAATCCAAAACAGAACAGGTAAGATAGTTCACTCACCCTTCATGTCACTCTTGAAAAGTACCAAGATGGTTTCTAGTCTCCTAGATACTTCACTTTCCAATTTTAAAATTTTCTTCTTTATTTTGAACCTAACCCTCTACCTTGAAACACTCAGGTTCATATTCAAGTATAGACAACAAGAAGAAATAACCCCCTTCTTGTATAAAGTCTAGCCCTTTAGGCAAGTATTTGTCTCACTGAATCTCACAGTGGAAAGGTTTTATTGGTATTTAAAACAGTGAATCTGTTCATCAAAACAGACCTAACATCTTAGGCAAATGATCTTATGGGTAGAATAACAGAACATAATGTGCCTGGATGTAAAATGATACACTTTGGATCTGTTCCAGAACTGTTTGGAGCCATTCAAGAACTCCCTCTCTGCTGAGGACCCACAGTTTGGAATTTTAATTATTTAAGCCATGGGCTATAAATCTATGAACACAAGACCAACTTTATAAAGGTGTTAGTGTGCAGGAGAAATTTAACTGAAGATAGCAAGTAGCTTGAAACATGGATAGTACATTACAGAAGTCTTTACAATAACTAATGTCAAAGGTCTTTCTTGCTAGTAACAAACCCAACACTTTGGATATAACTGCAGAACAAATTTGATCACTTTTCTTTCTAAAAATTTTTTTATGCATCACAAAATGGCAATCTTCCCCTGAATCCAACATTTGTGGTTTTAGATCAAAAGGTCTTAGGAAGACTTTCAGGTGTTAGGATCACGCAGAGCAGAAAGAGCTGGGGAAGCTGAGCTGCTCACTCCCAGTACAGACTCACCCCATGACCAGAACAGACTTTTCCATTGGAACCAATGGGACAGCTGCTTATGTTCAAGGACTGAATTGGCAGGCACTTTTTGTCCAGACACATCATCTGAGGTCCACATGGAGCTCCATCCTCCACATAACCTAAATCCGTATCATCGTCTAAAAGAACATGAGCACCACTAGGAGAAATAAGTTTTAAGATAGTATTAGTATTATGACTGGAGTCTTTTGAAAATATTAAAAGCATCTAAGTGTAGACACGAAAAGCCCCACACCTTTCTTTCATTTAAGCAGTCAGACAGACTGAACAAAACTGTAGAGTTTTTCTGTCTGTCCACAGCAATGACAACGTGTTCCATTTGTCAAAATAAAAAGAAGTCTAGGTAAGGACTTAAATATTCAAGAAGGGCACCTTATGCTTTGGGGTTTTTTAAGTTGCAGACAGACCATGCCTTTTTCTCTTTTTTCCTTCTTTTTTTTTTTCCCCCAAATGCTGTGAAATACTATTGCTAGAAAAAATACTAAAAAAACTAACTTGCCATGTGATTTAAATAAAAATATTAGTGGAATAATGGAAGAATTAAGAATCACTGTTCACTCAGGACTGTTCACTCTCTGTAAGAGAGTGTTTTTAGTGTGACAGCAATGTTGCCAATGTCTTTAAAATACAAACCCAGTATTGTGCACAGACCCAGTTCTGCAGATTTACCTGTCCTTTAACTGAACAGTAGCTGAACATATTATCCTGCCACTACTCTGCAGTTTCCTCCCTCTCAGCCTTCACTTCACAACAGCTGTTTCTTTGAGTATTTAATACTCAAAATCATTATATTTAAAATACGGGTCTTTGGTAATCACAGACTTTCTCCACCCTCAGCAAAACATAATGCTGAGCATTAAGCTCTGACTGTGAAGTTCTGCTATTGGAGGGATCAGGTAGAAGATTCAGGAGGATAACCCACATTTCACTCTCTTTAAATGTGGAATAATAGGCTTTTTATGGTTTTGGGTTTTTTAAATCAAAATAAGTGCCACTCAGAATAATGATTTTGCTGCAATTACCTAAAATTCACAGAATCTTACATTTATGTCTATATTAATTCAATTAAGTTTCCCAGAGATAAATCATGTTGGAATACTGCATTATCTTTTACCTGCAGTCCACTATGCGTCCTTGATGATAAAAGGAATTTGGGATAATTTCTCCTTGAACTTGACCAACTCGTGGAACTCTAGTAAGATTAGTACAGAGCAAAAAGCCACAGAAAACATCACTGGAAAATGAAAACATAAATCAAAATATTACTGGAATAATACAAGGTAAACTTACAAAAAAGAAAGTGTGGCAATGGTGCTGCTGATCACAGTAATATATTACCATAAGCCACATGACAGACTTTCAGAGTGCAAGCCTGGATATAAAATATTATTTTATTTACATGACAAGAGGCAGAAACAAGTCATCGATCATTCCAATGCCCCAGTGAACACTCACGTGAACACAGAATGTATCTGTGCTCTAAGAACAAAGCAGTACAAGTAATGTACTTGTAAAGTAATGTACTCCTTGTAAAGAGGAGCCAAGCTGTACAAAGCCTTGCCATGTTAGGCTAAATTGCTTTCCCCTCTCTCTGGCAGCTTACACACCATATGTTAATGTTAAGTTTGACTTTTTAATTGAATTTTACTTCCCTTGCAGGACAACAGAACCATAAGAACAATTGTTAGTGTGCAGTTGTGTGTGCCCAAATTTTGGTTAAGAATCTGCTTCTTTTAATGGTATTTTATATCTGTGTATATTTGAATGTATTTTAAGATATACAAGATATATTTTATATCTTCAATAGAATGATATCAGCTAATACTGACTGTCCTAAGTTACAGAAGCAGCTGGATGAATGCTGGAAATTGACTTTGTTAAAACTGAAAAAAATGTAAATAGCCCTTCAGCCACATCATTGTCCTGCATCTCTCTACTAACAAAGAAAAGCTTTTATAGAAGTGAGTGGTTTAACATACACATTAGAACAAAACTATCCTCATCTAAATATAAAAAAATCCATTAAACTACTCCTTTCCTTATGGTCCTATCTGAAAAGTAATAATAAAAAAGCCACTATACAAGCATCAAATAGTCAAAGAAGGAAAACACTATTCCAAAACTGAAATTTGTATGTACACAATTAAAAATTACAAAACAGAAGCAAATCAGGAGAAATTTAAGTCTATCCACTAATGATCATTATCTTGAAGTAAATTCAATCAAATATTCACCTAGTAATGATCACATGGAAATTAATCAGGCCTTTTCTCTACAGTATCCAAATGTCTAATGGTCTTCTCTGATCAAAATAAAGGTTGGAACGAACTTGAAACAGCCATAATCTGGTGCCAATCCCAGAGCAAGTGAACAGAGAGTGTGTATTTGCAGCCTAATTTATCCCTGCCAAGGCTGAGGTGCTTCTATGTTATGAACTTGTGACTTTTTATTGCCTTGTCCCTCAGCTCTTCTGAAATAAATAAAGTCACAGTATATTCTTCTGAAAATCTAGAATTCTTTATAAGTGTATTGCTGAGTCATTCGTAGATTTTTTGGATTGCAACTTTTTCAATATGCAAACCTTGTGAGGGAAAGAAGATTCAAAATAATGCAAAACAAACTGCTGAAACATGCATGAAAAAGTAGAAAAAGTAGACAATATTAAACCATTACCAAACTATTTAAATTACAAATAATCTCTCCCAAACTGAACTTACTGTTTGCTGCACTGAATCCATCGGTCTCCATCCTTTCCACAGTTTCCTTTTGTTGTGCCTTCTGTATTAAGCTTTTCATAACAAAATTTGTCAGATCCTGAAGACTCTGTTGATGAAGAAAAAAGAAACATGCTTTCCACTGGCAACATGACAGCTTTGAAGCCTGCATAATTTATTGTAACAGTTGTCTGTAATTTTTTTAATACAAAATATCAATCTAAACACACGTGTATGTGCATAGATGGTATTTTCCAGTGATTCCAGAGAGAACAGGCTAAGCTGAAATACCTACTGATATGACCAAGATTTGCTCTGGATTTCTGAAAAAAGTAGCCTCCACAGTGTCTGTATTATATTCTGCATATGAAATTTATCTGTGGTCTAATTTTGTTCGCTTCATAACAGTTACACATAGATATAATCTAGTTGTTTTTCACTGCAATTATTCCTCATCTGCATTTCAGAAGATTTTATATAGGACATTAATGATAAGCATATGTTCTGACATCAACTCAATGTTTATTTTATTCTATTTTTCAGATGTTCAAAGGAAACCAAACTTGAACAGCCAAAGTGTAATTTCTACTTATTTTTAGGAGTAAAATTCTGAACTAATAGATTTTAAACCCATAATTATTTACTAAAGAGCTCTTTTTTTTTCTCAAAATGAATTTTAAAAAAAGAAAAGAGAAAAGCACAACAACTATATAGAGGAAAATAAACTAATAATACAGAGTGGCCTCAGTGGCAGTTATGATTAGACAAAATGCACAAGAACACACTAAATGCCAGAGTACAGGATGTCCTGGTAGTTCTACACTGCTGAATTGTCTCAAAGTCATTACACAGAACATTCAGCCCCTCTCTGCTGCAAGCAGAGCCCATTGCAATTACAATTCTATTTTACTCAACACCTCTGGATTTAAATCCATACTATGCATATTCAAGTTCACACCAATGTGCTAATTTTCCTGACTTGGAGGATAGTATAGGAAGGAGAGGCAAGGTGGAGCAACTTTAGCATGAACCACTGCTGGGATAATGGAACCGATGACTGTCATTAAAAAAAACCCAAAACATCTGCTTTTGAACTATACCCAAAAAGTCCTCAATCCCCTCCCCACCAGGAGCATTTGCTGCCCTCCCCGGATCTGCAGCCACATCATGCCAGAACTATCTCACTGACACCAGTCCCAGACTCAGAATTCCACTTGGCAGTCTACTCACTCTAGTGATCAGAAAACTTTACCTTAGAGTGACAAGAACAAAAAATAAAAATACTAAAAATCCAAAGCAAAGGCAGGAATGAACTAGAAATAAAATACATATAAGGTAGTTAAAGTCAACCTACTAGATCCCCAGATATATTTGCACTGATTATCTCTTGTCTTGCATTCACCATTATAGCAACGACCCTAAACAAAGCACAACATGTTAGCAAAGAGAATTGAAAACATCTCCTTCCCCTCCCACAACAAATGTCTCATTTTCACTCTTCACATGTATGTTGGGATGTATAATAGATGCCATGAATTTGGGTAGATGAAGTACACATTTTGGCCCAGATTCCCAAAGACAGTTTGTGTCCAATACATACTGACATTCAAGCAGTTGCTTTATATCTTTACACAGTTGTAAAGAACTTATTAACACGGAGTGTAATAAAAGATCTACATGTAAAATGTAGAGATACCAAGTGAATTTCACTCCAAGTAGAAATTATTACTATTCACAGAGTGCATAAAGCACAAGCAACATTGATCTCTAAAGGATAAAATTTACAAAGAATTACAGAACACAGGATTTTAAAAAATCAATGCCAAAACAAAACAAGAATGTGTATTTGGTTGATTTCTATTTGCTGATGTGCAGGGATTTAAAAAGATTGCATACCTGATTAGAATCACAGGCATACCCATCTTGTTTATGAAGATTCGGTGGACACTGAAAAAAATTAAGAATCTTTTTTGTCATGTGTACTGTAATAATACATCGGAATATCACATATGGAATTTTCCTGCTTTTAAGAAAATTGCACAGCATACAAAGGGGGTTGAAAACATAATTAGTGCAATAATCTTTATGGCTACAAATAGAAATCAAAAAATTAACATCTTGAGCCATGAAACACAAGGTTCAAGTCTAACTTCCTGCACATTCCAAGTAGAAATTAAGGAGGTGAGGCAAAATGAAAACCAATGTGTTCAGTAAGAGGATATTTGGTAGCTAATACTGGGGTCATGTTTGCAACGCTGCCATTGCAGGCATTTCAGTTCCACTACAACAGTGAGGGAGCACCTGCTCAGCCTACCAGTCTATTGCTTACAGAGCTTCAGGGGGTTTAATGACATTAATTGTTATGTTCTTTTGGCAGTGGAAACTTCTTTGGTACAAACAAGTCACTAGCTCCAGAAACCTCAGACTACTAAAGTAAGGAGCAGACTGTTGTTGAGGTTTTTCCTCATCCAAAAGGGACCTGTGAAATTTGGAAAGGCTATGCTGCTGCACTGGACTGTGTTAGCCAATACTCTGAGGGCAGCCTTTCTGGCTTGAGAAAGCCCTTCTCTCTCTCATTAAGAATGCTCCATCTACAGAGCAAAGGATTTACAATAAAATATTGGCAAGAGCTACTTGTCTATGTATTGATGTCTCAGATGATAAAATAAAAGAATATTGTTAATTTATTGGTATTTATAATTACAGCCAATGCCCAAAGAGATTATGATCTGTCCTGAATCTCATTTCTTCAAAGCTAAGAACTTGATACAGTAGATGACTGCATCAGTTATGAAGTTCTTACATAAACTTGAAGTTTATATAAATGGAATAAATATATAAACATTCAGTATTGAAAAGGAGCATATATTACCCAAAGCATCAAAGTTGCTGTGAAAATGGAAAATGTACAGAATGTTGACTATTTAAAAGAACTCAAATTAAAAAAACATTTTGTTTGCTGTTTATTCCTATATTTTTGAGTATTAGCCAAGTGTTTTCAGGACAAATGCATAAGATCCACAACTTTTAAAATTCTAATACACGTGCACACTCTTAAAAAACATAACACACTTTATACAAGTCTTATGAGGAGCAATTGAGAGATCTGGGGTTGTTTAGCCTGGAGAAGAGGATGCTCGAGGGAACCTTTTCACCCTCTACAACTCCCTGAAAGGAGCTTGTAGAGACATAGAGGTTGGCCTCTTCTGCTCAGGTAACAAATGACAGGATGAGAGGAAATGGCCTTAAGTTGTGCCAGGGGAGGTTTAGGTTGGATATTAGGAAAAATTTCTTCACCAAAAGGGTTGTCAAACATTGTAACGGGCTGCCCAGAGACACGGTAAAATCACCATCCCTGGAGGTATTTAAAAGACACGTAGATGTGGCATTTAGGGACATGGTTTAGTGGTGGAGTTGGCAGTGCTGGGTTAATGGTTGCACTCAATCTAAAAGGTCTTTTCCAACCTAAATGACTCTATGTTTTTATACTCCATTAGCTATAATTTTCTACAGTTCTATTTTAGGCTATTTTATTCCACAAAACCTTAGTGTTATTACCTTTGAATACAATCACATTTGTAGTGTATTCTTATTATTTAAGTTATAGACCAGGCAAAGAGTAAAGAAGGATGCCTGACACAAAAATTATACACAAAATCCCAAGAGTTATAAAAACCAAATAAACCTAGAGAAGTCATATTTTGAGTCCGCATAGATTAATGGTTTCATGAATTTGCAACAGTTTATACTCCATTGTTACATTATCATTTTGGGCATACGACTGTGCAGTTTGTTAATACAATTTTCCTGTTAAATGAATATAATAAAAAGAGTGCAAACAAACAACAGTGTGAACAGAGGACGTTTCTGCACACATACCTGTCCAGAATCCCCAGTGCAGAACTCTGCAATGTCACACTCATTCACCGCATATCGACAGTCATAACCTCGTGGGAAAAACTAGAAAATGAAAAATACAGTTCAACACTCAGATTACATCTACATAAGCTGCTCCTTTTCCTTCTACCTAAAACACATTTTGAACTTTAATAGGCTGCACTACTGTGACCGCCGAGGACAACTGAAAAGAACAATTGATACATGGCAGCAACACTCACAAGACACGAGGTATTACAGCAGGGTCCATCACTACAGTGAGCTCCATTAGAAAGAGAGCACTTCTTGCAACAGTCTGCATAGCATTCCTGAAGAAAACATTAAGCAAAAAGTTCAGTCTTCCATTTTAAGGAAGTCTTTTTTCTTCACAATCTTTCCAACAACAAACTATTACATACCAGCAGACAAAAGATTCAGTTTAGCACTGATGATCTGAAATTATCAGCTGGAAGAAGCCTTTGCAATACTCAAATACTTAAGGGAAAACAGTGACACACACTGCTATAGTAACACAGGGATTCACATCTTCTGAAGCCTGTGCCAAATTCATGCTGCTTAGTTAAACTGTATTCAATGCAGAAAAAAAACCCCAATCTAATTACAGGTGCAATTATATTTAAATACTAGAACTAGGACTCAAATCTAGAGGGCAGATTTTTGCAAAAACATTATTGGAGTATTTCTGCAATAGAGAAGAAAACAACAGTTTACTTGTTCTGTCTGAACACATGCACTAATCTCCCAAAGTATTAGTAAGGAGTCTCCCACTCCAGACATGCTATCCAGGAAAAGCCAAGAGGTAAGCACTTCTCCAGTGCAACTCAAAAACTGCTGGGAAACAGCTGTATCTTGTCATTGGTGTAACAGGAACTGTGCAGAAGACACTGTCATTGCACTCATTGTCATTTGAAAAAATGTTTTTAACACAGGCCTTTAAGGAAATTGTTCCCAAACAGGCAAAACAAATTCATTTCCATAACCTTTCCCCTTTCCCTTACCAATCACTTAATTTATGTTAATATATTTTGTAAGAAAGACTGTGAAGTAATGTGTAACTCTACTTGCCATTCGGAAACCACAATCACATTCTTCTCCTGCTTCTACATATCCGTTTCCACATTCAGTGTCTTCAAAGAGCTGAAAGAAATAAGCCCCCACCCCAAAGTAAGAATAAAACCAGTGTCAAGTGACTTTTGTGTCACACACAACCCATTTCTGCAATGCTACACAAATGTGCAGTCCCAGACAACACACGTGCCGTGCCTCAGCGATGGGAAGGCGGCGTGGTTTTCAAGTGCTGCTCATCAGAATTTTTCAGACTTTAAAGGTGTTCAGCTAAATCACAGGAATGCTGGTCCTCTTTAGGAGGATACTGATCTCAGAAACCCATGATAAATAGAGAGACACTACAATAATATTTAAGGGGATGACATTTGAACTTCTGTTCCATGGACTCCCAGTTCTCTGATAAATCCTTCAAGAAACCAGTCCACAATATCATCTCTGGGATCTACTCAGGTACCCACACCTGCTCATGCAATGAGCTGCTGTCTACTCCTGTGCAACGTTTGTACATGAAAATAATAAATAGTAAGAAATACTGCCAAGAGGAAGTTCTATGTGCCTTATTAGTAGGTTATACACAACCACATACAGATAGTACTAAACAGCTAATCCTAAAACCAGATACATACACTACAGATAAATCCTGCAGTTCAGGATGATGCAGATTTCATACTGGTTTCACATATCATAATTTTGATTAAAGATACTTTTCAGTCTTGTCACAGAAATAATTTTGCAAGAAGCTTGTCTGTTTTCAATATAATTCTGCTTAAAATCATATAAGAATATCAGGAATCTCCAATTTAATTAGGATATTAGCAACAGAAACATTAACTAGAACATGAAATGAGAAGTTAAAAGTTAAGATAAAATGTGAACAGATAAATCAAAGGGTGAAAGATGTGAGTAAACCTTTCTGCATGGGCTTAGTGGAAGTAAAGCTGCTGAGAATCATCAAGATATGAAACTGATGCATTATAATACAATAGAAATTATATATAAACTTGTATGGAATTCTTCTTTATAAGTTTTGGTTGGGGCAGGGCATAATGCCTAACAAAAAAGAAATAAAACTTTTGTTGTATAAAGCACATAGGTAACCAATAGCACCTACAATTTTGGGTGCCAGAAACAAAACAAGACTGAAGAAATATCTGTATGTGCTTTTCTTCAGTAGCAGTGTTGACAGGATTAAAAAAATTAATTTCTCTTTTTTTTCCCCTCTGTATGCTTCTGTTTCTACTACACTTTGGTGTAAACAACAAGATCTCTTACTCTGAAACTGAAATTCATTTCTCTATCAAACAAGAAAATTACAGAACACAAGCAGGCACACACAAATTTCCTATGGCAATTAGGAACTATTTAATGTTTATATTCATGTCAGAGCATAACTCAGGTTATAATTTAAATAATGGCATCATGGTGACTGCTTAACAACTCCGTTTTTCTTACCTAAGGATTAAACACACAGTTTTCTACCTTACCTTTGACCTCCAAATAACAGGATTCTAAACATTGTATGATTATTTTTCCCCCAAAAGTACTTCAAAGCTGTGAAGCACTGGCACAGATAATATAAAAAGATAATTCAACCATTTCCCCAGGAATGGGAGCATTTTCCCCAACATAAATCAGATTTTTATTCTGTATAGAGTCCAGCTGACAACTTCTTCACATTACTTTGCGTGGCAACTATCATTAAAAACTGAAGCTGTGTTTTTCTATTTCCCTGCTGACTCCTTTGTGTAAGAATTCTTGCATTCTTATTCTATAAGCAAAGATTGCCACTCTGGGAAAAAATTCAAAACCACTCGCACAAGCAAAATTTTTTTTAGTTAATTGTGCAAGGTGATGGTCCACCAAAGGGTGCAGCACAGTAAACAGAACAGTCTAATAGCCTCGTGTGGTATTAAATTCTACAAGGACAGCAAGTTTGACACTATGATTAAATAGAATATTAATACTTTGGATTGCTCTTACTTGGCAAAAAGAGCCACATGGAATATTTTTATACTGCTCAGCTTTAGAAGGATGTCATGCTAACGTTGTCTTAGGAAAAATTATGACCTTGGTAAGTTTTTAGGCAAAAAAAGCAATGGTACAAGTAAACAGCTATGAATTACAGAGTTTGCTAGATGTAACGAAATGAAGTTAATGTTGAGAACAACCAAAAGTTACTACTGTCTATATGAAATCAGCTATGGATTTCTATTTCCTGATGTGGTAACTGACATTCTTTTTAACAACCTCAGACACAAAGTCCAAGAATTGAGTGTAGGTGGAGCATAAACTATGGTCTCACTTCTGGATTTATTTTGCACTATTTCCAGCTTAATAAGTAGTGTGTTTATGCTGAATGTGATATTTATCATTATTTGAGTATGAAGAATTATGGAAAACAAGTTGTATTCCTCTCAATATTATTTTTAAACGCTAGGGAGATGAACAGTCAGCTAATTACAACCTCAAGAAAATACCCTCATAGACATCTGAATAAATTTGAGAACAGATGTATGTCAGTGAAATTATTACAATTTCATTTCAATGTGTAGCAGATGTCCTGACTACCAACTTATTTATTACCTTTGTTGGCCTGTTAAAAAGACAGGCACCTCCCCCACGAAGTAAAAATTCTTTGTATTCTGCAATGCTGCATTTGGAGAATTTCCTGGAATGGTATACCCTAAAATGGCAAAGAATTAGGTGAGTAAATTCCTTGAAACACCACCAGCTACTGGAAAGGGGCAAAGGGGTCACAACATTTTTTTAATACTGTAAATCCCAGTTTCTTACAACCACTGTGTGCAACAGTATGATAGCTCAGTCTTATTCTCAAACAATAAAATCAGAACAAAAGAAAAATTTTAAAACATTTTGCATTTTGGTATTTCTACTTTATGAATGTATAGTATTTGTAGCTTTTAAACTTCTTAATAAGGTAACCCCACATTATCATAGTAGTTGCTATTCACCCTTTCTATTGCATGCATAATCCAGGATCCTCTCATGTTTGTTTTTAGCACCTACAAGATGCTACAGTAAGAGGTTTCACAGCTTAATACAGACTGGTAGAAGAACAATTTAATCCCATTTTCTTCTGTCATATCTGCTAATCTCATTTTATGTCTCCCTAGTTCTTACACTGGAAGAAAGAGTAATCATGTGTTCATGATGGTAAAGACTTCTCTCATATTTCCTCAACTCCATCTTTTTCCCAGACTACTGAAAATGTACTTTATTTGTAATTTCTCATTCAGAAATTGTCTGATGTATTTATTGGTCATGTTTTGAGATCTGGGAACAAGATCTATTCACACTGTTAAAGACTGGGGTAACCATGCCATAAGGAGGTTCTCCATTCCTTTCCTAACAGTTCACTGCTACTGAGCTATTTCCCCACTGAATTATTCCATACAGAAAAACTGTCTTCTGACACTGATGGAGTTAAGAGAAAAGGCTTTAAAGTGCAGCTAATTGTTCACTCATTTCATTAGTCAGTCCTTTTTCAGCTTCTGCTTGACCATCCTCTGCTCCTGGCTTTTGTTTACTATTAACCTTTTCTACAGAATAGGCTTATTCCATAGCCTCTTCTTCTGATATTTCCATCCAAGACCAATACTCTGATGAGTTCACCATGCAAAGGAAGCCCGTATCTGTTCTGATCAATGCCTTACCTTGGATTCCAGAAGCAAATTTATGGAATTATTTTCTGCTGCATTCATACAGCGACTGACAATTACAAGTCTACAGGGAGGCCACAAAGTAACTCTCCTGGAGAACAAATTTCCAAATACCATATGAAGAAACTCAGCTCCTTCTCTCTAATTTGTAACTAATTTTCTCCATGATTTTTGCAATCAAGCTTCCACAGTGAGCAAGATTGTGACAGGAAGTGATTTACAAGACTCAAACCCCTATTTTTCAGAAGTTATCCTTTTCTAATCAATTGCTTAGAGTATAGAGAGAAGAACCTTTGGCAGTGTG
The DNA here is from genome assembly GCA_013398055.1 of Ifrita kowaldi. NCBI lineage: Eukaryota > Metazoa > Chordata > Aves > Passeriformes > Cinclosomatidae > Ifrita > Ifrita kowaldi. The sequence goes on from VZRS01008815.1 coordinate 156,661, forward strand.
TGAGGGTAGAGGGCAATAAAATTCCTCCCATACAGATGTGCTTCCCCCTCAGTCTTCACTGACTATGTAGCTAAGGATTGAGTTCCAACTGTGTCTAGTTTTTCATGCATTAGCACTAAAACACATGGATAAAACCCAGTGCGTAAATATTTCTGTCATAACATAAACTATGAACCCATTCCAGAGCCCTCAATTACTGATATTTATGACATACCCTGTTTCCTCCATGATGCAACCACCCCAGGATTCAGTGCAGTCACACTCTTCTCAGACAAGACCAAAATACAACAGAAAAGGAGAGAAGTTATAAATATGCTTACAATACATATAAGTACTCACTATAAAAATGGAGCTTGACTAATTATACAAAGATTTGATGGTTGCTTGGCTGTACAGACTCTAGCCCCAAAAAGGAAACCAGCCCACTTGAAGACATATTAATACATTAAATAAATGTGGTACTTTCAGATTACCTTATGTGCAGGTTCTTAAGACTCAACACAGTTTCAGGCAGTATAGAAAGCTAAAAATAGTTGGCAAGGTTCTTCCCTGCATGCTCTCAAAACAGGCAGCACAAGGCTGTGTGCAGTACACATAATATTGATGATTTTAAATGTTCACAATTCCTCCTCCCTAAAAATACAGAATACCCTGAAAGAGGACTGTTATTGGACAGGCCAGGCTTTTCCCCTTTGGCATAAAATTATTAACAGCAATATACGAATCAGCCGATCAAACATTCATTCAAAAAAGTAGTTGAATGAAAATGGATTTACAGTTTACTTACAGCTATAGCATGTAAGTCAACAGTGACCAAATTCATAACATATAAACAAAAGATCAGCACCTTATGGTTGGTAAAACAGATGCTGCAAACTGCCCATAAAAATGATCTACCAAAGACAGATGTACTGTAGTTACTACTGGAAATCCAGAGTTTCTCCCTGGAAAATATTCACAGATTATTTATATGGTTATTTCTACTCTCTCCAGGTCTTTCATTAATCTTTCTCTATAAAGGGCACCCAAATAAGGACACTAAGCTATCATATCAAAAACCTCTATCTTTCAGTTAAAAAGTATTCTGATTTCCAAATTGTATGAACTCTGTTTTACCTGAAATCGAAAAACAATTAAGCAGAAAATATTTTCACAATTTGCTAGTTTACACAATTCAAAACCAATGCTTTACAAAACAATATTCCTACGCATGGTTTCCTGATTCACAGATTTTTGAAGTGATTCCACAATAAAGTCAACATTATCATTCCCATTTTTAAAGAGGAAACAAAGAGAAAAGGTAGACAAACTGTTTACAAAATGCAAGTGAAAAACCAAACAGATTTCTTGAGCCTTGAAAAGGGCTTTGCAGCAGCTTTTGTACCAACACTCCACATGTGTTAAGGCAACATAAATCTGGTCTAGCTGTGAAGCAGCAAGGTAACAAGTTGAGCAAATGTCACACTGAACTAGGTTACAAATCCTTCCCATTTGTAAGTCAGGTATTTTTGCATTTTAAGAAGTTAGCGATTGTTGTATTGGATTTACAGATTTCATTATGATAGAAAAGGAGTTCTAAATTAAATTAATGGTGTTTTTGCCAATATACCTTTGAATATTGGTTATGAATCTAACCTCTCGACATAGGACATCACTGAGGTTATTGCACAATGTCGCTGAACTGGCAGCTCTTACTTTGGTGAAGCTGGAATTTTACTACATCTATTTCCAAAAGCAGCAAATCTTGTTCTACAGTTACAGTAATTCTGGCATTTCTTTCAAACACAATAAAGGAAGTGTTTATGTATTTAGCTAAGGAAGACAAAAGAAGACTCCATGTACATACTCGGTTTCCTGGCAGCTGGCTCCCATTGTATTCCAAGATTCTGAGCAAGACTTTGTGCTAGTTCCTGTGCCATGGGCAAAGGGAGGCCATACTGCATTCCAAGAGGAGCAGAATTATAAAAAAACCAAAAACCCATTAGTTATTGCAATGAACACTACACTGGCTCATTCTGGCTTACCACATATCTACTACTTCAATAACGCAATGCAGTCAGTCACAATTCTATGTGTATATAAGGAAAATAAACTCAATAAAGTACATAAGAGATAAAATTATCCTCTCCTAATCTCAGGTAATCTCTCCCCACTGGTTAATCTAAAGAAAGAAGTCTATTTGATACATATGTAATACAGTTCTGTAATAGTAGGGATTTAACTCATGTTAAAACAGGAGAATTTCATTATCAATTTAACACTGCACTGAGGAAAAAAAAATAACAATAGTAAAAAAAACAATACACAGGGACAATTTGTTTTCTAATTTCAATGTTAAAAAATTTCAGGAAGAATTACATGTCGTTGGTACCTCAGAAGATCAAGTGTCTTACAGTGATAAGACAAAAAGATATTCACTGCTGTGTTTCAAATGCTCCTGAGATTTTTGGGTCTAAATTTCTGTCAAATATAATATAAGCCAATTTAAGTTCTTTTTAAGAGAATAACGCAGACAGGAGAAATGCTTTTTAAAAAGAAGAGCACTTTGAGCAGTAGTCTGATGATGATCAAGCAGGCTGGCTGTGAGAACCCTAACTTTTTAATATTTAAGCTATCGGTAAAGCCCTGAATACTGAAACATATAAACTCTTGAGATTATAATGTAGAGATTCTACTTTATTTCACTTAGTCATGAAAAAAAAATTACCTCATTCACTCCTACTCCTCTGGCCACAGAGCAAACCCCTCCAAAGTAACTTAAGCTGCTCCTTTTGTAATGAAATGTCACATTCCTTACAAACAAATAAAAATGAAGAAAATATAACACGTTGACATTGGGCACCAAGAGCTTATTGAAAGACCATACTCTCATACATGCCATGATAGATTGCACGTACATTCATCTACTTCTAGCATAAAAAGCAACCACAAGTTTGCAAACACAACACCAACACTGAAAGAGGTGATATATATAAGCTTTGACAAAAATACTATTTTTCTCTGGTAGATCCAGAATCAGTCTTAACCCACAAACAAACCAAGCACAGAAAGCTTGAGTGCCAGACTCCTAAGACAATAGAGTGATAACATTCCTTTTAAAAGTTAACAATATATTCCAACTTATGATCTGTCAGGAAGGAATTCTGTTCTGAAATGTATCAGTATTGAGAACTTTTTAAACTATGATCTTAATCCAAACCAATTTAAGTTCTAGTTTCAACTCCAAATGAAAAGACTGAGAAGTACACCTAAAGGGAAAGTAATTTAATACTACACTTTAACCCTGCCTCCTTTCTTTTATTGTTAATAAGCCCCAAATAATTTAGTTAAGTAATGTAACCTCAAAGATCTAAACTATTCAATAAAATGCCTATAAATTACTATTAATGATACTATTTTAACTTCAGAGTCATAATAATAAACCTACACAGCCTACAAACAACCTACAGTGACCCTCCATGGTGTACAAATGACCTAACCTTTGAAAATTAATGGAGTCTTTTTTAAATGACAGCATACTCCATACAGGTATGTTGTTATTTTTCAGAACATTCTAACACCCATCAGAACTTTCAGACTGCAGCTTAACTAAACACTTACAGCCAGAGGGTTTACAACAGACACGACTGTAGAAAGGGCTGAGCTTGATAGGCACTTTTGGAAATGGTCTAGTTCATCCCCCCAGCTGCAAGGAGGCTCAGCTGGAGCACACCATGTTCCATTGGCTTTGGAAAATCTCCAAGCATGGGCACTCCATAGCCTCTCTGTGCAGCAGAGAGTTTCAGCATCTGACCACCTTCACAGTGAAAGGGGTTTTTTTTCCCATGTTTAAATGGAATTTCCTGTATTTCAGGTTGGATTTGGTACCTTTCACCATGGCAAACTCTTCAGCAGGTGACACGAAACATGCATTGAAGCCACTAAGAGTGCATGTCAGCAGCACTTTGCCTATATTATGATGAACACAATCAGCATTGTATTGCAATGCCTGTATTAAGGAAATGTGGAGGAAATTCTTCATCCCCTATTTTTATCTTCTTCTGCAGAAGATGAACTACAGGAAAATCCCATGGAAGACATTAGTTACTCCATCCTCACAGTACATCATGCTGCTGGGAGATGGCTTAAGATCTTTATGCTGCACAGGGGAACACATTTCCTCCTCTTTGCTTACAATGCCATGAAGTAAAATAATACTTGCTCAAGGCTGAAGTTGTGCCTAGTGATGCAAGTGGAATTTCCCCTCAAAACGCATTGTGTCTCAGAACAATTCATTACAGCACTAAAGGAGACAACCTCACATTAACAAATCATCACTGCAGCCACATGTGTGAATAAATATACTAACTGGAACACTCTTGTGGCAACACATAATCCTGTCAGCTCTGCCCTCCCCTGATCGTAACTGGAAAAGCAGTACATTAAACACCTGATTGGCAAAGCTAAGTGTACTTAAGGGCTCATCAAAAGACACTTCAAATGTGACACTGTCTCCGGGTTGCAAAGACATTCAAATATCATTATAGATCTGCATATCAACATGACCATGGAATATACTACACCTATTAAAAACAGGTGTTAAATATGAATTAAGCTTCCTAAGGAAGGCAGAGGTTGATTGATATAGAGAATACCAAGCAAAAAAGTCCAAAAGAAGAGACAAGTAGCCAAAAGCAGTAGACAGGAGATAACATTCTAAGCCACTGCAAAGGGTACATACGAGAGCAGGTGCACGGCATCAGCGTGCTGCTTGATGTAGTGCTGCCGGTACTTGGAGAAGTCATGGAGCATCTGCAGAGGGTCAGGGTGAATATTAATGCGATCTCTGTCTGTCCAAGTTTCCACAGCAACGAGAACCACCCTGGTGTTCAGCTGTTCCTTGTATATCTGAGGGCAGAGACAGGACAGGCACAGGAGTAGAACACTGGGTCAGACATGCACAGTTAGCCAGTAAGAGTAAAGCGGAAGGACAAGAGGGATAAATCAGGAGGAAAACATGGGGAAACAGTTAGCTGGTAATGCCTTGCATTTCCTAAAAGCTAATATTCTGATCAACTTAAATTTTATGTTTTGCTTAAATTTTATGTTTTGCCCTTGCTGCTCTCTTTTTTTTTTTGAGCCACTCCATTTTCTTTAAAATTCTCATGGCAAATAATTTTGCCACTGAGCTTTGCAGAAAACCTGTACAAAAATCAGCAAAGAAGAAATGTAAAGGTACACTGGGTGATCTCAAAGAAAAAGAAAAGACCAATCTCAAAGACAAAAAGTAGCCGAAGACAATTTTAAAGTTGAGATTAAATAATTTCTCAGTTTTCCAATAAATCCAAAATTTAATTAATGCTTGATTTCCGTTTATAGAGTATGATCACTTAATTCTCACATTACTCGAGTGGAATTAAGTAAAAATATTGATTTTTCTATAAATTTTAATGTTACCGTAGCAATAGACAAGGAAACAACAATCAGGCCTCAATAATAACAAAACACTTTTAAAATATGCATTTTAACATTGATTCTGACATAAAACTGCTGCTGTCTTTAGGTTCAGTTCAAACAATGTCAAATTTTATTAACTAAGGTTATGCAGAACCTGCAGATCTATAAAAGATGCATTCCTTATTTACTCTGACCAGAAACCCAGTTTTGTATCAGGGCAGCATTATCCTTATTAAAAAGTCAGTGTATAATATTCAGCTTAGAAAATAAAAAGACAAATATAAAAACGAGAGATAGCAACCAGCTAAGCTCAGTTTTGTCCAAGACCTTTGAAGGAAAAGAGTACTAGCATGCTTCAGTCTGAGGGAGACAGGCTGAGAACGTACACTGAAAATGGTTTATGACATGAGAAAAAACAGTAAAATTAAACCACTTGAAATGACATAGGGGTGGGTCAATAACAACTTTACCTCTGTTTGCTGAGAGGAAAACTGTATTTCCTGAAGCAAACAGCAACAAAAGAATGGAAGAGGAGGCAGAGAACCTGAAGGCCTCTGAAAGCCAATATCCTTTCCCCAACAATAAATCAGTAAGAAATACAGCCCACACCCTATGGACACAAGGGGATAACAAGGCAGAAAGTTCTGCTCCTTTTCATGCTTTATTTAAAGAAAAAGCCATTAAGATGTCATTTTGTAAGATCTCTATGAGGGGAATGAATTCTACACAAGAATGAAATTCGATGTTTCTGCATACACACAGATAAAAATGGAAATCCAGATATAATAGGGAAAGAAAAGACAGATGAAATAACTTCCGTTAAAACGCAGAAGAAAGACAAAGAAATAATGATCAGGTGAGAAAAAAATAAAGATGCCACCTTTTCTTTGGGAATGTGCAATATAAATTGCAGAAATACTACAATTATTTACATTTTTATCTTCTCTAGTAACTTTTCTTTAGGCTACTGGCATGTTCAGATCATTACAGAAAAATATTCCAAAAGACTTCTGGCATTTCATGCATTATAAGTATATTCACCTAAATTTTCAATATATATCCAGTACACTTTCTATGTAAGAACAAGCACTGCATTGTTTCCTCTCAGCCAAACAAACTGTTGACAATGTTTTGCACTGAATCGTATCACACAGTTCCACAGGTATCAATAATGTCACATGGAAAAGGGACTCAGAGCCAGCATTTGGTAGCCTTTGTATTCATCACTACTAGAGAATCTATCCTGTTTTCACTACAGAGCTCTGAAACATGTGTGATCATTCTGTGTGTATCAAAAGAGGAAAAAAAAACCAAATTAATTTTACCACAAATATTACTTTTAGTTTATATGCTGTTGGATATTGCAAAATTGTTCTAAATTTAGTCACAGATACAAGAATGGTATCTGTGTCACTTCCACCCATTTATAATGTACTACAATGGCATTTTGTTTGTTTTTAAGCTATAAATAAAGATTTATGAAGGAGAACTTTTTACTCACACTCACTTTTTTTCCCAATAGATATATGTATCCTTTGTGAGCTATACTTGCAGTTTCAATCACTTGTGGTTGGATTTGTTTCATAAATCTAAATTTGATTAAATCTCATTCTTAATTGGTGACAGATACTGAAATCACCCCTGCCAAGGGCAAACTCTGACACTTGCAAGCTTTAAGAAAAATGCCACAGATAATCTGGTAGTTTCTTGTACATTCACCCCAGGCTATTCTTCTGCAGAGGAGCTAGAAATGCACTTTAAAGTGTAATTGAAATTTGGTATCTGAAAATGGTAACATTTTTAATGCCGTGCTAAAGTAAAAGTCAGTGAATCAGTTTTCAGAAGAAGCATTGATACTTACAGCATCTACAAGGTTTACCACAGACTTTGCAAAATTGTTTGTGTATGCAGTAGAAGAACGATGCCTTTTGAACTAAAAGAAGAGAAAGTAGAGCACAGTGAGAACTTAAATATTTATTACTAATTCTTTATTTTTACAGCATGAAAGGAAAACTAATATTTTAAGAAAGTAAGGGAAAAACTCAAAAAACTTTTCAGATCACAGCCTATATCTCATATTCAAGAATCCCTGGAAGATAAAGGAAGCCATGTATGATAGGCAGCCTTTCCCAACTGTAAAAGGGGCATTTAACCACAAGAAATACTTTGTTTAGAATCAGAGTTCAAATGTTTGAGACAAAATTACAGGTAAACATGAACATAAACATGAGCTCAAAACTGAGAGGATGCTGTACCCATTACAACTGCCTAACCTGATGAGTTATGTATCAGACTGTAGTAGCCACATTCCAATACTTTAATTATAAAACATGAAGATGAAGCATTTACCACTTGTCCTGTGCACAGCTCTTTGCAAAGGCATCCTTTTCTGCAACAGCACAATACTTTTGTGACATGTAGCAGTAGTTGTACCAAAAGACAAAATGGAAGAGGGAGTGCATGGTAAAAGTAAATACGTGTTTGAACATGAAAAGAGTTAAGCTGAATGTCTTAAATTATGACTTCAATTTTTTGCTATTTTTATAGATTTAGATGAGCTGTATTACAAGTTTTGCTTCATAATATACGTGCATGTTATTACAATGGTTTCATGCCTTTCCTCATCCTGCTTCACAAGCCCCTTCTGTTCCAAGTCAATTTTTTTCATGATGCAGCTATGGTATCTGAACATGAATCCATATGACTGTCAAGAAACTGTAAAATTATAAACCAAGATTACATTACACAGTATGATTTGCAGATAGGAAAAATAGGTCTTCAAAATTTCACAGAAAATGAATGTGAAATTACTTAGAACAGGGAAAAAAAGCCTTTATCAAAAAACTCTTACTAATTTCAACTACTTGTTAAAAGCAACAAGTCTCATTGCCTCACAGTGTTCCATGAAAGTGTCAGCTATTCTCTCTATGAAACACAGTACTTAAAAAGAGGCTTTGGAACAAGAGGGCCTGACTCTTCTCTGAGCAACTGAGTAGCTACTCTCAGGTGCAGTGCTAGTAGGTGCCTAGGATGTACACTGTACATTATACCACATGATTGCTCCCCAGAGAACAATGACAGTGGGGAAGGGAGAAAGGGTGGCTTTGGCTTTTTATTTTGAGCCAATCCCAAACCTTTCCAGAAGTGGAAAGGTAAAATAATGTGCTTTGGAAAATGTTCTTGGTTTTCAAGAAAGTATTAAAATGCTAAAATCAATAGCAATACACCACATAATGTGGTTAAACACAGATCCTAAAAGAAATTAATCTAAACCAGTGAAAAGCACAACAGCCAAATTAAATATGTTGAGATATCTTTATTGCTAGAGGAAAGGAGACATTGTGAAAATACACAGTATGAACCATTTAACACAATGATCAAAGAGGTTTAAGATACTTCTTCCAATAAAGACCTTTGCTGCAGGGGAAACCTGCCCTCTCCTGGTAAGCAGAAAACCTTGAAAGTAGATTTAGTGAGCTCCTGGACTGGCAGGCTGACACTCCTAACTGTGAACACTTCCCTAAGTACATCTGCTTTATTCTTCAAAAAGAATTATTATCTGTTTCTAAATCACTGATAAGTATGAAGCAAAAAATCTTGTGCTCTGAAGTTGTAGCAAATAAAGCATGAGAGGAGACAACAGGTAGTGCCTGTAACAGGTGTAGTGAACACCTTTAAGCACATCAGTAATACAAGAGGCCAGGGGAAAGAGACAGACATAGGAATATTTTTTCTTCATAAGGAACACCAACCATAGACATCAAACAGGACAACAAAATGGCCATAACTTCAGTTACTGTGTTGAACAAATGACATCTGAACACTTTTAGTGTAGTTTCCTACCAGGTGGCTTTGCAAATGAAAACAGCTCAAGAAATTTGTCCTACATTTTCCAGCCATTCAAATTCCCTCCACAGTGCTAAATTAACACAGATAAAATATAGATTATTTTTGCCCAGATTACTTCTATGATTTATTATACAGATGAGGGAAGGGTACATTATCTGTCTATGCAGCAATGGAACAAGTACGAATTACTGCATCCTGTTCTGATATCTTTTATATCTTGCTCTTAAATATCATCCTTCAGTGCTGACCAAAGAGCCCACAACTCCATAAAGCACTGGGAAACTTGCAGCAGGGTGAGAGACATAAAAAGCTCTTTACTGGCAAATAAAGTAAGTGAAAATTATCATATCAGCAGAATTTGATTAAAAAAAAAAAAA
>VZRS01008815.1:166328-231029 GCA_013398055.1 Ifrita kowaldi
AAAAAAAAGTCTTGCGTACAACAAATGTCACTTAGTCTGACTTTTTCCAGTCATCCCGCAAGACAAGAAGGGGAAAGAATTGGGCTTTCCTCCCCCCACCCATTCTGGGTTTTTTTTTAATGACAAACACTTTTTGAATCAAACAAACAACTTACCTTGCACTTCATTATGAATCCTGTTTATAAGTATGGAATAGCCAGGAAGAACAATCAGAGTTTTGTCTATATGTTTTGCTGCATTAAAATTTAAATTAGTAAAACAAAACTCAAAGTAACAAATTCTGACCTCTTTCCATATAACTTCAAAGACAAGATGTAATTTTAGAACATTTAGTCTGTTAGTTCTGGACATAAATGTTTTGTTGCTTCACTTTGTTGGTTACAGGCATAATAATTTATCCATATGATACCAAAGTGTTCCAGATTCATTTTGAATATATAATTGCCACAGAAAATTAGGTAACATTAAGCTTCATTAAGTATTATGGCCTACAGTGTGTCTTACAGTACAAATGTTAATAGCTGCTGATAAACTAAATCCTGGGCCCAAAAGTAGCTGATGCAGCACAGTGCTGTATATCAGCCTACAAACTGTCACCAAAAGGAAGATCACCACTGAATTGCTATACTTACCATTTTATGGTCATTGACTATCATGAGCTCCAGATACTTCATCTCTTCAAAGACACCACGAGATAACTGATGAATTAAAGAAATTCTTTGAGAAATCATGAAGATGTATTGATTTTCAAAAATAACTGCAGCTGATTTTTATTATAGATACATATTAAAAAGATATTGTGTAAGTTATGTAAACTGGTAAACTGGGTGAGAAATGCAAGTAGGGTAAAGAATCATAGCCTTAATAAATTAGGCTGAGAATCTGAGCCACCTCATCAAGAAGGTTCAGGTTCTACTCTTTTTGGTTCTGTGCAGACAGCCCTACTGCTTCCCTTCTCCTTTCATTATGTACTATTCACCACAGATTTAATTAAGAAGAAAGTTACTAAAAACATATGCACCCTCAAAAATATGGTGTGGATTCTGCAACTCAGTGAAGAAATACAGATTAATCTTCTTTAACTCAATTATTCCCCTAACTTATACATATGCATGTGAAGATCATGAGGGCTGCCCACTTATGTTCTCTCAATAACCCAGTTCTGGGTGTCCTCATTTGGATTTTTGATTTAATCATGCTACTTAATGAGCCAAGTGACAATAAAGTCAGGTATCTACAAAGTAGTAAGAGTTCATTCAAAATTATTCTTTATTCTCAAGCAGACAAAAACCTTAAAATTCTAAAATCATTGTCACTGCTAAATTTAGATTACATTGATGCATATCATTGTTGTCACTTTAGAAAGTTTATCAACTTTCTTCCAAATATTGTATTTCTGAAGAAAAATATTGTTTTCTCATTTCATAATTATATTATGTGACAATATTAAGCTTCTAAAAATACTTGTTTCCTAAAGCCTGTGTTCTCTTGACATTAAAAAATACAGAAATTAGTGAATTTAGGTTTATAAAGGGTCTTAAGTCAGGGTCACACTTCTACTTACTGCTCTCTTTCTTCTCCTTCTCCTCAGCCACTGCAGTTCAGACAGAAAGGGCCATTCAGAACTAGAGTCAGTCTCTGTAAAAATTACAATTTAAGAATTTCATGGCATTATCTTAAAGTACTTATGTACACTGTCCAAACCAAAAGTAGACTAAGATCACCAAAATCAGAACCACCCTCGCTATTGAAAAGCTCATGTTTTAAAGTACATAAAATATATCAGAACTCAAGTAATTCAGAAATCTTAAAGCATGCAAGGAGAGGTAACCTGGGCTTAGAATACACATTTTCTTCCATCTCGTTGCCTCAATAACATTAATATCACTGATTAAATTCAGTGATTTTCAGAGGAAAGCTAAATAGAGGTCTGTGGATGAAAATCTTACAGCTGCTCTTTGAAAAATCTAAATTCCATTGCAATAATTGTGAAAAAAGTCAGGTTAGTATCTATTTTTCAAGATTTTCTAAATAATCAGCAATTTTATAAACACTGTTAGCCTAATATTCAAATTTTCCAAGTTATATATACAATTATTTCCAATATTAAAAAACTCATAACACAAGCAAAAACATACCAAGGTCCCGCAACTGCTTGGAGGCTTCTGTTCCGTAAGTTCTTTGGATGATATGTGGCCTGCTCTTACCTTCCTGATAAGAAAAATAAGTGACATTTTCTTCTAATTAATAATATCAAGTGAAAAACGGCACTTCTTTCAGTATTTATAATTTTTATTATTTTTTCTATAAAATGCAAGCAACCATAGTACCAATTTGGGACAGTACTAATTTGAAGCAATCTATTTGCAATCCTGAGCAAATCATAGAGCCTCTCTGCTTCAGCAAATTGACCAGTCTACAAAATATAAGTGTCACAGATGTCTTTGAGATTACCTCAGAAAAGTCCTTTAAAAGCCTTAGTGTTAGAGAACACAGATCATTTATTCCAATAATCAAATTAGAAAGTCTATATCTGGTTGAAATCTTCCTCCCACAGATGAAAAGCAACCATTACTACTTATGAAAAAATCCTATGTAATTGCAGCAAGTTGCAAGAAACCAGTCAATATACTATCCTTAAGAGGATTATTTCACTCTGTTTTATTGGTGTATTCCACACTTAAAAAGGACAAGATTTTTAATGCATATTTTCTTTAGAAGTCTGACATACCCCAAATTATCACATTTGAGTATCTACTCTAGAAAACAACTCCTTTTTCCCGTAACACCTCCTCTGCAGAGCCTGCCAAAACAAGGGATTCTTTTCAAAGGGTAGGATGCTACTGTTTTGTAACTTCCATAAGAAATACACAGCACACTGAAGGACAATACTGCATATATTTGCTGGATTTTGGGGGAAAGGAGAGGGAGTTTTATATAGTATCTACTATGGTTAAGATTAATCAAGCTGAATAAAGTACATGCTGAAGGCTGTGTTCAAGATATTTATCTCACATACTGCAATCAAAAAAATGAGCCCCTGAAAGCTCTCTGTAGCTGTATTATTTTCAGTAGTTTTGAGAAAATTAGGCATCTCATCTGTTTTCTTATCATTTAGAGTTCAACTTGAAACCTTGAGTTGGCAAATGGTATCTCACTTTTATAACCAGAACTTTTGCTCTACTTAAAATTTTTACTGAAATACCACTCAGAGAGACATCCTGGTTTCCTTTGTTCACCCAAGCAAGAAAACAGCTTAGTCAAATTTTCTTCCGACTATATGGATACCCTTGTATAAATACAGTCTTCATGACTTTACTGAGTCTGTGTTGTCAGTTTTTAGAATTACAACCTTTATGAACATGTGCTACATCAAACATAGGCACACAGCATGTACTGTTGTTCCTGGGGGGACTCGATTCTTTTGAATGTAATATTTTGCCATGTCTCTGAAGTTTCACTTATAGTCCAATAATTGACTGTCCAAATGGTACCAAGTCCTCTGAATGTTGATCCATTTTCTTTGACAGTATCAGCCAATGATTTTGCAGATCTTTATTCAGACTCTAATTTCAGCTTTACAGACACTAAAGTGTATTGGTTCTGCAGCATTAGTTATTTGTCACAATGCATATACTGTCATACACATACTAGAACGAGACAAGCTTGAGAACTGCAGCACAGCATCTGCAGTACATCCTACAGACCAAGCAGGATACAAACCTTATGAATTCTCTGTCTCAATGTTGCAAAATCATTTCACTGGCAATCACTCAAATATTTGAATCATGCAGAAGTTAGAAATATACCTAGTTTTACTACTGTCTGTGAAATTGTGTCAGCTGTACCAACTAAAGTTTTAGAAATGGTTGCACACATGAAACATGAAATACAAAAATAATAATAGCAAAATACTTGCATAAAATGCAACCCTACATGCTGATCCAGCATAATCTTCTATCTGAATATGCTGGATCACAATCATTTAAGCTATACAATGACCACTGACTTAAGACATACGAAGTGTAAGACACCCAGATGTAATTATCTACTTAATTAAACTTTTTGTGGAATCATGGCAGGCCAAGAGCAATCTGATGCAACTATTTAGAGAGGAATGCATAAACGAGTTCCAGAGATGCCTTAAACAAATTTATAAACACTTTAGTTCAAGTACTAGAGCAAATTGATAAACACTTTTCGACAGTCCATAACCATGTGCTATGGAAACAGTTTTATTTGTCTACTCCCAGCATCTAAATGATCAACAGCAAGTAGGAAACAAAAGATTAAAGAAAAGCAGAGAAAAATCGTAGGTAAATCATAATTACACATTTGCTACCTTAAACAAATTCAAATTAAGTGTTTTAAAATACTTTTCATTTCCATATGAATGCATGAGACATATGATTCATTGATTTATTCTAACACTTTTATTTGCTATTCCTTGAGCACTCTTCCAAACCAAATAAATTAGACAAAAATAAACTTACTGCAGTGTGGGTCAGATCCATCGGTTCTATCAAGTACAGGTAAGTACTATCTTCAAACATGCCACTAGAACATGGAGAAAAAGAAGTGATATTTAGGATTACAAGGCAATCAGTTTGACTCCAGGATATGAATTTTGATAAGACAAAACCAAAGTTAGGGCTGAAAAACTGATCAATATTAAATATATATTCACTACTACCACATGTAGCTAAAGCCAAGATTGGGGGATTTTTAAGATATCTGGCACATTTTAATGGACTAACACTAAATGCAATGGCAGTGCAATGATGAAGTACCAAAAGAAGTAAAGATTTGACCTTGGAAAAAGGAAGTCCTAAGACACACCCTGAGCAGGCAAAATACAATCAACAGCTGAGCTGTACTTAGCAGTAACTAATGCTAATTTCTTGTATTCTTTCCATGTACAATCTAACAAAAAGATCCATTTTTCTATGACAGAATCATACATGAATACTGAGCATGCTGAAATACAATTCTGGTTTATTCTTTACCATAATAAGTCACCTGGGGAAATATTTACTTGCACTTACTATATTCAAAGGTTTTGTGAGACAGAATCAAAACATGATTTCCAATGATACTAAGAAAAATTACCAGCAGTTTGGCATAGCTGGTACTGACATTTCAAAACATCAAAAAATCTTTGAGCCTGCAGTGTTTCAGTTCCTCCCATATTAAGAGATAATATTCAAGAATAATAATTAGCTATAGCCTTGTTTAAAAAATGAGAACGTGCACTTACTGAAGTCCATTACAAGTTGAAAGAGCAACTTTGGAATCCTTGACACCTCTGATATTTCCATGGTAGTAACAATGCTCTCCCCCCTAATAATTTTTAAAAACAATCACACAGACAAAATTATCCTGATTTAATGTCTGTTGCTTAAAACCAATGACAAAAAAAAAATCTAACAGTAACAATACACATTTACCTCATTTAAGTAGTTTTCTTTACTATCAGCAAGAAGCTCAGCTAAACTAAAAAGAAAAAGTATTCTCAAAAAATGTTATTAAAAACCCTGAAGCATGGTTGTTTCTCACCCATTGTTTGAAAAACCTACTATCCATCATAAAAATGTTTTTAATTCTTGTGTCATGTCATTTGAACTCCAACATGCATATTGAACCCATTCTTTATGCAATTATTATAACTCAAGAAGATACAAAAAATGTAAATGCTTTTTATCTCTGACAGCATTATTTCCATTTTGCATCTTATTTAATGAGTTATTCAGATTCTGATTTAAATTCCTTACAGGTTATTGTGTATAATTAAATCAAAGTACACAGAAAGCAATCACTATGTGTTTACCCTTCCATCAGTGAGAATGCATAAAACATGCTTTTTAACAGCTAAATTGGATTCTCTTTCTCACACAAAGCTTTTCAAGATTTTTTTTTCTTTAAAGATTATCATCTGAGTAAAGAAATTACTGTTTGTTCTTCAGTCATTTTTGTAATTAATGACCTCTTTCTAGAAAATACAGTTCTGTTCATTGCGATCTCAATTCTTTAGATCCACATCAGGAAACAAAACAACCTTTGGCCCAAAAAGTATTATAAGACCCTGCAAAAGACCAGAATATAGTCCTTATCTGACCTCCTACACAAATTATGTGGGGTTTTGGGGGTTTTTTATTATCTATAATGAAGCCTTTTACAGATTAACGTGACCTCAGGAGCTCCATTATTGCTTCTAAATAAAACAATTCAGAAAACAACCCCTAGGAAGTTTGAATCAAGTTACTGCAGCATGCAAAGGTAGCCCATTTGCTGAGTCTGAAGTTCTAATATAATTTTCCAGTCAGATTCATGATTCAGCAACCGCAGTGCTCAATGCTAGTGCTGCAGCTGACAATTGCATGAGCTTGTCTAAATGCCAGAGGGAATTGTTTTCTTGCATCATTTACCAATTTTGCCTATTCTGCAGAATACTGAGTCTTAATGAAACAACTTCCTTTGTATGTAACATGAAACTATTTTCCTTCTTCAGTGGAAGAAAACAAAACAGCATATTTCAGTAATTACATTGCAATGTAATTGTTTAATTGTGCCCTAATTGGCTATGTATTATTTTATTTGAGATTCTCTATAGCAAGGGCAAAATAATAAACCAGATATCCAATACTTGGACAAACAACAGTCCAGACTTTCTGAAGACACGAATACACCTGAAATGCTCTCTTGCCACCACTCTAAACACAGATATAATTCACACGTAATAAGTTTTCAAGAAATATTTTGGCATTTCTACCAAATATGAAAAGAGTAATTCCCTGAAAATGTGGTTTATAACCTTCCTATGAACCTTCCAGTCCTCATTTTGTTACTACAAACAAACAAAAAGACTGATCTTGTTCCCTTCAGCTGAACTACCTTGCAGAACTTCAGCCTGGCTTTGGATCAACAGTCTGTGGCACTGAAATCAATTTGGGAGCTAGTCTGACAAACAAAATTAATTGGATGTCTAGCAATATGCTGATTTTGTAATAACTCCAGAGGTTAAAGTTTCAGTTAAATCTTCCATTTTCTGTGTCACAACTGTATAATTCTTGCAAAAAAAAAGTGACTGCAAGATTTTTAGGTTAGTTTAAGTGTCTTACATTACCATTATTTTTTCTCCTTGCACTTTGTGCTAAGGACACATAAATAATTAATTAGGACTAATCTGATGGTGACTTCAACCCCTCCACCTCCTATATTTTACAAGATGTAATTGCTCTGGCAGTAATGGATCACCTTCACAACTACCACTTACAAATGCCTACTCCTCACCCCAAAACACAGCTTCCCTTCCCTTTTTTGTACAATTCCTCGTGTATTACTGAGATATCCGTACAAGATGAGATCACAGTTACCTTCCATGTGTGGAAAAACACTTCTGATGTTTGTAAGTATTGCAAAACTTTTTTTTTTTTTTTGCAAACATTTTATTGGCATTGTTCCCTCAGAAAGACAATTTAAGAACACAATACCTTAGAAAACTTTGGTTTTCCATCTTCATAGTGAATCTCCACATAATTGGAAGATAACAAGTCACTGTTAAAGAAAGGATAAATAAAGATGAGAAAAATCTGAGTACTCTTTCTACTGTTACGAGTAGGTTTGGGGGGTTTTGTTAGCATTTTCAAACCATTTTTATTTTCCTTGTACATTAGTTTTAAAAAAATCAAGCAGTTTGTGTCCAGTAAATGGTTTGATGGTACACTGGCAGTCAAAGTGGGGTACAGAAGGGGAAATTTCATTCTGCAATCTAATCCCTTGTATTTTAGCTTTACAGATAGATTACCAGCCTTCTAAATATGCAGAAAAAATACCCCATGGCTTTAGAACTTTGCTTGCTGACAGTAAATGTATGTTTAGTTCATCACCGTTTTCAAATAAGTTTCACATTTTATCTAAAAGTGTAAATATGTAAGGCTGAACAAATAAATACACCATTGTTATGAAGACAAGAGTGTATAATCACTTTCACAAACTGCAAATACTAATTTTTTTTCCCAAAAGCAGGAATGTGCCTTAAAAGAAAACACACAAAGCACAGCCCAAAACACATTCCCCTTTTCTTACTTTCACTTTTTGTTTTCAGATACATTTCTCATTCTTATTTTCTTCCTAACTCTGGCAAGAAAAATTCCTGAAGCATAAAATTTTCCATAGTGTGTAATTTACAGTTCAGATTTATCTTTTTTAAACTAGCTTAGCCAGCCTGTACACAACCTGTGATAACCTCAATGCCCCATTCCCATCTCACCCCACTACAATGAGGGTTGCAGCATAGCACCCAGGGAGAGCAAAGCAGTTAAAGATGTTAACTGGCACCACCAAATACGCAAGATAAGCATTTTACTTAATGTGATCCAGAACTCTTAGCATTTTTGAAGCCTCTCATGTACCCTTACAACTAAAAAAAAAAAAAGGTTCATCTTAGCTTCTCATTACTTCCCACTGCCAAGGAATTCCCAATTTGGGTAGTGTCCAGATACAGTGTCACACAAAATAGGATATCTAACATGGAATACTTATGATGGAAAACTCCTATATGTATATACACATATATTACAAGTACAAAGCAAGGCTGCAGAGTTTTCCAGTAGACTCTACGCTTTTCTCATGCTGACTTTCCAACATGTATTGGGTCTGTGTGGCAAGGTTTTGGTAGTGGGGGGGGTATAGGAGTGGCTCTCTGAGAAGCTGCTAGGAGCTTCCCCCATGTCCAACAGAGCCGGTGCCAGCCAGCTCCAACATAGACCTTTGGGATCTGCAGGATACAAGGCACATCAATGAAATTCTTTATGCTGAACAAATTCCCTCCAAAGAAAATCAAGGCCTGCTGTTCATGATATACTTCCCAAATGCCACGCTGTAAACAAAATGAACGTTTAATTTGTGAAGCACCCTTTTGCCAAATGTAACACAGTATCCACCACCCAGAAGGTGGAGTAGAAAATCTTTTATAAGACTTTTGAATTTCGCAAAATTGTTTCTCATGCTAGGCTGGAACAGGGTGTTTATCACTACTTTCTGGTCATTATTATGTTTTTAAGCTTGCCACACAATCACCAAGGTCATGCAAGAGCATTTTTCTCTTAACGTTTCCCTCAGGACAGCAAGAATTTTGAACATTCCATTGAAAAAAAAAAAATCAGTCAGCTACTCCTTAAACTGTATGCCTCTACCTTGGCAAGTGCCTGATTTTTGTCAGCTACCTTGCATCACTTTTTCTTATTTTGAGTATCTGCCTAAACTAGCAAACATCCAAAAGAACACCTTGCTTGGAATCACATTCAGAAACTCCTCAATGTATACAGCTAATCTGAGAGAACATTGATCTTATTCAGAGAAAGAGGGGGAAATGGGAGAGGAACAGTGTTTGCAGATTTTTTCCAACACAGCTTTGCTAGTACACACAACCAGTTGCTTCTATAATAACTCTAATCTGAGTCCTGTCCTCTATACCCATATCAAAATCAGTACAAACACATCCGTAACTGAGCTTATATATGGTTAGTATAGAAATGTGATATTGGAGACAGTAGTTAAGGACTGAAAAATTCAGCAAAAATGTTCCACTACTGCCACAAAAAAGACAGGAAGGGTAAGGAAGTTTGTTCTACTTTTTGCTAAAACTCTGGGAATAACAACAGCTGTAAAAACACACATAAAACTGCTACTGCAAATTTCCCCTACCAAAACTTTTACCTGTTATTAATGCTGACAAATTTGACAAAAGACACAAGAAATTATTACAGGAAAAGATTAAAAAAAAAAAAAAAGCTTCACCAAAATAACTTTCAAACATTTTTGCCTACACAAAAGACATACACAGAAGAGCACTAATTTCACCAGGAGGTGCGATGGGTTCTTTATGCAAGTGGCATCCAAATGAAAGGCCTAAAATACACTGATTAAGAGCTCATGTAGAAGTACAGTTGCCTGAAGAGTGAGGCACAGAACTCATGCATAAAGTAGGGGTCTCCACAGCACAAAATAACTTCTTCCTACTTTATCATACACAGAATTCCTAAATTTACCTCTGAAAGGCAGACTCAAGTTTTAAAAAATACCTTTGCATCTCATCTACACTGGACTGTGTTTTGCATCCAGTACAGCAAATTTGTTCTTCAATATGATGAGCACCAGAAACGGTGCAAGCTTTAACTGAAATGAGCGTCAGTCATGATCGCATCAGACAAAAGTCTGTTTAGGTAGTGACATCAGCATGATCCTTTACAATGAACACATCAAACTGCAACATGTTGAATGAACTCATGACAAAATAATTTGTCTGCTGTGTTCTTTCCTACAGTTCCTTCCACCCTGCTTTGTTTGTGTTAGATAATTGTTCTTATTAAGCTGTCCTGCTCCCTGGCTCTTCTGTCTGAGTTACACTGAGAAATGCAAAATAAGCAGCAGAGGGATATGCCATTCCCTGTAGGTGCTGCCTTTGAAGGCATAGGCCAGCTGTTAAAGCAAGCAGCAGATGCTTTCTGAAGAACTCACATCCACTTCCCTGGCACATACTTCACTGCTGATGTTTTCATTAGCAGGAGAGCTGCAGAGAGCTGCTGGTTTACTTCAGCTGGCATCTAACTGTCCTGAAGAAGAGAATTGATTTGGGTAGGAAAAGGCTATGAAATGACTAAAAGACATCTCATATACAAGTAAGCAAATTAGTTTCCAGGAACCTAGTAGACAGCCTGCAGAAAATAAGAGTACAGCAAGAATTACCTTTCTTGCATACTTCCAAAATTATCTTTATACTAACCTATTACCAGGCAATAATTTATTAATTATTCTGAAATGTTTCAAGCTCAGTACCAGTGTCTGAGCAACCTAATTTAGTTGAATTATTTAACAGAACACCCATCAGATGTTTCTGTCCATTTGACAGATATAGTTTAGTAGCACATAAAGATGGGAAAAACAGAGACCTTGCTGCAGCATTTTGTTAGATTATCAAGGCACTGTCATCTAATGCAATGCCCATCTAAAACCTTGTTTATATTAACAGTTTCAATTATATTCACAAGCTTTGTTGAACTCACTGTTCTTATGGGAATTTATTAAATTTCTAGTATGCATTTACATTTGTCTTTACTTGGCTATTGTCTTTGAAGCTGCTCTGACAAGACTGTCTCCAAGGAATAAATATACTGCTAATATTCATTGTTTTTTAAAAACAGAGTGAGGTTTTACTACTATTTCTTATATTATCTTGAAGGAACTTAAAAATCAGAACAGGATGCTGTGGATCAAGCAATTGTGTTTACAAGTAATTAGCAGACACAACTGATGATGCAAATGTATAGGTTAACTTTTTCATAACTACGGAATCAAAGGAAGTCCTCACTCATTTCTGCTATTAATACCATAATGATTCTGTAACAGTAGACAGTACACTTACTTAAAAATCACTCCTTGCATGGTCTTGCTATTGTTGCTTGTTTCTGCTTCATTTACCTCTTTGAGGCAGATAAAAGGATGACCTAACCACAAATTTACAAAGTGAAATTACCTACGTAATCCTCAAATGGGGAATAGGTCTCCAAAAAGGACTGACACGAAAGCATGCAATAGAATGGTTTAAAATACTCATATAAAATGCTGCAGAAAACTCTCCATATTTTTTTTCTGGATCAATCTGCCTCTCTTGGGGCAAGAAACCCTGAGTCAGTTCAAGGGTTTCAAATTCACGATCCTTTCTCTAGCTATGTCCTCAAGCTCCCCCTCTGAGAACGGAACATGCTGTATTTTATTGGCTACTTCAGCAAGCATTTTGAAGGCAGCAGTTTGAAGAGTTCTTCAGAATATTAACAGTATGTTGGCCAGTTTCCTCCATATTTTCATTTACAGTTATGCTGAAGATGATAGCACTTTAAAAAGTGCTATGCACAAGGATATGAAAACACAAACAGCTAGGCAATATCAAAGAAGATGATTTCTATGCCATGGAAAACACTTCAGTGCAATTTGTTATGACAGAAGTTTCCTAGAAGAACAACTGACAAAATGAAAATTTCATTTAAACAACTGTTCAAATTTACTCAATATTGCCTTTCAATTCATCCCTTTTCTTTCCTCACCAGCTTGGAAAACTTATCAGTAAGAATTTTATTAACCTGTAGTGTAAGATTAAGGGCTGCCACCTGTCTTTGCCAGAATGGTCTCATCCAATGGAAACCAATATTTGCTAAAGCTCCTCTCATTTAAAGAAAGGTTTTTTAGATACAAGAGAAACTTGTTTCTTCTCCTGTTAAACACTTCACTGAATGTGCCATATGTTCTGATACTTTGTGTCTAATGGTAACACTCCTATTTAAAACAACTCTTTCCACGAAGGAAAAATCCAACCAGATGTGGGCGTGGAGTTTTTTCCATTATTATTTTATTTCTAATACCAAAAAAGAGTGGAAAAAGCTTATGTATAGTTACAGAGAGCTGACTTGAGCACCTTCAGATTAGATTAACGACTGTAGCAGAATCAGAGGTACATTCCAGCAAACTCAAAGTTTATTTTGGTTCCCTTAATCCATGCTTCCATGTTGAACTATACTGTGCAACTTTAGCTCTGTCATTGAATCAAGTTAAATTCAGTCATAGAGGCTCCTAGGGGCTTGTTTGATGAACCTAATCATAAGCCAGGCATACACAAGCTTTATACTAGCTCCAAATGTAAAGATTTCAGCCTGCCTACAAAACAATCTGAGATGCCAGGCATTCACTTCATCATAAAGATCTCACTACTGACAAACCTGGATCATATCAGAAATCAACTGAAACATCTACTGAAGTAGAAAGAGAACAGTTCTTCACCATTGCCAGGGTACAGTAGTTACATGTGGGAGTAAGAACATAACCTAAGAAAGGATACATCAAGTCAGACAGCTGCTTAGTATGTTGTGTGAGGGCAAACACTGCTACACGTGTAGCAATCTTTCAGGGAGTTTCTCAGCACCCGGTGATCTGTGACACCAGGACTTCATGAGCCAGAGTTAGTATAATTTTTTACAATGGCTCTCAGTAGGTTTCTTTTCTGTAAGTTCTTCCAATTCTTTAATTCTTGTAAATAGTTTAATATGTACAGCATCCTCTAACAAAATTTACCTTTTAATTATTTTTGTGAGAAGCACCTTCTTTCAAACCTCCTCCTGTATTTGATACCAGAAACCGTTACATGGGAGGGAGGAGGCAACCAACATCCTCACCTTGCCACATGGAATTTTACAGCATTGTCATATCATCACAGATGTGCATTTGTCTTCCCAAGGCTTGTCGACCCTAACAATCCACCAAACCAATGGCTGTGGTGGCATCTCAGCTGACAGACACTCAAAATCCTGTTCAGACGGATGAGAGATCCACACTCAACTAAATCCAGGATCAGGAATGCACAGAATAAAGTTTTCACTCCACAAGCAAGTGGTTTGACAAGTGGTACTTTTTACAAGGACATGTGGAGATAGGACAAGGGGGAATAGCCTTAAACTGAGAGATGATAGATTTAGGTAAAAGGAAGGAACTCCTTATTGTGAGGTTGGTGAGAGGTTTTCACATCTGCATCTAAGACTTTGCACTTTGGGGAACGCCCACTGAGACAAATGATAACTTTTAATAGGTTGCCTCCAGCTCTGGGAGTAAAGCCCTGTTATCTACAGCTGAGAAATTCAAGACTGCACTTAGAGGAGAGCACACACATTGCTGTAAAATCCTAACACTGAGTTCCTTACATTTCATCGGTAACAAATTTTTTAAAGCTGACTAGAGTTTAATTTTTCACAGTATTATTATCATGTTTAATTTACCTTATGTGTAAGATCCATTTAATACCCTAAATGTTTAAGTGTTTATTTAAGAAAATGGCATAAATAGTCAGTTTCCTTCTGAAGCACTGTGACTAGTTTTTCCATTTTCATTAAAAAAGAATTATGAAAAAAAACCCCAAGAATCAAGTAGTTTCTCAAATAATTCAGTTACTGTGCTGCTGTGTTTTTAAATTAGGCTAACATTGTAACCTCCTCTGGGACCATTCTCAGGTTATTTCAGTACTGCAGAAACATACACCACAAAGAATAAACACCAATTATAAGGTTTAAACTATTAGATAAAATTTGCTGTAATGTTGGCTGCACTTCACAAAAGAAACTGACTTTTCACAGTAGTCATCATATTTTAATGTCTCAAATCTTCAAGTCATGTTACGGTCAAATGCAGTGGGATTTGGTTTTTTCAGTTCATGTCAAAGATGCCAAATATTTTTTCTATTATATCTTTGTTGAAAAGAAATCCATTTTCCTGGAAACAGAGTTTTCTGGAAAGATGGACTTTTACAGAGAAAACAAGGAACAGCTAAAAAATACAGACTGATTTTGGTGATTTTTTTTTTCTCCCCTTCCCCAAGAATCCTAAATTTTGAGGCAAGTTATCAGTAGGAAGGGAGAGTAATTTTTGTCTTTGCGTTTTACCTTCTGCTTCTGTCCAGCTTAGTTAAATAATTCCCTATTCTTGGATGTGTCTCAGCCACCAGAGTCCCAGTGGGTGAAGGTTCTGGTATGGCCTCAGCCGCTTATGCTGGTGGAGACCACTCTGTTTAAAGGCCAGTACTAGACCATGGCTGCAATCTGCCAGAAAATACAGCCAACTTCCCTCCTCACTAAAAAAGCAGCAAGCAGACATTTTTAATTCACTGCTTTTGGTAGTACTCTTAAAGTGAATGCCTGGCATCTCTTTAATGTGTTTTAGTACTACACCAGAACATAAAACCTGCTGCCTTTAAACAGTACCTTAAGAGTTACCAGCAAAAGCTGTTCTCTTTCTGCAGAAGAACAGCAAGTTAAAAGCCTTTTACATGTTGCTGGAAATGAGATCATTAAAAACTAATTTGCTAGCACCTTGCAAACATTTGTTTGTGTAAATAGTGCAACAATACAAAATAAGAAACTGGTCAGATATAACAGGATCATTGACTACCCAAATATAATGCTACAACACTATTGTTTGAGGATGAAAGTGAGCTTACTGAAATAAGTGAACACTTTTAAAGGTTTTTTATAGAAACTGTGTTTTATGACAATGCTACATGTTACACGTTACTCATTGCATAGGGAATTTATTGAGTTTGAGCAGACAATCATAGCTGAATTATAAGTCTAACTTTACAAATAGGATTGTTACCCCACCAGTGCCCTACAATCTTCCATTTTCGTACTAAGAGTATTAACTAATAAGATTATGTAATCCATTACAAATTAGAAAAACTATTACTTTTTGCATCAAATTATTTCCACAATCAACATATTGGCAATTATTATACATTGTCATAACTGGCATCACACTGACAGCCTACACTCAAACATTTGAGTGTAGCATGGGGCAAGATGCCTAAAATTTCAGAGTAATCCCTCCTGCTAAGGAGTTCAAAACTGATCTTTTTCCCTGAGTCCCCTTGTCAGAAAAAGCTACCAAAAATCACCATCAGGATAACAAATGATATTTCATCTGGTTTAGACCTTGTGCAACTGTGAAGTTGGTTGCCCATTCAAACTCCATACAAATCTTACATGTTAATTGTCTCTGCACACTGGATTCAAGGGCTTGAGTGGCTCGTATTTCCTTCAAGCTCTTTATGCCATTGCACCACAGCAAGATGGAAAACAAAATAAAATTTTCTAGTAACATGGTCCATAAACTACCAGACTGCCTCCTCTTTTTCTTACAAAATCTTGACAGTTATTGATGAAATTGAATATCCAATTTTCTTCACTGTCAAGTTATAATATTTGCTGTAAAAAAAGGAGCATCTGCAACATAGAAGGTAGGCAATCACACAGTTTCCAACAGAGGTAAAGAAAACTGAAAACTAGAACTTGTTTGTATGTAACAACCATCCTTGATTTTAGCTTTAATTACTTGTAGAACACTCAAAAAAACCACAGGAACAAAACCAAAATGCACAGAATACATACAGTATTGGTGGCATTAACTCACCTTAGAGCAACTGATGCAAATATATATTCATCATATACAAGGGTATTCCTGGATCTTGACTTCATATTCCACAAACAACTGGATTATTTTGGCCAACAGCACATAGCAGCTCAAGTCTGGTCCAGTTGTTCTGCCTTTGCTTCTGACTAGACATTAGCAGTACCAGTATGCCAACTAAAACTCATTGTAACCCAACATTGTAGCAAAATGCTGCTTTTTGCTGAACACATAAACATAACTGAAACACAAGAATGGGTCTTTTTCAAATCATTGTCTATGGGTATTTACAATTTATGTTACAAGTTTTATGACTTACAGTTTTAGAGTATCATGTCCAGTCAAAAAGTAGGACAGGTTTTTGAAGTCATTTTCTGGAGCAGAACCATAAATAAAGATAAAGAGTCAAATGTTTATGAGTCAAAAACCACTAAAGAAGCTAGGAGAAAACCTAATGGATAGAGGCAAGCAACACGGATATCAGTAAGGCATCTAAACTCCCTGCACCTTGTAGATATAGGCAGTAAGAACATTCCTGATGTCACAAGAGCAGAACTTCTTCGTCTAAGGTGCACAGCAAGTAAGCTCCCTCTCTCTTTTTGAAGTGATAGGCGTTGCATTTCCTGATTGCTGAGAAAGCAGCCACAATTTAAAAAAATCTGTACACTTACTTTATGAACCATTTGTTGTTAAAAATAAACAAGGACAAACAGCAGGACCGGACGAGGGGTAACGTTGCAAGGATATGGGGAATGTCATAGGTTTGTGATGTTACTTGGATAATAGCCATTGAGCATGAGACTCGGACAGGAAATGCAACGAAAACCCAAATCCTAATGAACAGGAGATAAGAAAGAATTCTGGTCTTCATTATTATCTCTGTTGGGCCACTGACCGATGGGCCTTGGAAGAAACCACTTGGGCATGGTCTTGAAGAGGTTCAGCCAGAACTTTAGAACAGATAAGAAGTGGTAAACAACATCATTTGTCTCCCAGGAAGGAACAAACTTATCTCAGGATGTCTGCCCAGACTTGTAGATACGTGCAATCATTTTTATGGAACATTCAGGGAATGTGCCAAGGGTAGAGAAGGTGAATCAGGACAGAACAAGTGTCAGAAAATGGAGAGGAAGTGGCCTAAAAAGGAGTCACCAGTGTAAGCTGCAAGACAGTTGGCTTGTTTGGCACAGCCCTGCACCTGGTCACTGCTGTCTGTCCTATGTTAAGTCCTACTTGTAATATTTCCTTTGTGGCTTTGCTCTCTATTCTGCATAGGTGTGATCTGCAAGAAAACTTGAGAGTCAGTCAACAGCTATAGGGAGACCTGTATCTGGAAAGACTAAGGCCTAAGACAGTGACCAAATAAAAAACCTCAAGCCTAGGCTTCAATACTGGATGAACTTAAAGCCTGTGTTAACATTTGCGTCAGTGAATGCTGGCCTGCCTGTGAATCAGGAGAGGGCTGGCGTGCCTTCATCAGCAAACTTTCAAATCTCATCAGCTGTAGAAGAACTTTATGAGCCTGTTTTCTTCCTATTCACCTGAGTGCTATCAGCATGTTTATGTGGTGCCAGTAAAGGCAATGATGTTTCTTTGTGACTGTCTGTATGACCAGCCATACCCTACACAGAGTGCCATCTCGGGAACGTGTGCTCACTCTCACTACTGGCTGGATGTGCAGAAAGGAGCAGTGGAAAGCAGACCAAGAAGAGAAATTCCCTGTAGCTTAGAGGGCACTAAATATAGGTTCCCTTCACAAATATGTCATGATTATCGACTGGAATTACTATGTATAGGTCCAACCCTCATAAAACAACACAGTCTTGCACTACACTATAATTCTTCCAGAGCCTAGAGAACACCCAGTTATCTTCAAGCTTTCTTTGTCCTTCAATTCTGTGTGATATTCCCAGCCTTCACACTAATTTATCTTTTGCCAGGCACTCAAAACTTCACATAACATTTTAAAAGATGAAAATGCATGGCGAACCTAACTTCAAAATTATGCATGGATGAAGGAAAATGTTTCCAGTTCACCTTTACAGCAAAATATCTGATAATTAGCAGCCAAGAAGCAAAATACGCAAATACAAGTCCTGCAAATTTTATAAAGCCATAACTTTCTGCTTTGAAAAGTTCTTAGACTTAAAAAATTTGCATTTTTATCCCTAACAAAACTTCCCTTACCTGACAGTTAAGACCAAAATAAGACCTCATATGAACCTCAAGAATGCTTTTTAAAATTAGTATGCAATTGTTTCTGTAAATTCGTTTCTCCTTTTTTAAGCAGGCTGAAAGTCTCAATGGCCATAGAAGGGGCAAATACACTATTGAGCATTACTATAGATAATTTTACCTGTCCAGTATTTAGTATGGATTTTATACTTCTACCTTAATCTTAAACTTTCAGTGGCAAAAAAAAGTCATTACAATTTTTTAGAAAATCATAGTTCCATACCTTCAGCAGTGATATAAAAGCATGTGGGATATAAACAACTAAACCACCACCGCCCTGTATTACCAGTCAGTTCTTCTAGACCTGACAGTTATGTAAAATTGTCTGTCTTACAGGCAAACAGACTCTAGCTGCACCTTTCAGTGCAGCCACATCATTAGGATTCCAATTGCATTAGGAACTTCATGATTGTAGTGACAATAGCATGTTTCCCAGATCAGTAAAGATGAGCCATTCATACAAGTATTTACAGTATTCCTACACACTGACTTGAGCAACTAAAACATCTCATGATAATTCATCAATTAGTAAAAAAAAGCACAAGAAAATCCACACTTTACAAACACTACCAGTATAGGAATTTCTCCATCTATCATAATTTATTTTACCATGAACAATAAAATTTTAAGGGTATCTACTTTATGGGTGTCAGCAAGTGTTACTGTTATCTCACACAAAAGATGTTAAATGTTGTTTTGTATTAATAAACTTGGATTACGGCATCTTTTTTCAACAGATCTTAGAATATGACATGCCCTAACCTTGTACCATAAGATGGTAAGAGCAGGAATGAAAGAAACCTCAAATCATGCACTTACTTATTCAATGTGAGGTCAAGGATGAATTTAGAGCCAAAGGCCTCAATCTGGAAACTTGCCTGGGCCAGATGTACAGCCTGTAAACAGAAACACACAGTTGTCAAAATATTCACTGAGTTTTATTTACAACAGATGTGACTGTGAAAAACAAAGTTATGGAAAACATGCTTATTTTCATTAATCTCATGGGCATATGAAAACTTTTGCCCTTTTACCAAATTCTGATTCCAAAGGATTTTCCTTTTTAGAGGGAAGCAAGTGGGACCTGAAAAGCATGCTTTCAAATACACAGTCATTCCTCACAAAAAGAAAAAAAAAAAGAGAAAAAAGTTTCACACAGATGTCTATATTTTGCCATAAACAGATGGCTATGTAACAAAAGCATAAGTAATATAGTATACTGTTCTTTTGATCAAATAATTGCATCCATTCCCTTTAAAAGACAGAAATAATTAAAGCGTTTGTAATACATACTTTCAAATATGAAAATCATGGCAAGGCTCATATTCATTATGAAAAACTCCTTCAGAGTAATCCCTTCACAATTAATGGCTTTGTACTTGGCACCATAGCTAAGCCAGTATAAAGAATACTCATGCTGGTCAACATACAACAAAAACAACATTAGCTTGTCTTGCATAGGGAGTTAAGTTTAACTTTCAGGATATTCAGCTTTTGTCAGATGAACTGTATTCTCTATTTTTCTCTACACTGTTATAACTGTAGCCAAAGACATTTAAAACATGCTTATCTGTTTTCCAGAAAAATGAGAAGCTAAGAGACGATCCAAGAATTTCTTTTTGTGAAGATGCTGTTCCAGCAGGATTGAAGAGATTAGATCTGAATTTCATAGTATCTCTCCTGATAATGTCCTAATCAAATCATGCTTACTTAAACACTAATTTGATACAGTATTAATAATTACACAAATTTGGAATATTATGATTAAGCCCCTTAGTCAAAAGACAAAAAAAAACCCCATTTTTTTATTAAACACCACAATTAATCTTCAGGTATGTCACAGAAAATATATAAAGTTCTAGCTAGTTTACTGCATAACTTAAATAGTATGAAGGTTAGCTTTTATGGCTCACAGTCCTGTTCTCCTTTGGAAATTTCTCCATGAAGGATAAGCTCTTTATGTTTCTCTTCCATTCTTGCACTTCACAAAGCAGCACCGATTTTCATCTTCTTTCTCAGCAAAGTTATCCATCCTTCAGAAAATTCTTCAATATATTTTTTTTAAAGTTGCTATTGTGACTAAAATCAGCTGTGACATTTCCTGTATTACTTTATCATTCTTTGCAGCCAGAATTATCATTTCCCTTTCAACAGGGTCACAGAGCTTTGTTGTCAAGCTTCTTTTTTCAAAAATAAAAGCCATGAGCTTACAAAATATTTTAAATACCTTTAATGCCATTAAACAATCTTAGCTAAAGCCTGCTTTTATTTATTGAAAAAATAAAATTACTCTGAACAAGAAATAAATAAGTAATATTTCTAGCTGATATGTAAAATAATATAGAAGGAAACCATTATTAAGCTTTCTCTCTGTTCTCTTTTTTGGTAAATGTATATTGTTGTCTCACCAGTTCAGCAATTTGCTAACACTGGCCTGGCAGAACTGAGTTTACAGCTGCTCTGAATCAGCAGAGCAAAACAGTTTAAGACAAACAGGTGGCATGATCAGAGAGAATCTGCTAGCATACACATTTTAAAAAAAAAACAAACCAGAGAATGTCAGGTTAAATAGATGCCTAGAAGGAGAGGCTTTTCAGCCCCAGCTCCATTTTTTTTTTCGGAGTGAAATCAAGGAACAAGCATCACGAGAAACTTTCCAAGCACCTGTTCATGACAAAAACCTCATTATGTTTTCAAAACACACATATTAATTTAATTTTTTTTAAAGAATGAAAATTTGTTACAGGAAAAGGGCTGCAATTAGTTTTATGCCATAAAGATTCCACTTAAGAGTTACACAAGCTACTGCTTTGAATCTCCTCCACACGTAACATTTACCTAAAATGACATGTCTTCACATACATGCCACAAACAAGATTTCAGTGTTAACTATCTGCAAAATTTACAAGAGCATGAACTATTCCATTAAGATCATTCTGAAACATGAGAAATCTCTCCCTAGGCATCAGCTACTAATGTTAGTGACAGCTAGATGGATGACTAGTCTGATCTGCTATAGCTTTTCTATTGTCCATGCAACGATACCTGTGTATCACCCTTCAAGTTTCTAAGCCATCAATTGTGTGTTCTTTATCTTTCGGCAATTTCAAATTATTAAAAGTTATTTGTATTCTTGGTCTGCAATATCATAAAACCCCTTCATCTTGTAGAATTGGAGACAGCAACATTGCTATTTCTGAAAACAACTACTTCTGTGTATAAAACCACTACTTGCTATCTATTAGTGTGACTCACTAACAGATGCAGCCTGTACACAAAAGCAATTGCTGCAAAGCAGCTGACACTAATTTGATGCCCTGCAGCAGGGCATGTTCTCCACCAAACTCAGCTGAAACCATTGGTTACAAAAAGAACACTGGATTTTAAATCCCTGCAGTTCAGCAAAAACTCTGCTTTGAATTCAGGTGAATACAATACACTGCTGCTACAGCACATACAGTTTCTCTTAAGCCAGTTTAACAATAGATAACCACCTCCAAAAGCCATAAACCAGCTGAAGGTAATGAGACTACATATCTAATCCTGAAACTGATTATTTTCCTGCAGTAAGGTAGCATAGAAAGTTACCAGTGAATTATCACCAGGTGTTTTAAGCATTACAACCATCATGTATCATAATGATGGGAGGAAATATTTCAGAAAAGTATCTGCAATTCTGTTATCCACCTTATAATTTCATTGTATTCTCTCATCAGCTACTGTGTAATAAAAATACCTGAAGTGTAATCTGAAATACAATTCTTCTCATTGGCATAGAAACACAAATTCAAACAAGAATATAATGTAGAGCAGCACATATTTGAATAATATATTTATATTTTCACAGGAAAACCATCTTCTTGCATGACTGGAATACATGCACATGCTCACACCTGCATAAGTGTTCTTTATCTACATAAAGAGGCGACCAAGTTCCTTTGTCCATATTTGCTTATCATCTAAAAACCTCTGCAGAGGTTCCTGCTTTGACAGCTACAATCTATTCCAATGGCAAAGCTCCAAAATTATATAAAGTTTTTCTTCAGTAAAGACTTACTGATGATGAATAGAGATGTGCGTTGAAGAAAGGTCTGAGTCTTTCAAATTCCTCCTGTCCCCATACCCAAATTTTAGGAAAAAAAAATAAAATGTCTTTTTTTTTTCCCTGTTCTGGAAGCTCAAATTACTGGTGTAGTCATTGTAATAAGAGATTCTTCATACTAGGGACATTCTAAGAGTGCTGCAGCTCCAAATGCAGAGAATTAACTCTCAGGGCTTTTTCCAAGCTAAAAATCCATATAATATGAAGAACTCCATTTTCTTCCAAATCAGTCATTAGGTTACAGTAAGTTTCAAGATAAAAATGGCTGTAACTGGAATCTCAGTTCTACTGATCTATGTCACAACTTGAATGCTTTCATTGTTTTCATTATCACATTTGGGCATCATTTGTTCATAATTCGCTTTTTTTCAGATTTTAAGGAAATTTACAATCATCATCATCAAAAATAAACTACTATATTGGTTTTACTTTCCTCACAGTAAAACTATGCCAAATGCAATAATGTGTTATCCCTTCAAAAACACTAAGTTCTGTCACAAGTCTTTAAACAAAAGCAACAGTATTATTAACTGACTGATGGTAGCTATGAGTCTTTTGCTATATTCATACAGATACAATCTCCAAAGGACAAACTCATTGCCTTTAGAAATCTATTTTTGCATACAGTTCTGCTGACTAAAATACTGGCCAAAAGCTACCTCTCTCAGTTTAGAAGCTGAGCAAGGGGTTTCATCACTCCCATTATGGAAATAGAAATGTAAGTCAGATTTAGATGGATTTTACACCACTAAAACATTTTTTTTGCTCTAGACCTTCATTCTAATAATAGCATAAGTTTTGTCACAAATCAACGTGACTTACTATATATTAGTTCCTTATCCTGCTTTTAGCTTGTTGGCCTATCCTCAGACCCCATACAGAAACCATTCCTTCTTTTAGCATTTGGTTACCTTCTATTACACAGCACATCCTCCAAGACAACCTTCCACTACTCCCTGGAAGTAAAGCATTTCAAAGTGAAACAAAACACATAAGTGTCCCAGCAGCATGTGAAAACTTATGTTTTCACATACAGCATTTCATAAAACCTCCCATTAATGATTTGTCTCTGGACTTTAACAATAGAGGAGTTACTTTGATGGACTTGAATCCCAAGCCTTGAAGACTGTTCTTTGAAAAAAAAGGTTGTGGGCATGTGAACAAAGACCCAGGTCTGCCTCTGGAAGCAATTCTACTGTTGTGCATCTAACCCCAGGGGCCAGAATCCACCATTCTCTCCAAACATGACAATACTTAGATACCCTTCTATAGTAACACTGGCCTCCAAAGCCATATCCCTCTTGAGGTTTTTTTATAAAACTCTACAAAGTAGTGCATCCATACCTTGGGCCACTTTCCTGCAGTACCCAGCTTCCCACAAACACTAGAAAACCTATAAACTTAATTTATTTTTATTTCAGAACAAGTCATAACAAGTACAAGTGTTGTGCTACCTAACACCTAGGAACTGAAACTTTTTATAGGTTATTGTGTGAAGCTCATGAGAGGACCCAGAAATACACAAAAAAAAAAATTAAAAAGTTGTAGAAATAAAGTGACCCACATTTCAACCAAGAAACAAAGATCTAGATCTAGTTGAAGTTGGCATAAGGAAAATCTCCTACTCCCAGAAACCAAATATAGGAAGACCAATTTCAATCCTCTTGTTAGTAACTACTGAAGACACAGAGTCAAGATAAGACTTTTGCATTAATATAAATTCAACATAGAATAGAAGAAAAAGTACAAAGTACACACAATCTTCCATTTTCAAGTACTGTAAACTGAAGCTGCACCACAGAAAGATCAGGAAAAAAGAAAATAGGGCAAAGCCAGCTGGAATACTACAAAGATTCTTCAACAATCTAATACATGTAAGTCACATGAACTTCATTCATTATTTTGACCAGTTTTCATTACATGGGGATTAAAAGTGAAAACCTGCCCTAAAATAGGCAAGTAAAGGGAAGACTAACTAGTGCATAGGATTTTTATGTGGATTTTAATAAGAATTCACATGATGCCACCTCTCAAGAGTTTACCAATTGTGACCTTTGGTCTTTTGCAAAAAAATACCTGCTTTTTCTTCAATACCACTTCCTTTTCAACAGCAAACAGTTGTTTTCCTTCCATCTTAAGGATGCTTTCCTGCTCAACTTTCATATGCTGCATACTAAAATTACATAGAGGACTGAGAGAACATTGTATCTCAACCTTTACAGGAAGGCAACATAGCAAAAATTATTGCATTCACCTGGCAGGAGTATTTTCTTTATATAAATGACAAACAGCTGACCTGATCAGAAACACCTGGAGTTCCACCCCATGAAAAATAGCTCAAAATAAATCAAACTTTTTGGGGGAAGGTGGAACATCTTCATAGTCAAAAGTACTCTTCCTTATTTTTTTCCTCTTTAGGATCTGCAAAACAGTTTTCTTAACACCTCTCTCCTCCCCAGAATTACATTACCAGCTTATAATTATGCATGAAGACAGGGCTTCTTTACAGCTCCTGAAAACTTATGATTCAGAAACTGTCCAGCAGATACAGCCTTCCTTCATATGCATCCAGTTCGAGCTGTTTTCCACTCAAAGTTTGCTAAGGTTGCCCTGAGCTGTGTTTCTCCAGCAATCCTATTACGTTCAGATCACACCTTGCATTGCAGGATTTTTCCCTCTGCTGGCCAGCGTAAGGACTTGCTCCTAGCCTTTTGTGACAAGTTGTGTCCCATGCAGTCTACCTGCTAACTCCTAAAACTCCTGTGTATGTAGCCTGTGAAAACGAACCAAAGCGGTCATCTGATCCAATAAAGAGATTATCAGTTCCTTCAAAACACTACCTCCACCTGCAGAAGTTTAAAAAGGCAGAACACAGGTGACTCAGACCTCTTCATCAAGTTTAAGGATTCCTGTGAGCTTCTTTAGTGTGTTTTTATAAATAGATGCTCATTTTTGAGCATTTTGCACTAAAAATAACTTCAGAAGAACTCAAAACCAGCTAGCCTTAATTCAACTATGAGGAAACAGGTATACAGATTTTAGAGTCTTCAAGCATCAAGTATTTACAATCTGCTTTTTTTAGAGCACAAAGCTAAAATAGAGTATATACTAGAACTCTGTCCCCCTTGGAGATAGATCACTCTGTCAAAACTATGGTGAACATTT
This sequence comes from Ifrita kowaldi, assembly GCA_013398055.1. NCBI lineage: Eukaryota > Metazoa > Chordata > Aves > Passeriformes > Cinclosomatidae > Ifrita > Ifrita kowaldi. Next base: position 191,830 of record VZRS01008815.1, read on the forward strand.
CTTTCTTTTAACAGTGATAAAAAGCTTTTTCCAAGAAGAAGGAGTGAGAGAGGGTCTTGATCACATGCACCTTCTCAATATGATGACATTTCGCCAAAAGGAGATGGAGAGAATCAGTGCTAAGAAAGTAACTTATTATTTAAATTTTTTATTCTCTGGTACACTGTTTTCTCTCCAATGTTTTATTTCTACCAACATTTCATTAAGAAGGTTGCAGCCACTTACTTTTGGGACATGACTTAAAAAAAAAATTTTAAATAATTTTACATAATTACATTCCTCCAACTTTACCTCTTTCCTCCCACATGCACACCATTTCCTCTAGTCTCACCCTCTCCTTATAGTGAGTCAGCATTTCTGAGGCATTCAGGCCTAATCCCACAAACTGGCCATTTACATTATTCTGACCACTATAGTGAAGTTCCACAGAGAGGAGTCTACTGAATATTATCAACAGTTAGGGACTATACCCACATCATATGCCTATAAATGGTATATTAAGGTTGACAAGAAAATACAGGTTAAAATGTATAGTTCCAAGAACAGTAAAAAAACAACAAAAAATTTTTTTCCTCAACATTTTCCACTCTATACACCTATAAGGCTGTCATAACTTTTTTCACGTGGTATTGAAAAAAAAATCCTAAATACAGTTGTCTTTCTTTATCTAATTATAAAGGAATTTCGGCTACTTCTCTTTATTACCAATGTAGGAGACATCAAAATCTCACAAATAGGATTTATTGCAATATAGCATTTATTTTAATTCTGGGGAAGGATAGAAGCCAGTACTGAAAAAAATCTTCCCCCCAAGTCAAAACCAACCCTTGTGTATCTTTCACAACCAACTGCATTGTTTTGTTTATGGGTTGTTTTTCTTTTACACCTTCCAGACTCCCCCTGGCCCCAATTATTGCTCTACAGAGAAGATTATAGCAAATGTTAAACAGAACATTTTAATGTAACAACAAAGATTTTAGCTATTGGTAAAGTAGATGAAAGAGCAAAGAAATTGCTTCATGCAAGGAAAGACACGATGTAAATTGGGGTGAAGGTGTTGGGTATGATGATCTGGAAACAACACATACAAAAATCCATCCAGAAAATGAATATAATCAACTCTTTCCTTCAATTAAATGTAAACAATAAATATAAAACAACAGAAGAATGAAGTCAACATAAAGTCCCTCTTCATGAAGGCCCAGGATTAAGGAACCCTTCTGTGGGAAAAACTGCAGCATTAGCAGTCCTGTGGTTAAAAGGGACACAGTGAGTAGAAAGAAGATCCACTTTACACAATACTCAGCAGCAAGCATGCCCAAGGAAATCAATACCAATTCTGTCAGCACTGATTTCTGCAGAGCTTTACTCCAACATGTAGATACAAGGTAGGGCATAGGAAGGATAGGCAACAACAGCAACCTTCTTGTGGGCAGTGCTGAGTAAATGTAGAGATTGGTGGACATTGTCCTCCATGGATTTCAAAAAAAACCCACATACAGCAAGCAACATGGAGGAAGCATTATTCCCAAAGGCAAGTCTGCAAGCACTTGTAAGTCCTTTTCTTCCCACACCCCTCTGCAAAGACGGGAACAGCAAAACCTTAGTGTTTTAAGTGTATTTGTAAGAGTGGTCTCACTTGAAAGAGTATTAGTTCTGAATGTAGTGTTCTCTTAAGTAGCTCCAGTTTCCAACAATCAAAAAGCTTTCCTGTGCCAACCATAACATATTGGTGTATTGAGATGCATCCAAAAGCACATACTGGTATCCATGTTCAATAAGCTAGGAGGCAACCTTTCTTCCTATTAAAACATCAAAACTATACAGCTATCTCAACTTTTTTTTTTCCAAAGATTATTCAGTGCTTTCTTATTAATTCCACATCTGAAATGGCACATAATCGATATCAACATAAGCACATATAACATGTATTAAATTCACTGTCTAATATTTCAAGAGAAATGCTATTCAATAGGTAGGAACTCCATTATAGATAAGTCTTTCAGTAATATTATACACACTGATTTGCTTTGTTGTCTCTTCCATACCATGGTAACCTGTTTATAGACAAACCCTCTTTACCTTCACTTTACCTCTTACCCTGAAGGAAGAAATTATTTTTTTAAATAAATATTTATAAAAATAGGATGAAATAAATTTAAAGGCTACTAAGTGATGTAGTTTAGACAGGTTTAATTCTTCACAAAGTTATTCCACAAAACCAAAGCTTTTTCAACTCCATACAATTTCAGGGAAAAAAACCCCAACTTACTAGCTGCACCCATACAAAATGGAATATTAGATCTTGTCATTAAAAATGAAGAATGCAGGTACTATTTGACAAAAAATGGTAACACTTTACAGTGGTCTTCACTGGCCATACAGTGGCAGGAAATGAATGCTGCATTTATTAAGTAGTGCATGGTACACTCAAAACTAAGTAACTCATGCTGCAACTTTAGGATTCCAAAGAAGCTCCCATGCAGATACTTCTGCAGTCTAGAGCTATTTTGGAAGAAACATTTTGTTGATGATGGTGTACCATAAGTGAAGACACCAGAATCTATGCTGATTAGTCAAGTCAACTTTGCCTAATTCTCATTTGTTTTATCTACAGTTCAGTTTCTGAACCATGCTGAAATTCAAAATAATTATTTTTAAGTTAACACAAGGGAAATTACATTCTTGTTTAATTACATGTACTCCTTTAATTCCTAAAAAGGGTGGTAGGGATCACCATTAAGTCTTGAATATCTACAGATTAAAACACACACAATTTCACATCACATATCACTGTTTAGAAAATTCTGCAGATGAGCCTCTTTTTACCCTACCTTGTCATGTTTCTGCTGGTGCCTTGCCCTGGTATCCAGGATATGATAAGGAGTCTCAGAGTCTCTGTTGATGTAATAGATTAGTCTTGAAGGCAGTGTGATTTCTTTCTGGATTGCATTGCTGTAGCTGTTATTTTTACTGTTACTGCTGTTACTCTGTTGAAATGTATTCTCTTCATCTGCCAGTGCTTCCTCTATACCGCTTGCTGTTTCATTCCAATGGAGGCCTGGGGAAGAAAGATATGCCAGCCATAAATTCCATGGCAGAATGTGTTTATTTCCATGAAAAAGCTACATATTTGCTTGCAGTTTTCTAACATTTTACTAATCACTCAAGCAAACAAAAAGATAGCTTATTCATTGAGCTAGATTTTATTCATTTTTCACACATAAAATGGTTTCAGAAAGAACATTATTTATTGAATTGCATATACATTTTCCTAGGCAATCACCGATTATAAATATTTTAATACCTCTCAACCTTCAGGAAGAAAAAAATCCCAATTTAATGGATATGTAGTTACTCCCTACACCCTCTCTGATAGCTACATTCTTTCACAAAAAAACCAAAAAAATCTACCAAAAGCTAAGAATACTCCCCGTGTTGCTAACACACGCTGAATTCAGAGTCCATGTGCACTGAATGCTAAACTTCCTATTATGTAAAGGGAATTGATTTTTACTTCTTTTAACTTTGACAAGAGCCCTTTTCTTCAGTAGCGGCTTTTGAAATGAAATCTTGTATCTTTCCTCATTGAAATTTCCAGAGTCAATCAACGCGATGTAACAACATAACAATATTACAATGTAACGGCAGTGTACTAACAATAATAACGCGATGCACAGACAGACTGCATTCAGAGCATTCCACATGTCACCTACATGCAACCAAGCGCAAATAAACAACAAAGCACACACGAAAATCCGATCCCAAGCAGAAAAATTAGCGGATCCCCATCCACATGCACCGTGACACATACAAACCCCACCAAAGCTTTTTGTGTCGCATCCCTCACCGGCGTCTTTCCACGCACAGCATCCCTTCCCAACACTGCAGCACCGGAACCGCACGTACCTCTCTTTTGTGTAAGCAAGCAAGCCAAGGAAATGTCAACTGAGCCCCGGGTTTACCCACGCCGAGATAGACACGTACGCAAAGCTGGGAGCGGGAAGGGAGGAAGGAATCGTTGAGGGGAAATGGATGTTGCCGGGGTTTGTCGCGGGGGACGGGGACCGAGGGGCCGCAGAAACCTCAGGCACACGCACCCGNCGCCCCCCCCCCCCCCCCCCCCGCCATACCCACCGGCGGCCGCGGCAGCCGCGCGGGCCCGGGGGCAGGAGGAGCCATGGAGGAGCAGGAGCAGCGAGACGAGGCGGCCGAGGAGCGGCAGGAGCGCGGGGCGGCGGCGGCCGCCGCAGCCAGGCTGCCGCAGGGANGCGCGGCCGAACGGCTTGAAGCGGCTGCCCGCGGTGTAGCACACAGACTTCTCCCCTGACGCGGGCACAGCTGCAACTAGCTGGGGTTACGAATTATTTTAAAGAACTTTCACGCAGAGTGAAATTACTTTGAAGTCCGTCAGCCCTGAGCAAAGTTCGGAAGAGTCTCCGGAGACGCTGAAGAGCAGCAGGGGCAGCTTGTTCTCCTGAGAGCAGGGGCAGGCCGGTCTTCGCGTCCCGGGCAGCTCTGCAAGTTGAGCCATTTCAGAGCTGGCAGTCCCCAGCTACTGCAGAGGGATGCATGAGCAGCCCCTGCTCCAAGTGTTGTGCGGAGCTTCAGGCTCCCCCTGTCCTCCCTCCCAACGCCTCCAGCTAACAGCTCTGTTCTTTGCAGCCCCCCGGCGTTCTCTCTGGTCCCTGGGACCCGCTCTTCCTTACTGCAGCTGACCTCTGCAATGAAGCGGGGGTGGAGGTGAGAACCGAATGGAGGTGAGAACCAAAAAAAGGTGTGCATATATTGACAAAGAAAACGGATGTGTGTACAATAAACCAAGAGGAGGACTGCAGGGAGGTGCATGGTCAGATTCTGACCTGGTGTAAATCCACTCTGCTATGCTGTGTTCAGCAGCAGACAGTCTGGACCGCAAACACAAGGATTGGTGCATTTCCGTGCAGTGAATAGTATCTCTCATACTTCCAGTCCAGCATGCCTGGGGTGAACCACCAACATGAAGAATAGTTGCAAAGATAAAAATAACTTCAAAGAGATATGAGAAGATGAATCTGCTGCTTTGTATTCTTTCCATGACTTAAGGAGTCAGAAAACCTGAGTTCAGAGACAAGTTTTGATATGGAGGTCTTAGCAAACATTTTGCCCAGCAGACTTCTAATACCAAAGAACAGACATGCTTTATTTTGGTGCAAGTCTTGCTGCTAAGGAAATAAAGATATTTCTCCTTTTTTTTTTTTTTTTTTGTCTGGATATTGCTTTTTATTTGTCAGCTTATACCCTTCTACTCTGAGTCTGCATACCACATGGATTTCCAGAAAAATAGGTATTTTTCTGTTTCACATAATTTTCTCTACATTCCAGCCTGAATTCATTATCATTGTTAATTTAGAAAGTATAAGCAGTTTTACAGATCATTACCATGCAGACTACTTTATAACAGTAGTGTTATTACTTTTTTAAAATATTAATTCTGAATTGTCATGCTGGTTAAATAGATACTGCTTGTGGAAGCTCAAAATCTAGGTGTGTAACAGCAGACAAACACATAGAAGAGACAGATCCATTATATGGCTGGGGGTAAAAAAGAATATAGAATGTGCCTTAGGATTTCAGTGTTGTCTAGGTCTAATGAGAAAGCTACACTGGTTTTCTACATTAAATGGTCTTCCTTAAGGCTCACTTTCCAGACATTTTCCATGCAGCCCACCTAGCCCAGCTGTTCCTCATCATTAGATATCACTAGAATATTTCAAACAACAGCAGCTCATGTTTCTTCCCATAAACACATAAACAGAACAAAGGATCAGTTATGCCAGTGCATTCAGACCTAAAATAAATACAATTTGAAAAAATATTTTAAGAGCAAAGAGAAAAAGAGTAGAATGACCATGCAATTAAAAAAAAAAAATCCAAAAACTTTCACCACACACAAGAAACAATGAATGCCAGAAACACCTGCTCTCTGAAACTATTAGGACCTGATTTTGCTGGCCAGATTTTGAGGGTAGAAAATAACGATTGCCTTTGAGTACAAAGGTGGTCCAGGGCAAAGATTTTCTGAAGTTCTTTTAATTCATGTACAAGCCTGCAGCAGAAATCATCACCTGAAGAACCATCTAAAGCAGACATGCTTACTTTCCAAAGCCCTGATGGGCATGTAGCTGAAGCTGTGCCTCATAAACCTGCTAGAAACCTTTAGATGGTCATATGCAGATCACAGAGCATAATCAGCTCAAGATGAAGTGTCCTACTGTGAATGACAGCTGCTTTTTTTTTTTTAACTTTCTTTCAACTTTGAAAGACACTATGAAATAATCCCAGATAGATTGCACTGCGGATGTCTGAAAACAAAATACCAGAAGCGTGGATTATGGTAGCATCTGTATCCAGTGAAAGAAATTGAAACATCTAAGTCAGAAGCACATAGGAAACAGCTGACAGCCAGATCTTCAAGACTGGCTGGGGTGCAAATGTGTACCATGCAAGGTATACACATCCTTTCGATCAGGGTGATAAACAGACTTTACATCACAACTTCAGATGATTGCCCAGAGCTTTCCAATTCCTTCCTCCTTTAACACAGCGGGGGTCAGTGAGCACATGGGATGAAATTTCGTAATGCTACAATTCAAATAAAAAAGGCTTCAGATGTAAAACTGCTGGTAATAGTCTTGGCTGTTCATCCTGATACTCAGCTGTGAGATGTTAGTCCAGACTCTGTTAACCCAGCCATAAAGATAACAACCTTCCAACACAATCGAATGCCCTTTCTGATGTCACCTGAAAAAAGTCACCATATCACTTGTCCTGGGAAAATCTTCATGTAAAATATGGATTTAAAGAACTTGTTCCTTACAAAGCATTAATAATACTGATCCTTCTGAGTGAGCACAGTAAGACAGTATCTTACTAGAAAATAAAGGTAATTTCTAGATTTCAACAGTAGTCTCTTATCAAACATGTATTTCGAGAATCCATGTAACAAGTCCTGTAACAAATAAACAAGTGGGATATTCCTGAATATTCCCCACAGAGCAAAACTGGTTTTCATTTTAACAGAAAAAGGAATATTTCCGTTGCAGATGGAATATGAAGGAGACAAGTTCAGGAGACGCAAACATGGGTGACTGATTTAATAAAAAGTCTTTGCAAGGATGCCATAAGAACACAGGCTATCAAATTTACAACAGTGATGATCATTACAGAAGACTAAAGCACTAGCATAGTCTGTCACTTCGGTAATAACAGGTGATTCCAGCTGGGCAGCTCCAGACTGACCCTGGGCAATGAAAGGGATAAACGCCATGGGGTGCAGGCAGCAAAACCAGCACGGCAGAAGCAGCCGTTGCTGAACTCTGCTCCCAGGGAAGGGCAGTAGTCAAGTCTGATTCTGATTTACTCACATTACTGTAGCACTAGCAGGCTCAGCCGTAGGCCAGGGTCCTGCTGTGCTCTGTGCTGTACACACAGGACAAAATGACAGACCCCTGTTCAGAGAAATTTCCTTTTTATTTGCAATAGCAAATAGCCCAGCCAATGCTGTAAATAACAGAAGAAATCTAACAGCTCTAGGAGGGGTACCAAGCACGCTGCAAGTCTAAAAAGCGGTAATTACACAGGGGACATTTAACAATAGAACCTCATTAGCTGGCACGTAACTAATGCACACAACCTGTAATCTGCATGCAAAAGAGGGTGGTAGCCTTTCTCTAGTTCTCAGCAGGGGGTTAACAGTGAAGACAAAGCTGTATTGAAACTTCATGCCACCCGTATTTCCTTACTTTGTATCATATGCAGTGTAAGTATGGATAATTTACACTGAGAAGAAACCTGGTAATTGCAATGAACAATGCATTGCATTAGCATAACTGGTTTTAATCATTCATGTTTGAATACTCACCAATTCTCCATGTTCAGCTATTCTTAAAGCACTCCTCAGTACGTACAGTGAAAGAGAATATTGCTGTTAGTATTTTTTAAAATTATATGGCCATCTCTTTCTACACATTCCACCACCTAACAATGCAGCAGCGACACAGCATTTAGTCAGAAAAATCAGTACTTTTCATTTCTTCTGTTTATTTTAGCCTCTAAATACTTTTTAGCAACTGAGGGGGCAGGGAAGCATTAAGTGATACAGTAATGTGAGAAATACATAAGACAAATTCAGGAAACAGAGCACTGACTCTAGGTTCTTCGGAAGCAGACATCACTTTCCAAACTGTAGATCTAACAGAACTGGGTTTCCATTAGCCTTCACTTTTCCATCTTTATTTCAGCCTTATACACTTCAGAGGAAGATCTTTCTCCTGTTACTTCGTAGTTCAACAGAGCCCTAAAAACAGTTTTCCTCTCTATGTACAATAGTGGAACTATGTACAATATTGGGCACAACACTATTTTAAACACAGTAATACTATAGAATAAAATACAGTAAAAAAAAGTCACTTTTCCCTCAGAATTGTCACTCATTTACTGAGATCTGTGTGCACATCTTCATTAATAACTCCGCTCACCAGTGGTACTGCACAAATGAACTCTTTTGCGAGTACTGTATGTTCCAGCACTCCAGGGTAGAATATACACAGTTATTAGGATATACTTGCCAGCCCTCTCCCCTTAACACTGTGAAATGTTAATGTTAAGGTCAAGTGAAGAAAGTAAAATGATAAGAAGAATATATATTACCAGTGTTCAGCAGGGAAGGAAAGGGAACACAGCTGTGCTCCTAATAGCAAATGGGTCAGAGGGTTTATTAATTGCAGTTCAAATTGCATCCAGGTGAAACTTAAAATCAATCATTTAACCCTGGATGCAGGAAGAATTATTTTGAATAAATGTGCCAGACTAATTTCAGAATTAATTCACTGTGTCCTCCTGTATAATTAACTAAGCCTTCATAGCCAAAGGATTTTACAAGCTGTTTAGTAGGATTCTTCAGCAGCATTTAAGCAACTGCATGCGAGAAATTGTATACAAGACACTACAGTGAGGGTTTATGCCATCAATGGAAATATTCTGATACTAAAAACTCCAATTATTCACCATACTGTCCGAATTATTAATGAGAGAGAGAGCAGCAGCAGAAACATGCTGGTCAATGAGGCTACCTAGAACACATTTGTCAACTGTTCTGATACAGATATACTTAGCAAGTAAAACATATGCCACCAGCAGGGAAAAAAAAGGCCACTCTTCTAAGAAGCAGGCACTTCTAACTCTGGCTGTGACAGCAGCCTGCTCCTGGCTAGCTTGTTTCACTCTTGTGAGGTAAAATGTAAAAATAGTGTCAAGAAAGTAAGATGGGGTGGCAGGGGAAATCTTACTTAGATATGTACTTTGATTTATATAGCCTTCGAAATAAATACATGGAGTTCACATCCCAAGCACTTGCCACAGCTGATCAAACGTTTCCGAGTGGTAGGTTCTAAAAAAGCTAGATTGCAGCTATTCCAGGGCAGCTTTGGAAAGGGGAAGGATGATGTCATCACTCATTCCCTGATACACTTGCACAGGGGAGAAGGGGACTGCAAGCAATTTCTGGAGTAATCATATCCAGCCCCTGGCTACTCCACTGCACAATTCATTCCATACATGGCCTTCAAGTGTAATTGGGGGGTTTGTCCTTCTACTACCACTGGAAAGCTGTTTCAGAAGCTCATGGTTAGAATCACTAAGTAAGTCTTCCTCCTTCCCAGACTAGATTTATTCATGTCCAACAGAAATCTATTCGTTCTTGTGCCCCCCATTTGTCCCTGTGGCAACACGAGCACTAATAGCTCATTCACTCTACTAGTAGAAAAGACCAGGCTCTCAATGCTTACAGCATCTAAGCCCAAGTGATGGGTGAAAATTTCATGAGACTGAAGTTGAAAACATCTTTCTGCACAGAGAGGCCCCAAAGAGTAAAGGCTGCATTAGCCTGAGAAGCAGAAGGAATATGGCCATGCCAGTACAACACATGCTTGAGCTACTAAACCTCACTGGGAAAAGGAACTTACTATCTATAGCTACTACTGCTTGGAAGATGGTTCACTGGGCATGGACATGCAGAATTTAAAGGTGTTACAGTTGCTTCTCCAATGTTCACCTCATAATAGAAATATTCTTCCTTCAATAATTGGCAGGTGCTGAGGTGAATATTCTTCCTTCAATAATTGGCAGGTGCTGAGGTGCTGCTCAGGTACACAGTCGTGCATTCAAGAGAGACACCTGTGCTGCTGCTGCTGTCATCACTGCTGTCATACTATGCTATAAAAGGTAGGTAAAAATGCTGAGAAGCAGCAATGTTCATCACATGAGGAAAATCCTGGTGTTTCCAAAAAATGCAGCTCTATGAAACAGGAGGAAAAAACCCAGAAACTGTTATATCCAATTAGGCATCCTGCCTTTTCTTCATAGACAAATTTGGACCAGTTTCCCTGCTCTTTCCCTAATTAGGCATAGGGATGAATCAGACATGAAACACATTACCCTAAAAGATTCCTATTTAATGTTGTATCTAGGCTTTGGCACTGATTCCCCTAGAGAGCCTAAAACATTTAACCATCATTTCTCTAGAGAGATGGTCTGAATTTTTAAGAAAAATCAGTGCAAAGTATTATCAAATTGTTGCACTAAAGCCTTAGGGTGTCCCCAACACATTTGGGTTACTAAAATATATTTTTTATCACATGAATAAGTGGCAATATTGGAAATGGATGACAGATTGGTCTGTTATGGTCCCCACACCAAAGACCTTCTAAACTAATTTCCTTTTAAGTTTTATATACAACCAAAGAAAGGCATCTTTCAACTTGTCCCTGCCAGTCATTCTGGACCTGTGGATTCCCAAATCTCAAAGAGGGTAGTCACAGATTTGGTCATTCTCATGATCCATCTGTCAAAGGGAGCATCAACATAGTAGTTTTGTAACATTGCATCAAAATTATGCACAGATCCCAGTGAATGTTTTGCATAATTTCTGCTATTAATTCCTTGAGCAGATTCTTGTTTCCTAAGGAAGCTCAAGTAAATTTTCAATCTCCCTAAGGATCATGACCTGACAATATTTTACTACTGTACCAGACTCAAGCTGCCAATGCCATAATGCAGCAGATATTTCAGGGGTTTCCTTCTTCTGCTTTGTCATCTTTGTACAAATGCAGATGAGATCCAAACAGTCTTTTCCCAATGTAGCATGCACCTCTCAGGCTTCTTGTTAGTTTTCTGGAGAAAAATCTCAGCCACAGATCTTTAGAGCACAAAAAACCCCAAGTCCTCACAACCATGAAAGGGGGTACTCCTCTGTCACACCCACAGGAGCCACACACAGCCCTCCCATGTGGATTGTCGTGTCAAGAACCCACACTTAGGGGATGTGAAATTATGTCCTTTACCCCGCTGCTTTCATTTTTCCTTTCACCCACATGAACTCACACTTAGTCACCCTTCAAAGATCTTATTATTTCTCTGTAAGCATATGTTCTCCATGGTTTTCTGGAATTGCTTATCCCACTAGTTAACCACAAGTTTAAACACACATTATTATTTGTTGTTACTATGGAAATGTAGCATGTTTTTAAAGACATCCTTGGAAATTAAAGCAGCGCTATTTTATCCTGCATGGAGTATCTTTGTAGCATACATGATTGAAAAAGTGCTAGTTGTCTGTGCACACAGTTGTCTGTGCCAGCTACTGCTCGAAGAGAGACACCACCAAAAGCAGTCCAGACCTATAATTAAGGTTTAGTTGCACTGTCTACAGCATCACAGTTAAAGAATTTCACATAAATATTAAGAAAACCATAGGAATGCATTAACTTGCAGCAGAAAATACTTGCTTACTGCAAGCAACTCCAGAAAATTAGCTGTTCCTACTTGTAGCTGAAAAGGACCAGTTTGCTGATAATTAAAGCATTGCAAACATCACGTACTTAAACAAGAACCGAAATTTTAAAAGTCACTGCTGACTAAATTGGATTTCAGACCAAATAGTATTCCCGTATCAAATGCATACACAAAACTTGGATCATAGGGCTGCAAAATAAAGTATTTACTCAGAGATACTTGAATTATCCTTAATTTTTATTACAGTTCTCATGAGCTGATACTGTACGTGGAGCTTGGATTGCAAAAGAATTTCTTAAATAAATAAACAAATATGCTTCAGCTAGCAGAGTTTGGTAGATTGCAGCATTAGACAGCAGGGGAACATGCCCAAAGGTACAAAGCAGATTAACTACACAGTCTAAAGGACAGTCTGACCTCTGCTGGCCAAAGGCATCTCAAGGCCCTTCCCACCGGACAGTGTTTCCTGCTTGTTTTGGGTTTTTTTAAACATTGTTTCAGCCCCATCCCAAAATTTATGGTGCTCTCCAACATAGTTGCATAATCCATGAAACCTTCATTTACCAAAGAGATCCTGCTGAGCACAAAATGTCTCTTTTTGCTCATTCTGCTTACAGACAAATTGACTTTTCTTGTAGAAGAGAAAACTGCTTTTAAACAGCCTTTACCATCCATTGATTTAGGCTCTGTTTAAGCAATACAACAGTGTATCACACCATTATACCACCTACAGATTCTAAGAGGAAAATAACAATAGCTGAATGGATATGAACAAGGAGCATCACTGTAATAAAATAATTTTTAAAATCTTAGATCAAAACCAATGTGATCAGAATTATAGTATTGTTTTTGCACTATTTTCCTAAGTAACAATCACAAGAAACACATGCAATTCTATTTCTGCTTCAGGAAGTTTGGCCTCTTAATAGTTCCATTCAAAATGTCAGACTGTTTTATGCTAGCTAAAGAATCACCTTATTTTCTTGAGCCTAATTGTTTTAAACCTGACTTTCCCCATCTACACTGCAGCCCAGCACCCAGATCAGCATGAAAGAGCACTGGTTGCCCTCCTAGGAGCTACCACGCTTGAAACCTCCAGTTTTCAAGTGAATTTAGTTATTTCTATTGCTGGAACAGCCCTTACAGATGTGGGCATATGGTAACAGCCCTCAGTCTGGGCTTAGATAAGATAAAAATAGGCTTCCAGTGACATTTAAATGCAGGCTTCTGGAACCCTTTTTGGTCCCAGACAAATGTGTAAAGGCAACCAGTTGTAGAGCCAAGACTCGAATCTGTACTGGAAGCACTAATGTGCTTCTCCAGTCAGGGTAGAAAATGTTATTTAGCTGAAAGGAGCTGTCATACAGCTGAACTGAGAGCTCAAATTTAAAATATTCATCATCATCCTAGCAATCTCATCATCCCTTCCCTTCTCCAAGAGAGCGATAAAGAAAAAGCCTTACATTTTCAGAGGTAACTGTTTTACAGAGGGAACATCTTTTGTTGCCAAGCCTGAGTCATCCCTACAGACTCATTTCTCGAAGAAGCATGCACATAGAACTGACAGCTGATCACAAGCCATCTCCCAACTTCCATAAAATCTTATAGGTTTTAAAGCAACCTAGTAAAATTAAGACACAGTAACCTTCTCTTTATAGTGGCAAATGTTAATAAAACTCCCTGCTACTGTAGTTATGAAGAGGGAAGACTTTTTTATTCATAAAACTAGGTCACTGAGGAAATAACATGCTCACATAGCAGGGGTGTGCAGATAGCATATTTCCCAGCTTGTTACCACAGCTTGGACTGCCTCATTTGCCTCTCAGCTGCTTCCAGTGCAGTTCTGGCACTGGACCTTGCAGGGCCCCCAGCAGCAACACAGGCCAAGAGCAATGACCCCGAGCCTGAGAGCTTACCCAAGTATTGCTGTGAGAAGGAATGAGATCTTGAGGGGCAAGTGAAAAGAGTCAGCACAGAAGCTTTATCAGCTGGTATGTTAGAGTATTAAGATGGCAAATAGCAGGTGGTAAGAACTTTAACTTCTAAAAAGCACAGATACTGGATAATTGATAACCTTCCTTTGGGATTTCTTTTGGTTGATCCCGCCATACCACCCAGACTATGTCAGCGTTGCCCATGTAAACTGTGAGCAGGGAGATTCTCCCAGCTGGCCTATTCCCATAGAGGAGCTCCAGATGCTGGGTTGCCAAGTGCCATCAACCTTCAGGGGACAGGCTTGGGCAGGGGGGCTTGTTTGGTGAGAATCAGTTTGGCAGAATAAGCTCCTGGGTAAAAGACTCAGAGGACACACAGGGAAAAGTGCCAACCACCACACCCAAGACCTACATGGCTTGGGTCTGAAGGCCTTTGCTGGAAATACAGAAAGACAAAGGAGGCCCTTGGGTGACTGGCTCCCTCCCACCAGCCCAGAAGCCTCCCCTCCACACACTCACAGGTAGGCACGTGGTACCTGTGCAGTCAGGCATTGAGCTCCTTCTCTGGCCCACAGCCATCTTCAGGCTTTCTTCTTTGGAGGAAATCTCACTGCCAGTGAAGATGCTAGTCAGCATCTCTCCAAATTTCCCTGCTCCCTGCTGCCAGCCAGATCAGGCAGGAGCAGCCCCACAGCAGAATCGCTGTTGGAGCCAGGTCACCTTTCACACTCACTGCCATGCTGAGTGGTGGGGCAGGGGCAGATAAGGGCTCAGTAAAGGCAGGAGTTGAGCAAGCACAGCCAGGTCTCAGCAGGTGCTAGGGCGAGTGCTGTCTCCTTTTGTCTTTCTCATCCCTTGGCTTCCTGTCATGTCACTGCTGGAACTGAGGCAGTGACGAACAAGGACCTTGGATCAGCTCTAGGGATGCCTTCCCTGTTAGAACAGCTCTGGAAGGACCTGAGCTCCCTGGGTTATTTTCATGGTGGAATGTCTCGGGTTTCATTGAGTGATTTTCCCATGTCACGCAAGCAGTTTTTTCTGACCTCTTTCTGGCTCCTTTGCTGCAATGCTTCACTGTCAATTCAATGAAACTGCAAATAATGAGACAAGAAGTGCCAAATGCTCATCTGGTAACCCTCCTACCACATCTTTCACAGGTCTCAGATGGCTGTGTCAGGAGGAGACAGAGATATCCTTTGCTGCCCCTCCTGAAAATGGATTCTGTTTTGATGAAAGCAGCTGTAATCTCTTCCTACTTATCCTGCCAAACCCAAGCTCCACCCAGCGTGAATCCTTGGTATGATCTGCATTAGACTGCCAGCAAGGCCTGTTACTTTTCCAACTGACATTTGGAGAGAGTAGAGATTTCGTACTTTTTCTTAAAATTATTTTTACAGTAAAGATGTCCTCAAGGAATTTACATGGAGAGCTTTCCATTACATTCTCCAGCAGACATTTCTGCCCCAATAGGAAAGGTGGCTGAATATCTAGAAGGCTCTTTGCCCAAGGCACATAGTAATTAGCATTCCTTGTGCCAGGAGGGAGAGGATTAGCCTCTCCTCAGCCATCTGCCAAATATGCCTTGCCAATGTCAGAAGAGCATTTTGCTATATAAACAGCACAAAGCATATATCCATATACAACTTTGAAATTTAGTAATTTTCCATTGAAAATAAAATCTCTTTTTGCATAGTGCAAAGAGGAAAAGTGGAAATACAACACAGCATAATAAGACACTGAAAATGATGTTATTGAATCTTAAATATTAATTTTGGACACACTGACACTAGTTAAAAATGGCCATGTAATGCAAGTTCTCAGAGATTTCACAAACTACCTTCATGACATCCATACTTGTTCAGCAAATACTTTTGTGATTAACCCGCTGAATAGGAAAATTGGAACAGGCATGTGAAATGTAAAACAGGGACTTCTAAATTTATTTGGAAAAAGTAATGCTGCAGGGCCTTGGAGGAAGAGACACCCACGTTCTCTCAACTCTAAATTGTTACACCATCCTTCACCAAAATATTTTCAGTTACAACAGACAAGTTTCACTCTGCAGAAAGGTAATTCAATTTTCTGGTGAATTTTGATATATTCTTGCATTATGTTTCATTACAGTTTGGAGCAAAACAGACTTGTTTTGTTTTCAGTTGCCTACCAAAGAGGATGGAGCTACAGCTCTGGAAGAGCCTAGTCTTTCCTGTCCAGAAGCTGAGCTGCTCAGGATCTGGCAGACATCATTACAGAGACTTCTTCATGCCTGACCACACTCCACCAGCCCAGGATTTGGAATTTATGGATAGCAGGTACATTGGTATCCTCCAAGTATATAATGGAGAACTTGGGAGTAAGGACT
This sequence comes from Ifrita kowaldi, assembly GCA_013398055.1. Lineage (NCBI taxonomy): Eukaryota > Metazoa > Chordata > Aves > Passeriformes > Cinclosomatidae > Ifrita > Ifrita kowaldi. Next base: position 207,958 of record VZRS01008815.1, read on the forward strand.
TCCAACTATTTAGTTGACAGTAATCCACTTAGCTATACCCCTACAGCTGGGCCTTTTTCCTGTCAGGCCTTCAAGCAAAACAGGATCTCAGTGCTTGTCTACCTGCAGCCCCTATTGCAAGTGACAGAAAAAGCGGAAGAGAAAGAAGATGACATACAGCCTACTGCCCACCCATACCTTGTGTCAAGGCAGAAAATACTTATCAGTAAATTAAGATTTAAATACCAGTTTTCCCCTTGCTTCAATATTCACAGCCTGCTAGCTGTATCCCAAAATATAATAAAAACCTACCAAGAGCTGCTGAACAGCCTCAATATCTGAGTTCAGAAGCAGAATATCACATACACTGCAAGCACCATTCCTGGATGGAGTTTTATGCCTAAAAAGAATGTTTTCTAACTCTAATTTTTGTAATTCCTTTAAAATCTGTACAACAGCTCTGTTAGGCTTCATGAGCCTTGTCACAAGTACAAGCCTTCACATTGGCACATTTTAAAAATAACCAGTGAGTAAGATCCTGCTCTCATTTCTATAAAAACTCCCCTACTGATGATAAAAACTGGTTAATAATTTAACAAAGTAATCCAAGTGTTCTAAAAGTGGCACAGAGCCGTTTATATTTAAAAGAAAATGCTTAGTTATAGGAGATTAATCTGTGTGAGAAGTCTATTATTTAATACAGAAAACCCTTCCAAAACCATTTGCATAGACTCCTAACATCACCTACCCATGGGTAACTATCGTCTACTGGCTCCTCACGCTGTCTTACTCTCACGTTCAGAGAATGGCTCTGCAGAGAAAAGGCTGGCTGCTAACAGACTGAAACCTTACCCACAGGAGGTTAGTGTAGTTCAGCATCTGTAATCCAGGTCTAAATGATCTCAATTCCACAACTTTAGCCAGGCCCCTACAAAGTAGTAAGAAAAGTTGAGTCCATTCAATACTGATATATTGATCTATAAATCAGAAAGAATTGGAGGGTTGGTGTTTCTTTTGTGGATTCTGGAAGGTTGCTTATCCTCACATGATCAAGGATCTCCATTTATGTTGAATGTCATTTTTATTGATATTCATTTCAGGCTACCTAGGGCCTGATCCTAATAAACATCAAGCAAATACTTGGACCAGCATCCAGACCATTCAAACTTCTACCACTAGTCAGCATGCATTTTGGTTTGAAACTGAAGAAGGTCAAAACTAGTGAACACGTTTAAAATGTTTCTCTTAAGCATTTTACCTTACCTCAGTTTTCTAGCCTTCAAAACAAGCATAATAGCTGTTTATTACTAAGAAATACTTTCAAGAAAAACAACTAATTGGAAATTATGGAAAACAGAAAAAATAAATATGAATAATTTTATTAGTGCATCCCCACATCCTTCATGATTCATCTTAAAGTATAAAAATATTTTTAAATGTTTTTGGACTGATACGCATATTCCAAAATTTTATAATTTAACAGGGGGTTTTGTGTTGGTTTTTAAAATATATCATCTTTTATTCTTCAGACAAGTTCAAATTTTATAGCCAAATCTATGTATATGGAATGCTGAGCTTCTGGATAGCTGGAAGCGAAGCCTGAAAGAAAAATTACAGTTGCAAGGCATTTTCTAATTTGGTTTATAAATAGATGGCTTTGACATACCACTCACAAAACCAAAGCTATAGTTAGCTTGCCTGAAGCAGCTGTGCAGCTGGGAGGAGAACATAGGCTGGCAGCCAGGCTGTGCAGTCGCCTGTGTTGTGATACACACTATCAAAGCACCAGTTAAGAACACAGGAAGAATTAGCATTTTGGCTCGAGACAGACAGATAGGAAGTGGTCTTTGATTTTACACCATCCAACACGAAAGCCACTGAAGAAAAGCAAGGTAAATAAATTCTTAATTGGAAGCAGCAGGTAAGAAACTGTAACACAACTCAACTTCTTGGGTTAGGCAGGTAGACTCATGTCGAAATTACTGTGTGCTGCAATTGGAAAGCTTTTCCACTACTGATAACTGTATTTCAAAATAATTCCTGTATTTAGGTAAAATGAACAAACATTCTTGGAGTACAAATAGTGGAGTGGGTACTTCAGGGAATGGCACATCATGCTTGGGACCTGACCCAGGCTCCTTTCTGGCACTGAAGGTCTTTGTGTTGACACCAGCTGATTTCAGCCCAGCCACATGAGTGAATATTCTGCTATACCTGCAGCACTCTGGCTCTGAATCAGCACAAAACGTTACAGATTTCAGGTACAGCTCACAAGTAGGTCCCCTTGAACTGACAGAAGCTTGCTGATGACAGAAGTTAGCTCTTAGATGATCTGGGCTGTAACTTACTGGAATCATGTCCTATTGCCCTCCCTCGACTGGAACAGATACAGCAACACTAAAGTTTATTTTGTATTTATTAAATTCACATATTCAAACTGCAAAATTAAGATCCACATCCAAACTTTCCAAAATACTCAGTTACTTCAACATAATGTGTTTCAAATCCATCTTTCAATTAGATACTTTCTAGCTGACAAATAAGCCCAGTACATGCACAAATATGAATGGCTAAAACCTTGACATCACACAGTGAACAACATCACAAAGGCCTTTCATAACCATATGCAACAAATTTTTTAATCAGGAAGAGTGTTTCCAGCCTCTTAGTACTTCTTCCAACATTAATTTTCAGTGTAGTAGACATGTATTTTGCAATTGCAAGAGAAATTCTATGTGCCTTAAGTGACATAATACCAAGAGGCTGAAAAAGAGCAAGTATCCTCCTATGGGCTGCTTACAAAAACATCTCTTGACATCTGAGATGCTACATGACCTTCACTTACATCAAGTCCATTAAGTTTAAATATTTACTTTAAATAAAAATAAAAACTACCACAACCTTTCCTCAACAAAGCAGCCATACTTACCATACAAATACCTTTGGAATTCATCATTTAGAAAGAAAAGTTTTCTTCCTTGAAAGTACAAAGCTGAGACTGTGATCCAAGTGGTAGTCCTCTTCACTTCTAAGTGTTAAAACGTGAAAATGAAAGTTAAAACCAAGTCAACTTGTGCTTGAATTTCACTACTCAGTCCTTTCAAATCCACTTATAGGTTGAGAATTTTGACTGTCAAGACATTGCTAAAAGCACAAAGTAGCTCTTTAAAACAGTGCTGAAGAAAGACAAAGGAGAAAAAAACCCTCAAACTGACCACAACTTAAGTATTTCACATAAAATTTCAGAGTGAGTTGCAGACTCATGCCTTCCCCACCTCTTCAGATGTAATTAAAGAATTTACTAAGTTTCACACAAACTGATGACAGTGGAGCTCAGATTTACAAATCACTTTTTGGCAAATGTTAATTATTTCCCCCTAAAAACTTAAGAGAAATAAGTATATTAACAAAGAAGAAATATAGCACTCTCATTCTATCTAAGATGGACTAAGAGAAAGAGCTTATACTGATGACAGAGACATGCCACACTATTCAAACAAAAAGAAAATGAAAACAAAATGCCCTCTTAAAGATAAATCTAAGCATAAAAGGAGGTATGAACATTGCCAAATCTCACACTGGGAACGTTTGTAACTTCATCTCGCTGACATTGATACAAATTTATCAAGTTTTTGTTCATAGCAAATTTAGGAGGGAGTTCAGTGGCAAAATGTGCTAATCTAATGTTACTGTTTCAGCTGCTCTACAACATTTTTAATCTACATACCTATATTTTTACAGAGTTGACATCCCTTATCCTTAAGAAAGGAGATAATGAGACAAGGTGATAAAAGCCTGGGTTTTTGCACAATGCCACTGGCCTGCTTTAGAGAAGGCAATGGCAGCACAACTCAGCAAAAGAGGGCTCTTTTAACTCCTGTTCCTCCAGCCCTCCTCATTAAAAGCTATTTAATCTAATTATCAGCAGTAGGAAACCAAACAGAAGCTCTTTATGAACACAGGAAAGAAAGTCCATACAAAAGAAAGAAGCAAAACAAGCAATGAGGAACTTACAGTGTAAAAAAGCTCTAACAAAATAAGCCACAGCAAGTTATCCTGAGTGCCATGTTTGCAAAATATTTATCAAATCAAATTAATACTAAACCAATTAGAACAAAATTGTGGACTCAGTGTAAACCAATACAGAAGTCTCAATCAAGAGCAAATGGAGATAAAAGCAAGCAGAAAAAAAAAGGTCATTAAAAGAACATACATAAGAAGTGTAGAGACTTGTAACTAATTTCTAATTGTAGCACACAACTGTGAAGTTTTAGATTTGCAGTCAGCAAACCCATGTAACTTGAAATAGTCAAGAGAACCAAGGAAAAATCTAGTGGGGAAAAAGAAAAAAAACAAAACCAAAACAACACAGCAAAAAACCAACCAACCCAGCTCCTGTAGGATAAAAAGAAGGATCAAGCCTTAGAAAGTTGGCTTAGAGGACTCAATTTGCCACGAAAGCCAGGTAAACCCAGGGAAACCAAACCTCACAGAGGTCCTCATTGGCACCTTCACTTTTATGAGCTGGGCTCCCTACTTGAAGAAAATCTCCCCTGGCACAGCTGGGCAAGGGTGTCAGTGCCAGCTGTTCCCCACAGCCCCTGGGGACAGTGCCAGCACACCAGGGGACACACGGCATGAGCACTGGTCCAGCTGCCAGCCAGGGAACAAACACGCAGAGCGTGGTGAAAGGACAAGACGCAGTGATCACAAACTGAAACACAGGAAAATCTGTTTAAACATAGAGATAAAAAACCTTTTTAACTGTGGGGGTGTGGGTGGCCAGGTGCTGGAACTGGTTGCCCAGAAAGGCTGTGGAATGTCCGTGCTTCGAGATGCTAAAACCTGTGGGATGTGGCTGGCCCTGAGCAGCCTGCTCCAGCTGAGCCTGCTGTGAGCAGGGGATTGGAGCAGATGGTCACCAGAGGTGCCTGCCAACCTCAGCCCTTACTGCACTTCTGTGAGGTTAGGGGAGATGGTGGGAACACAGGGCTTGCCAAAATATAAGTCAGATTTTTGTTGTTTCCTCACACATGCATTAGTGTGTGAGTCTCTTACAGGAAAAACTGGTTGAAAATGGTTTCAACTCATTTTTTCCTGTGAATTAAAAAAGATTGTTTTCCATTCTGTAGAGCTAAATGAAATAAAGGAAAAGAGGGGAGCTGACCCACTGTCTGCATAGGGAGCTCGAGAAGGATGGAGTGGGTAATAAAACAAGGCAAAAGCACCAGGGACAGACAAGGATGCTAGGCTCCCCTTTGCAGCTTCCATGAAAAGGCAGAGGTAGTTATGAAGGCATATGCAATAACTACATAATTACATAAAACCATCTTTGTGATACAGCCAAATGACACTCATCACACCCTACTCTGAGAAAATAAAGATGGAGAACTCTGCATTGCAGATGAATTCTTATTTTAAAATGGAGGAGTGTGAGGGAGGAAAAATAGAAATTTGCTAAGCACAGAAAAAGTGAATAGTCTCTGTATATAATTGGAAATAAAAATATGTAAAATACTATTTCATTAGTGCTCTCCTTTGAGCTCTAAAAATAAAAAATACTGTGTTTATCAATGACAAATATATATTTATATTCACAAAAATATGAATGTATCAATGCATTTTTAAAAATACATTTAACACTAATGTCTAAAATAAGAATAATATAGAAGATAATTCTTGATAATATTAAACAATTAAGAGTTCTTTACATCCACAGAAAGTGCTGTATGAACAGTAACTAATTGTGGTAGGTAAAAATATGCTGACTTTGACTCCATTATTACTCTGACTCCAGATTCAATCAGAACTAGAGTGTGTTGGCAATAACTCAGGAAATGACAATTTGCTAGAACAGATCAAAAAATTAAAGCACTAGACACATTTAGAAATGCATAAAATATCTGTCACCAAAAAGTCAGTATGTTTATTTTTAATTTTATGCAGACTGAGTCTAATGCCAATAAAATGAAAAGTGTTTCTATCATCAGTTGGGCAACTGATTGATTACTCATCATTAGACCCGAATTGTAACAGAGCACCTTTTGGCATGTGCAGAAATCTGCTGGTAGACGTGTACTGCCTTACAACTTTTCTCTTTAGCCTTCAAAGGGATGTACGTGCACCATCTTTGTTAAAAACATTTTCCCCTTCTTACCTGAAAGTATAAAACAAGCAGCAGTAAAGAGAAGCATTATTATTATTATTTGCATTAAGCAAATAAAAGTAACATACCAGAAGTGATGGAATGTGAGCCACACCACTACAGGAATAGACGGATTTTGACAACTGTTTGCTAAGGTTCAGATAAACCAGAGATGAACACTAAAAGCAAACAAACAAACAAAAACTAAACAAAAAACCAAACAAAAAACCCCAGCCAAAATCAAAATCCCAAAGCTGAATATTCATCGATCTAGTTCCAATCTAAAATACAGGTTTAAGTCTTACGCCTCACTTCTACCTCCCTCTTCATCTTAAAATTTCAGTGTAATAAAAAGCAAGTCATACACATGCCTTGCATCCACAAGGGACAGACCACGTCTGCCAAGGACTCTGCCCTCAGATTCTCTGTTAATTCTTACAGCACAATTGCCAGGCCAGCACAGTATTTAAGCTCTCTGCGTGAGCTAGCAAGGGTGCATTTTGATTCTGCAACTTGTTTGCACAGTATCAATCATAACTAAGTGAGCTATAACCAACATCAGAGGCACCAGTGCCAACATTAATGCAGTATGACACAGCAAATATGAGAAGCTGACCAGCTTTAATACATTAAATTACATTTATATTTGAGGATGTGTGATACTGAAAAACCTGTTTATGGATCCCAGTATTTGGGAAAAACTGTTTTTCAGTTTTCCTTAAGGGCGGAACACTGACAAAAAAAGAAATGAAGTTTAGAAACGCTGACATTGTTAAATCACAAACTGCAATAATGATGTGTTCATACGTTTCACAAGAAATGCTTCTGCACTCCAAGAAAATAATTATGACTTCCAAAACCATCAAAACACAATAATTATAGCACTAATTACTCCAGTGAATCCAGAGCCAACTAAAACTATGCTATTAATTCCATCATAACTCTCAAACATACCAATTTGGACTGGATCTCCCTTATATACTCTATAAGCATATTGATAATTGCTTTTATTTCCCATGAAAGAGCAATCACCTGACTTAAAATTTGGTTATAGTATCATGTCTGTAACTCCACGTTCAGATGGTTGAACAATTATTTCTTTAGTTAATCACTACTTGATAGCACAGTATTAACTTCACTCAGCCAACTACATAATACATGGCTATTTTCAAGTATGGACTGAAAACTGCAAAGCATGTCCTGAAATTTTATGACTTACTAAAGCCTCAGGAAACCATATGCCTCTGCCTCAGACATTTACTGATCTGACACATCTGTGTGTGCTGCTCCTGCAAAAGATCACACTGGTTTAAACAGGCACTGCTGCAAATAGCAAATGACTACCAAATTTATAGAACAAGGTATCACACTGTTCAAGGCATTCTAGTAATCTGTTTACCAGATACTCCTGAAAGTACTGTTGCACACTTCTAAGTTTTGAAGACAGTTCTGCCTGCATTAATTTGTTCTATGATTACAGATGCCAAACCATTTTGCATAAAATAGAAAGGTGCTTAAGATTATGATACTTCCAGCCCCTGCCCTCAACATAGTAAGTGCACATTCTCAAAAAACTCTGAGTAAGCTCTGCAGGGATCTGGCTTGCCATGTGGTTGGGGTTTCTGGGTTTCACGCTGCCAAAATGAAGTTAGACATTTTAAATGTATGTCATCTTTTCAATGCCATCCTAGAGTGTCATTGCTTCAGCTGGCACAGAACAGGATGAATCTTGGCTTCACTGCGTCAAGATATCACACCATTGTGAACAGTTGTTTAAATTATGACTGTCTGCCTTCAGAGTAGTAGCTCATTCCATAGCATTCTGTGGTGTTCTTTCCACCACAAATTATAGCAAATAGCTTCAAGTTAAATTCCACTTCAAGAATAAAGAAACTCCAAAAGCACATATTCAGTCTTTATTTTATTAAAACAAGATTTGTTCTGCTGAAGGAATGAATGAATTTATAACCGCAAAACAAACAAACAAGGAACAAAACCTCTGCTTCTGGGCATGCTCAGAACTATGCTATTACAAATTTTTCTGAAAAATATTACTAGGAATGCTGTAATTCAGCAGATAAAACATTAAAGGAAAAAATTCAGTGATTTTAGTTACATTAGTGAGAGAGATACATTTTACTTTTCCTATCTGTCCCCAAAACACCAAAAGCTGAAAAACCTTTATTTCCAGTATGAGTTCAGATTACTTTGTTCTCAGGCAGAGTGACCCCAAGGGAAAAAGAAAGGAAGACCGGCAAAGGAATCAAGAATCATCATCCCACTGCTGTTTCACACTACTCAGTGAAGTAAAGCAGACTCCCAAGCACAGGAGCACCTGTACCAACCTGCCCTCTATGCTTCAGACTGGGACAACACCCTCTTCTGTTACCTGACACTGATTTACTTCCAAACAGAACATACTGCCCTGTAATTTAGCTCTTCACAACATAAAAAAAGAAATCCAAATACATGACTGAGAAAAACAATGGAACAATTAATCTGAAATAAAATGAGGAGAAGATACAGAGAAAAAACATCCAGCAGCAGCACTGCATGAGTTTGTAGTATCCCTGTGTCTGCACAAAACCACATTGTGTCAAACAACCACAGACAGGAGAGACAGAGAAGCAGATAAAAAATTACAACATCAAGCAATTATAGCAAAATACATTATCAATAACAAGAACATGAAAACCACAAAAACACATTCTCATTTGGGCACAAATTTAGTATGAAACTTAAGCACAACTTCAGATGAAGCCATAGTCGCATTATAAACAGAAATACCTCATTTATCTGAGTGCCAGAGAGGGATACTTTCATAACACAATTACAAGAACATTGCATGCAAACCTGTCAGAAAAAACAAGAGAGCAAAAAACCCTATCAGCAAATTAACTGAAGAACTGTGAGGTGCAAGTGTCAGGTATCTAAAGTTTTGGGGGATTGCTATTTTATGTTTGGTTAGCACCTGGCAAAATATGACTGGGTCACACTCACTGTTCACAATACTAGTGAATAATAAAAATTTATCTGCCTAGAATTAAGGTTGTTTTGAAAGGCTGAATGAGTGGGGAGAGACTTCTAAAAATTATGAAATGTATAATAAAAACAATGAACTTACAGGTCAAAATTGCTTATGCATCGAAGAAGACACGATAACGTTTTTCTCAACTATTATAAAAGGTCCTGGTTCTAACTGTTGCCAATTTAATTCAAAAAGCATGACATTATTCCTCTCCAATCCAGCTCTTTTCTTGCTTGTCTATGTAAAGATATGCAAACATACTGACAAAACATCTTTGTCCACTAACATTAAAAGAAACCACTCCCCCCTCAAAAAACACAAAAGGAAAAAAGAAACACAAACAAAAATAGAAACATCACCTGAAACCTACCAACCCGCCCATCAATTTCAGAGAGAAATTATTTCAGTTCTCAAGTTTGACATTTGTGTAGGCTTCACAATCATGTTTTGAAGTTTCAGCCATGATGCTAATGAAACAATGTTCCATTCCATAAGGGCAGAAACTGTATTATTTATCTAACAGGAAAGTGCTTGCCTATTTCTCAAGATTCCAGAATACTTCCCTTTTCTCCTTTTTGCACGATATTGAATGTCTTTGCTATATTTTGTTTTGCGAGTATGTTCATCAATTCTCTTTCCAAAACAGTTTCTGCATTTACTTCTCATATCCCAGTCTTTCTGCTTTTTCCTAGTAGTCATTGAGCATGCACAGAAGAGGTTTCTGAACACTGAGAAGTGAGGCACAGATTAACATCCAAGCCTATAGTAAACCTTATTTTGACAATGTCAACCACAGAAATGTTTCCAGACTTGCACCCCAAGTCTTATTCTTCTAATAAATTCTTACATTTCTTTTTTTTTTTCATTTTTCTTTTTTTTAAAGGAAAATATATAGCTACTTATGCTTTTATTTAAATATAACATTTTTCTTCTAAAAACCCCACCCTGATAAGAGGGTCTATTATTAAAAAAAAAAGACATTACAATCTAAAAATATTAGTCATTCTATAGTCCTCAACACATTTTTATTACTCAAGATTTCAAGGAAAAGTTGTGCACTCGAGTAAGACAAATGTACAATGAATGAGTATGGAGAACAAATACACACTAGTGTTCTTAAAGTACAATGTGCATTAAAACTTATTCACAAACAAAATAATTCATGCTCTTCACGTGTAAAATACTGTGAAAAATAAGATGGAAGAAGTTAGATAGGAAAACATTCTTGTATCATAAAAATATGTTAGAATGGGACTTATCTATAGAGTTAAAGCTTTGCTTTAAAACAAACTTTATTTAAAAATCTTCTTTTGCTTTATCTAAAAATTAGCCTTTCTATAAAAACCATTCCTTTAAAACTTTGCTTTAAAAACATCAGTTTTATATTAGACAAAATATTAAATTATACAGGCACAATTAGTTAAGAGGGCTATAAGAACTTATATTATAGCCCTTCATTTTCCAGTGACTTGCAATACAGTCGTAAGAATCTGTGTCTACTGACAACCATAAGAAAATTCATCCATAGAAATCAACTTTTATATAAAAATTAAAATAAATTAAAACAAAACAAATAAAATCTGTCAGACCATATTTCACTTGTAAATGAACTTACTTTTCAGCTGACACGTGGACATTTTTTATTTATCTTGGGGAATATGCATATACATTAAAAAGATCCCCAAAATGTTCTCTGAACATGTGGTTTATGATGACAGCTTTTATATTTCCTTCAGATACTGTAAATTAAAATAAACCATTTCCAAGTCCACCTTTATCTCCATCCAAATCCATGACCCTTGACACTTCAGAAAGAAGTAAATGAAGAATCAAGAATGGTTTTGTTTTCTGAGGGGAAAATGCACAGATGTGTTCAATGCCAGAGATAGCAGGGTCTGGTCTTTTCCATGTTTTTCTTGTGTTCTGGAAAATGTATTGTACCACCAGAGAATTTATGAACATCTTCAAGGTAAAACAGATCACATAATATATCAAATTGAAGAATTAAAAACCAAAGCCCGGATTATGATGATGTTTAACTATGTGCTTAATTTACTATAAATGAACCATTAATCTTGGGTTTTAAAGCACAGAAACATCCGTAAGACTGGCTTTATGTCTCCTAACCACATTAAATAAACTGTCATCATAACAACTATTAAAAAAAGAAAGAAAACTAAGCCAAAACACCATGGGCTTGGGTTTCCTTGCCATAAAACCATAGCAGGCGGAACATCAGTGGCCAAACATGAATCTCTACAGAATATAATTTTAATTCAACCAGGTTTTTAAAATAAATATTTGAACTCTAATATATTTAGATGTATGCCATGCTAGGTTTATTTAAATATTTCACTGAAAGTTTAGAAAGGAAGTTCGACTTCTAGTTCATAAAAATTTAACCAAGACTACACCCAATAAAGTCAGAAAAGCACAGAACCCCAAACTCAAGGCTGACATTCTAAAACAACTCACTGCTGTTTGTTTGCATTATAAATTTTCCATCCCTTTCACTAAGGAATGTGAACTTCACCTACAAACTTAATCAATAAGCTATTAAAAACAAACAAAAACCCCCCAAACCTAACCCTGTATTTCTTTTAGAATTCGAGATTTCACTTTAGCCACCACCATTTGAACAGTCCCCTAACGAGACATATTTCCCTACCAGCATGGTCCATTATTGCTTGATGAGAGCCCACAGTGACTTTTAGTCCAAAAAAAAATGCTTTGGACATGATTTCAGGAACACAAAAGTCAATACAAAACTGTGTAAAATTATATTTCATTTCAAGAAATCACTGAATTGATCTGAATTGTATCATACTGTATTAATTTTAATGCCATTCCACAGGCAAGTATATATTATGTGTTGAAGAAGGTGCACATCTACACAAACACAAAATACGTACACAGAATTCAGCCCCGATTGAAGTATCTTCATTAAATTTCTAGCATAGCAACTGAGTCATCTTCTGCATTTTAGAATTATGTGAAAAAATTAAAATAGGCACAATTAATTAACAGAGCTTCTAAATTACCTTATTATAGTGCACTGTTACGCACTGATAATACCATAATAACAATATGATACCATTCAAGGTCATTTTGCTGATGTACAGGTGAAGACTAGTAAATATGATTCTAAGTGCTTTTAACTCAAATCCACAGCTTCTGCAGCTTTACACAGTAGAACAGTGCAATATATTGTGTCCCCATATTCCAGGAACAAGAGCTGAGTTTACAGTTCTATTTGTTTCACATTAGACTGGCTTTGCACTTTCGGGAGCTCTAGCACTTCAACTGTGTTGTCTATGACCTCCTTTTTTTCCCGTTCCTTCTTCCAGGTGCTGGCTATAAAAAAAGAAAAAAGAAGTTCTTTTGGTAGCTAGCTCTCACCTGGTAGAACAAGACAGTTTCGAAGTAATGGTACAGCAGTTCTTCTAGAGGGCCTGTTCACAGTGCTAGGATGACCCCGATCTCCACTTACTTCCCAGTTCCTGACTTTGGAGGAAGCTTGCTCTGGTTTCTTGGGAAAAGATTCTGATGTGACTTTCTGCCTTTTTTCAGGAATCCCTGTTACAACTGTCGAGTTCAGAAAGGCCCTTTTTGGTTTCCTCCTCACCTTTAATTTTTTAGCATCAGGCTTTTCTTTCTTTGGGTGCTTTCCCACTGTAGTTTTCCTGGACTGGCACCTGTGGATGGAGAAAGCAGATTTCTGGGCACAAGGTTGAAGTTGTCTTCTCATCCCCTCCTTCTGCTGTTTTTTATTTCTGGACGTTTGTTTGCCTGTGGTTACTCTGTTTCCTCTCCTCCCCATAGTACATCTGACAGACTTAGATCCTGCAGCCTTTCTGGAAAAAACTGGTTCTTTTTTAGTGCCTTCTTTTCTCTTCCATATTACTTTTGGAGTCTCCCTCTCTAACCACTCACTTCTGATGGAGGTCAGAGGAGTTTTGGTAATTCTATTAAATGGAATTAATCTATAATCTCCTTCTATCACAGAGTTTAAAGGTGAAATGATTAGGTGTTTAAAAGAGTTCTCAGATACAAGACAATCTGTTCTTTCTGTGGAAACAGAAGGTCCATCTGCCTTCTGACTTGAGGCTACATCATTCCCTTTATCTGGATCTGGCAGGAAAGACGCTGAAGAAGAACTATAGAAGTCTGACCAATTGAGTGACTTTGATGGTGTGCTTTCTCTCTGAGCATCAGCTAGTTTCTTCATGTTTGCATCAATGCTGAGACTTTTGAAAAGCTGTCGAACATGAGAGGGCTTTTTGGCCTTTTCTCCAACTGTACTCTTTGGAGGCGTTTTTAGAATTCGATTTGTCAGTGGGTCATAATATTTGAGAGAACACTGTTTGTATTTATACCTTACAGAGTCCTTGCTATCTGTGGAGTTATGATTTTTCCTCATTTTGGGAATATCTATAGGTTTACCTTTACACTGTTTTACCTCTGGGCACGACAGTACATACACTACTGTCTTGGGCTGTACAGGACTCATGATCTTGCTATAGGACTCTGGAAGTTTAAGAGCACATAGTCTAGTTTTCATGTTTGGAGTTTTTTCATTCTCCAGCCAAGAGATGCTTGCTTTCTGATCAGCTGGATCAGATTCTCTTCTAGACATTTTCCTTTTTGCTACAGGGTAGTTCAGGAGACTTGTTTGGGTGCCATGGCTGACTTTAACCACCTGACATCTTGAAGCCAGGCGCCATGTCCTTTTCCTAGGCATTTTTACAATTTGTGGGTTGCATAGTGTATCTGAGGCTAAAGATGGGTTATCAAAATCAGAGCCACCACTTAAAGCATCATTAAATTCTGGCAGTGCTTTAACTGGTGCACTTTCTGTTCTATTACCCTCAATAATATTGATCCTTTTTTCATCCTTTTGCTTTTTTTTCTTCATTCTCTTCCCTGTACAGTTGGCTGAGGATTCACTGTTAAAATAGCAGCGAAAACGACCTTCCCTGAAGTCCCGCACAAGTTCTTCAATTTTTATATCATCTTCATGCATTATTTGAGACCAAGTCTTTCCCACAAAAGAAGGAGGCACATGAGGCAGGGCTGGAAGAACTGGTTCTTCGGTATGAACTACAACATCCTTTTTCACTGCTTCTGTTTTCTCTAATGACTCAGTTTTTAAAACAGAAGAGAGCTGCGTTCCATAGTCTTTATCTTGCAAACATACTTGGACCTCTTTTAGGAATTCTATATCTTTTATAGCTGCCTTGGGTAAGTCTGTTCCTACCTGTATTGGTGCGTCACAGTCAAAACTCATTTCAGAGCCCTCTAAATTAGCACGGTCCAGAAGTGATGAAAACGGTACACAGGGATTATTCTCTTCTTTGAAATAAATTTCTTCAGACGTAGTTTCATGGCAGTATTTCAAAATTACATCTTCAATAGTTTCATCCACTGAACTTTCATCACCTCTGCTTGTCTTCATGTTTTTGCATCGTGCTAGTTGTGGGGATGTCCCAAGGTCTAGGGAGCTGCTGATGCCCACAGTATCCCTGAGATGGAGATCAGACACCAAAGTTTTATCCTGAGTTCGTAAACTATCTCGCTTTGAGAGAGATTGACCTGAGGTAATAAACAAAGAATTGCTGTGGCTGCGTGTAGGATTCTGATGAGAAACTGAAAGGTGTTTTGGGCGAACCAGTGCTGGAGCAGGATTCAAGCGTGGGTTCAACAACACATCGCTGCTGCAGCCCTCCATTGCTCTTTCATCACATCCGCTACGCAGAAACACACTTGATCCTGCCAAATCCCTAACATTTTTTCCTGTTTTAGGATTGACACAGGAACTGTGGCTTGTAGGACTGAGAGAAAACTGCTGAGGTACAGGGCTCACAGCTGTAAACTGACCTTCATGGCTATGATTCGCAATCTGAGCATTTTTCAGAGTTACCCATTTCTTATCGCTACAAATGCCGATAGACTGCTGGGATATTCCCGGAACACGTTCCTGGCCTCTTTGAAGTTTTTGAAAACCTGCTTGTGTTACAAGAGTTTTCTTTGTGCCCTCATGAGACAGGCATGGAACAGAAGAGCCTATTTCACGAATGGACTCTGGGTCTTTGCTGGAAATCTCCTGTTTCTCACTGCTCCTCTTTTTCTGCGTCTCTTCTGAAGACAGGCAAGAAACCCTAGGAGCCTCCAGAGTGACAGGGAGTGGCATGTCATCATAGGTTGGTCTAAAGGGCAGGGAAGAAAAAAACAGCTTATATAAATACTGTAAATATATTTAAATTTTTCAAACAACAGCGGTGTGGGGGTTTTTAAAGAGTAATTACCTAGACTGCATCACTTCTAATGAACAGACTGAAATTACTGTTTCTGCTACTTCAGCAGAGATACTAAATTTTTAAAAATTATGAAGGCGGAAATGCTCCACAAAGCTAAAGATAACAATTTGGGCATTAGTCTATTGCCCTCTTCATGCAACCATCAATTAAGAACAGCCAAACACAGATTACAATCATTTTATAAATACAGCAAAGCAGGAAAAGTGAAGATACTTCTTTTGTTTGAAGTGGTAAACCTATGAAGAGGTTATTTCACTGGTCATACTATCATTACTTAAAATCGAGCTTTTGTAGAGAAATGGAACGTAATAATATGCCACAGTATAAAGCCATTGTTGAGTATAAATGCCCTTTACTCTACAAAACATGGCTGCCTGATAGGAACTCTGCACATGTGGCCAAGGAATTCCATGCTTACTGTTTGTCACAGACATACTACAGCTTCTGACTCACTCCAGTAAGAAGCCAAGTTAGGATTGTTCAGCCTCGCTGTGACAACAGATTTTTGTATATTCTGTAACTGGCAGTTCTGCCTTTTGGACTCCCTCAAACACAAGGGTTTGTGCCTTGCAGAATTAACACAGCTGACAGATATAGACTATTTCTCCCATGCAACACAGGAACCCACAAGGCTTCAGTGTGTAACAGCTGGGCAAATGCAACGAAAACAATTTTTTAAATATGTAAATATAACTGAAGTAAAGAATATTGCGTTTCACTTGAAAATTATAACCAGACCTTGTGAGACCCAAATGGATGCTTACTTTTGACATCTGACATGGCAGATGTCAGCTAACTGAAGCATTGTGAACAAATTTTATAGGACTTTCCTTTTATAGTAATTTCCTTGGTAATATAACTAAGAGTACATACAGCTAAGGAATATAGGACTGATTAAGCAAGAGAAACCTCATATAATGAAACATTAAAAAAGAAGAGGATTATTTCTATTACTATATGACTGCAAAGTAATCAAATAGATCAGATGATCAAACAATGCCTGTCAGCTGAACTGCTGCTTTGCCCTTGCATGGATTCTTGGTCACCTAAGCTCTGAAATAAGACCTAAAGGGAAGACCAAATGCAGCAGAAATAATCTTTTTACTTCCTAATTTCAGAGTTCTTCCATCTTTGCATGAAACACCTGTGTGTCCTGGCATCTGGACATTGCTGAAAGACTAAGTATGAAACTAAATAGATTTTCATATGGAGAAACTATGGAAAACTCCTGGGTCTCTAGCTCAGTTAACAGCCTACAAGTACTTTTCAAAACTGACTTTTAAGCAAATGTCTCTGGGGGGAAGAGAACTGAACTACAGTTTTATATAGTTAGGAATTTCTGACAGTTTTGATACAAATTACCCCCTAAGTAGAATGAAGATTTACTTTCTAAAATGCTCAATATTATTTCTTTAGGTAATAAACTTACATACCAAGAGTTTGGAGGAAGGAATGATTTGGTGGTTTGTGGGTGTTTTGTTTTGTTTTTTTACTGGGGGAGAACAATATCCTTTGCAATTCAGTATAAGGCAAAGTTCTGATGAATTTTTCTTTTTTCCACATAACTACTAGGTATACTGGTTCTGTAAAACAAATCAGTTTTTACAAATTTTTTTATAACCTTTTAAAATGGCACATAAAGATCCCTTGTGTGAATTCAGCTAAATAGTAAAAACAGGTATTTAAAGAACTGAGTGAAACTCTGTATAAATCCAAGTGTTTTAACATGAGAAAGAAGAGAATCAAAATCTTACCTCAGGCGTCAGTTAAGACCATGAATTTCTTTTCAGAGCAGGACCACAAAATAAATCTACTCATGCTTTCTTTTCCATTTTCCCTTTTCTTCCTCCAAACTCTGTCTAGATTTGGGTTAACTATCCCCCTTCTTCCTCCAACTTAATCTAGATTTTGTGCATTATTTTTCTCATTTTTCTATTCCTTCTTGCAACAACTTAGAGGAACATGGTAGTTTGTTTTTCCTTGTTAGTAGGTTTCATTCACCAAGGGAACAACCTTTTATTAGTGACACCTCAAGAAAGGGCTTTTTTCATTTGGATGTTGCTTTAAAGTGAATCCTGCATTTTCTCCATGGCAAAAAAATGGTGAATAGTCTCAAGACAGTGCAATTAAATCTATTTATTTAAAATGGGAGGACAATTTATTTACTTGTAGTGATGTGTACATCATGTCCTGGGCTAGTTTGGTATAGATATGCATATTGGCTTATTCTGTCACACCCCTGATAATATCAGTGAGTCCTTTCAGACAAAATACCCTTCTGCTTGTTTGTCAGACATATAGCAGAGTTGTATATTGAGAAACACTGTACTGTACTGGGATCAAACTGGGATTTTTGTCTGCCTTTCAAAACATAACAAATGAGAAATGAGATTTAATTGATTTTCCTTCACCTACAGAGAAAAATTTAACACACTGATCCTCTTACCACTCTTGAAACAGGCACATGATAAATAAAGAGAATACTTTTCAAAATCTGAGCATTAATGAATTGGCCAGTTAATGTAATTCAAGTATTAACTGAACATGTGAACTGCAAGGATAATGAAAAAATAAACATGTAAATACTTACCTGACATAATCAACAAACAACAAACCAAAATTATGAACTATTTCAAAACATACCATAAAATATACTGCTAAATATATATATAAAGCCCAGAATTATAATATTTAGAATAAAATATATATAGCTCAAATTTGAAGAATTTGTAAATGCATGTGAGATTGTACAGTCTGTTATTGTAAGTGGTGACCTACATACTCTTTCTTTTTTCAGGTCTTCACATTCAAACGCTATCAGTGGTGTTGTTTCAAATCCATAAGTAGTGAAAAGAAGTTTAAAAGTGCAGAGACAACACAAAAGCAATATACTTGCATGCTGTTTATATCAATACGTCTTTCTAAACTGTCTTCATTGAGCAAGTTTCACTTCAAATGGGCCAAATTTACTGCTCAACAGTAGAATACAAATAGGAATTCATAACACATGCATTTCACTAACACATATTAAAAAAAAACCCTTCTGTATTATACCTGCTGTCATGGTATCTGTGGGGATGATGCTGTAAAACATCTTGCAGGAAACGCTCCATCAAGCTACTGGTACCCATCCGATTCCTACAGTATGTTGTAAAATGTCTGTGCTGGGAGCTGAAAATATGCTGGTGGAAGATAAAACAGATGATTAGTCTAATACTACTGCTAGCACACAGGCCTATTCCTAAAAATTCCTTCCCAGCTTTAATATTACACCATTGCTATGAAAACACTTAAATAAAAAGAAAAATCTTCAGCTTTTTCTATTTTAAAGCCTTGATTGAAATTTTTAAGTATGCTTAGGCAGTCTCAAATAATACTAAAATGTATCAAAACATCTTTCTGAGTTGGAACTTAAATTAGTGGTTCTGGTAGCTGCTGACAAATCTCTTCTAACCAGTACAAATACTCTCACAAATCTCATAGCTGCTCACAAGTCTCTTAACCAGAACAAATACTCTAAATTTATCTATAAATGACTTACAATATTCTTGAACTTTGTATGAGCAAACATCCTATAATTCACTCTAATTAACAAGATTTTTCTTAAGTGTAGAAGATTAAACAGGCTTCTACTTTCTAATTTAAGAAGTCTAAAAGACAGGAGACCGACAGAGCTAAAGAACTGAAAATAGTTGATCAACCGTCTCCAGCCTTGATATCTAACATATTACAATAAACCCAACGCTTTACAATACATACAGATCTCAAGATTAAAGACACAGAAAAAACCATAATGAATGCAATGCACAGCCGTGTGCCACTTTGGAAAAGCAGACTGCAGCAGCCATGCCACTCCACCAGCATCTTTTATAACAGGTAACAAATAAGCAAGGTATCTTACTCAGTGCACATATCGTGCAATTCACAAACTGCTTGTTTTTCACTCAGTATTGGTTGTTCAGTGTAGAAACTGGTATTTTATAAGCTGATAAAGCCTTTAGGTACTCTTTGCTATCTGCTGCCAAATCATGCAGAAGCAGTCTCACCTGCTCCAGATTACTGTAGTGTACATGGCAACAGTTGCAGTATCCTTGTCTATTTTGCACAGTGGATGCTCCAGGCCGAGGATGTTCTTGTCCACTTCTGTGTAAACTGAAAGAAGCAGGTAATATTATCAAGACATGTTGGGTTGTTTAATCCATGTCCTTAGCACAAAAATTCTAAATATCTATCTTACTACAAAGATGGGAAAAACCTGCAAGATAAATGTTTCTATTTTAGAATTGTAATGGTAAGCAGGACTATGTATTTTAAAGTACTCTCAAGAAAATTTCACTGAAGAAATTTTTCCTTAAATGCAGAACAAAAGGTAACAGCTTGAAGGCACAGTTAGCTGAAATCTGAAAATAACTGCCTCTAAAGAAAAAGGCAGAGTCATCTTTTCATTCGTCTGCTTGTTAGTATGTTGAAATAAAAGAAAAAAAGGCCAAAGACACCTGACACAGACACAGTAGTTTTGGGCACTACAATGTGCCTTTGCCACAGTTTTTAACAGTACATGGGTATAAGGCACAAAGGATCTCCATCGTACGCTTAATCCATATTGTGTCACTGTCATTCATTACACAAGGTAACAGATAAGGCTGAAAAGCAGATTTTTCCCATTTTACTTTGGTAAGCAGTAAGCTGGATGCCAGTCAGATCATCACCTAACTTACCTGCTAGTGCTGTCCTGTTGTGGAGAGCCCTCAACACCATGTCTTTGGATTCCTACGGAAAAACAAAAACAACAACCAAAAAATAAACCAAGCAAACACACATGCACAAAACATAAAAACCAACAGAGAACCGAGGAGATAGAGAGTTTTACCTGTAGCTAGCTACTTCTCTTACCCTGCATTTGGCAAAACTACTATTTTAAAGGACAACAAAAGGTTTAGTAAGTTAAAAAAAGCATTAAAAGATCCTTTTGTCTGCAAAGTTCATCCAAGAGCTTCATAAAATAAGCTTTACTCTTGCATGGCTGAAGTGAGTGAGAATTTTCTACTGATTTGTCTGCGTTCAAGACTAGGCAATCTACATTGCTACTGCGACATCCATGATCACTGAGATAAAATGTAAAATGTCTCAATCAGCTTACAACAGGACAAGAAACTTACACCTACATGGAAACTTCATGGATGATTCAGAAGTCACTCCTTCCATCTAAGTTTCATAGTGAAATTTAAGAAATCAAAGTACGCAATTGAACTACAAGGTGAACTAATGCTTCTACTAATAATTATTATGTTTTTAAATGTAACTGCAACAAAAACTACTTTCAACTTTTTGAACTTCTTACCTTGTGCTGAAGAAGCAGAAGCTTCATCAGATCGTTTGATTCTCTCAAACATCTGTAAGTAAAAAATTTTTTAAAAGTCAATCCATCCTCATACTCACCATATCCTGAAGCTCCTCCTTCAGTCCAAGCTACAAGCTCTTCAGAAGCTCTATACTGTTTCAGCTATAGACCAATACTTGACTTAAATGAAGCTGCATTCTAAAAAGAAACTTCTGCTTTACTAGGTTACCCTAATATTGTCTTTAATAATACATTTTAGCTTTGATAAAAGGGGCTAACTTTTAATTAATGAAATCAAATACTATACTTATGAGCACAGCCTAGACTCTGTTAGGTTATTAAGCAATAACCTCATCAAATTAATGTAATTACTTAATTTCATAATTTGCCTTAACAATTAAGATGAGAGATATATGTAAGTAAACGCATATGAGACCTACACTACACAAAGCAATTACCTAGGCTGGAAAAGTAATCCTTGTTACTCAAAAGATCTGCAAATCAATTTTGAATCTCACAATTTTTAATAAAAATATGACTGCAGCAACAAGCAGTTACATGCTTTAGGGCATCCAAACACAAAGGACTTCCCAGTGTCACACAAGCCTTTTACGCTATGGAAGAATGCAAGTGTTAAATCAGCTTTCTAGTACATACCTTAGAGTCACCAACCTTCCTCATCCACCAAAGCTGACTCCAGACTAGCACACAATAAATGTCGAACAGGAGGCCATTTGCAGTGCAGGACACTTCTCTCATCCCATCTGGCAACAAGGAAGTTAAAGAGCCTTTTAAAATAACATCAATAATGCATGTTTTCTGTGCCCTAAGGCATGTAAATTTTTCTGTACCAGTTTGCAAACAGTTGAACAAATGGATAAATCTTTTTGAAATCTGCAGCACATCTTTTTTAATATGGAAGTCATTTTGACAGTCTTTCCTACATAAACGTTAACCATTCCTTCTGGAATACCTGCTTCTTCTTTCTTCCTCATGGGCCCTGTGTACTATACATTGTTGTCATTTCCCAGACTACGCACTGCTCACGATAAAATATCTAGGCTGTTGTAGCATTTATGGTCAGAAGTAATATCTCAATAGCTCAACTTTAAACACGCCCCCCGTCTCCCAAAACAAAACAATCCACCAAAACACCAAACTCATCCTACTTCCCATAGTGTTGTAATTTATGTAATAATATTTAAAAACCAAATAAACAAGAAACCCCAGCTGTTCTTAGAAACCTTTTCATCTGGCAGCTGAGAAAAGCTTTTTTGATAGATCAACTGATCTCAGTCATCCTGTTCTAATTCCTATACACAGCCAGGACCCAAAAGAAAATGAAGGAAAAACACAGAAGACTATCCTTCATGAGTGTTGCTTTATGTAAAATAACTCATTCCACGTGCTTGAAGTCAACTTACTGCTATTTTAAGCCTTACTGTATACATACAATCTTACGATAAAATTAAAGGTATGGCAAGAGTGTAGCAACCACAGAGGAGGCTACCCCACGGACAAGGCAGTCCGACAGCCGTTCCACAGCCAGCAGGGGACACCACAACCATTCATTCCCCTCCAGCGCCCCAAAAGGAGATTAAAACACCTCGACACACCAATGTTTCGTTTCATCTCAAAAACGCCAAGCAGTGGCAACGGCGACATGTTGGAGGATGGTTTGTTGCATCCTTATTTCAAGGACTAATTTCAATGGTGAGGTGCTACTGAGAGTTCACTCAGCTGCAAGTACAATCACATTTAGACTGAGTCAGGTGTAAAGTAACTTTAAACAGGCCAGGACTGTGAAAATAACTATACCAAATGACACCAGTCTGGATCTCCTTGCTATCTTTTTACAGTTCAAGGAAATTCAATGGACCAGATTTTCTCACTGGACGAGAGGTGTGTTAGGTAAAAGTGGAAAAAGTCCAGCTATTGCTTAGTAGCTAACAGAAGAACATCAGAGGAAGACCTATTCTCTTAGAGGAAAAACAGTCTCTTTATACCAGTGTTTTATAAGACCACTAGTGTACAGGACAAAGAAATAAGTCTGAACTCAAACTATATACAGCTTGCTTACCCTCTGAAGTCAAGCTTAAATCACGAGCTAATAACATTAGGGAAATCTGCTACGCAGATGCCTTATTTAAGTTGCCAAAATCTGGATGGCCTGAGATCCTTACTTTTTAAAAAAACAATAAATCTACTTGTAATAAAGCTATAAATCCACATAGGATTTTTTAGATGAAAGGAAAGACTGCA